>JAMPIV010002399.1:0-480888 GCA_024509875.1 Oreohelix idahoensis
ACGCCGCGAGATTCACTAATTGACCCTGCTTTTCACACACACACAATCTTACTCATACACTTCGCAAGGCAATAGTAGCCATTCAAAACACGAATAGATAAATAATTTTATCCAGATGTGACTATACTGGAAGTTATAAAACATTCATCTTTGCGGTGTGCACACACCAAATGAGCAACTCCGAGAGCAGGCGAGAACTTTTATACAGAATTACACACTATTATATACACATATTCGCAAATGGAAATACAATTGCGAAAACCAAAATGATATACATATGTCCTCTTCTCTTCGTCTTCTGTCTGATAAAAGCTGTCCCCTCGGTCTTATAAATATAAATACTCTAAAGTAAAAATATGATATATAATATAAATAAATATGTCTAACTAAGTAACTATAATATACTGACCTATACGCGTATATATAAATAGGATATATATCACTATATATAATCGATATATAGTATAAAGTATATATACATATATGTATATGTTATAATGTGATAAATTCTAAAAATATTGTTATAATACATATATATACTTTGTTTTTGGCCCTGTTAGCTTCTTCACTAGGCGGAGTTTGGAGCCTATGAAACTTGGTATAAAAGTGCTTAAGTAAAGAATTCGGAATTAACCACGGTCCCCGCCAAGAAATCAAACTTTTACATGAACGTTATAGAATTACGTATTACAAGAAGGAAATTAAAGTAACTCCGCTTCCGTGGATCACGCTCTAAATAATTAAGAACGCACTAACACCCCCAGAAATATAAAATAAAAAATTGTATGAGGTGCTGTTACAGATTCCGTTTTCAGAATGGCCATTTGTCACTCATAAGAAAGATCTAGCGCAACCAGCTACATCTGCGGTTAGTCGCTTTCCCGCGTGGTTTCCCCGAGACAGTATATGCGGGCAGGTAGTTCTGTTGGAGTTGAGCGCACTTTTATAGAAGTACCATCCTTCTGTATATCTGTGTCCTCTCTCACGTGCTGATAGAGGAGACACACTTCGCTATATTTAACGAGAGACTTCAGACTTTCCGCTACATGTGCCGACAAATTGTCAGATCTAGAGCTCTTGCATGTTTTCTTAGTAATGTATGCGACAAATCTGCCTTGTCGCCAGTTGTGAGCACTGTGCAATAAACTGAGGAAAGTGTACTCCTGTCTTTTTTTTTCGACTTCTTCTCTAGTCTAGGTTAAGTTGACTTGGTCTTGAAGTCCCACGTGGATAGTTACGATAACTAGGTTTGTGTCCTTCTTGTCCCATTGTCTTCAGTCTTTCCACCTGTGTTATATTTGATATTCTTGTTTTCTGTTTGCAGGCGGCTGTGGACTTCTTGTGTGTAGACCGATTGTTGTGATCGACCCCCCTCTTACAACTATATTTTTGGTCTTCTTGTAGATCCTCTCCACAGCAGCTTTAATCTGATGCGAGCATCTGGACTTCTTTGTGTCCGGACTCTAGTTCGACCATCAGTTCTTTTGTGCTCCTCCTCCTGTTATCATTTAGAGCGATTAATAACTCCTGTTTTTCTTTCATATCGTGTAAACTCTCTAGATAGTAAACTCCTCCTGCCCGTTATTGCCTCGAGGATACCGATCATCCGTTGTAGATCGTTCCCCCCCCCCGGTAGGCGGCCCTGAACGAGGCCTCACCTCCAGACATCTCTGCGTGATTCTTAATGATCCTCCTCCTGTATTACCATTACGTTGAGAAAACGGCATTCTTTTTTCTTCGAAGTTGGCACGTTTCCGAACATCTGTCCTCAGTTTTTGTATGTGTAGTCTGCGGGAACGGATTCACATTTCTAGCTGTTGTCTGCCTCTGATCTCGTTTTTTAAACCGAAGTTGTGGCCTGGTCGCTGGCATGATGGAGGCTCGACTATGGACATCTTGTTTTGGTGGTGGTTTTACTTTGACGGGCTTCAAAGCAATGTTACCTTCTGTCTTCGAAGTTTTTTTTGCCGTGTTTTGCAGATGTTGTCCTGGTCACCTGCACAATGGAGTCGCCGCCATTCGACATCTGTTTTATCGGTGATTGTTACTTTGGGCCAGGCTTCGAGGACTGTTTGTCCTCTGCCTTTGAAGCTTTGGGTTGCTCTCATAGCATCGGTCGTGTGAATGGTTGCGTTGTTCGGCTTCGGAGAAGGAGGGTGATAGAGACCTGCCCTTAAATAGTAAGAAAAGTAGCGCGAAGTTCGACCAGCGTTTCGCAGTCCACTCGAGATAAAACAAAGAAACGTAAGACTTATGAGAGAGAGAGCGTCTTCGGCTGCGTCCCGAGACGGGGAAAGTGGCGTAATGTTAGCACACTCGCCCGTTCTACGAGCGACTAGAGTTCGCGATGAAAACCGAAGGACGACGAAGATAAAAGACAGAGAAAGTTTCCCCGTGTTGCCCGGGGTACTCCGTACTCAAATGAAACTAAAGATTTTTTCTGCGCCCTTCCAGTAATCGCTACATAAAAGGACTTATTTGGTAAAAATGCCACGTTTGCACGTGCAAGTGAGGTGGGCCTACGCTTGGCTCTATCAAAATTGATTTGACAGAATCAAAGAGGAAAATCTAAGCTATTAGAGCAAAAATGACAGAACAGTGGGCGTATACAAGGAATAAAAGAAAACCATACAGGCAGCCAATCAGACTAAAAGGTAGACAATTCAAAACAAAGCGTGACACAGCCCAAATACAGGAAGATGCTTATCAACCATATCGAACGAAGATGATCGTACTAAAATTTTCAGATTGAGGAACAGGCCCCTGTACACTAAAATGGCCACAGAAACAGAAATGTTTCACAAAATTTAGCAAACTGTAGACACTGCCCGAACCCGTTTGTAGGACCGTAAAACACCATCTACTACTGTGCTCTGCACACAGGGAATAAGACAAACTCACTTACCACACAACCCATCCATAGACAATACAACCCTTTATAGGCAGACTGAAACAGCTATTACGAACTAGCGCCCGTACCACATTAATGGCATCAAGGTCGGTCATCCAAGAGCCTGACGCTCAGTGACAGTGGGATTCAAAGTCAACGTCCAAGAATTATGTTGTAAGAATGATTGGGTGACGGGCAATGCCTCTCCTGCCTTGTGCAGTAGTAGGTCCAGCAGTGGCCAAGACTCCAAGAATATCTAATATGAGCTTCAAAGGTGTCTACCTTCCGCGACAATACTTTTACTCTTGGGCAAGATATGCTAGATAGCGATAGAACAGCTTTTACGATGAACGCTGTCGTCGCCGTACTCAGCATAATTGCATCAATTTCACAAGAGCTGGATCAGCTCAGCGCGGGAATTCTTATTATTCTGGTATAGCTCAGTTTAGAGTGTGTGTAGTAAATTGACTGAGACAAGCATGCAATAATTTTAAAATGATTAAATCGACTTTAAGTTTGTAAATTTACAAAAAAAATAATTTAATAATCACTTAAGTTTTAACAGTTTGAAAATAATTTGAATAGTTATGGATCTAGAAAAGTTATCATCACGGTCGTGATAGGAGGTAACTGTTTTTTACAAGACGTGGCAGCTTATATTGAACTTAGCTGCCAATGACGGTTCTGCTCCTTCTGATGGGTCGGTTCTTTTTACACTGCTCACACTCGTCGCTGGTCAAGGTTGTCGGGTGTAGCTCGTTTCCCAGAAATGACAAGGAGAGTCTACAAAGTTGATCCTTCGTCTTTAAGCTCAGGCTACTGTTCCCTTCTTGTTCCAAAGATAGTACTTTCTGCTGGTACCACCAATAACTATGGTAAAGAATAGAAACGAAACGCTCTTCTGAGTTTTGCGTTTTCCAACCCATGGTTGTGGGTCCCTATCTTCCCATTCCACCATCCCATTTAACTCAGAATTTACCCTCGATGAGAATTAAGTTTAATCCCTTGGGATAAAACTTTCTTTACATTTAAATTGAATAGCGTTTATAGTTACTTTACATTTAAATTAAAAGGTTAATAGTACAGATATAATATGTTTATATTTACATTTCCACTGATTGAAAAGTGTTCACAATAAAAATTGAATATGTTTTCATTTATGTTTTACACTGATGTGAAAAGTTCGAAACTTCCATTAATTTTAAAATAAAAATTTTCACATAGACATTTACACTGGTGTGAAACTGTAAGTATTATACTCAGAATGTACATTTCTTTCATCTTTTCCTCCTATATGGAACTTGGAACTACTTTTCTTTTAGTTCTCTTTACGAAACTAGCGATAAAGCAATCACCAGCCCTTGGCAGTGGTGATTCATGAATCATCATTCTATACGCTGAGGTTGCCAGCCTCAAATAACTAGCCCTTTCCACACATTAAAATTCACATGGTAATATATATGTATATATGTTAGTTCACATGTTAGTAATATAAAATGTAAAATCACAACTTACGCCAATCCTGGCTCACAGACGTTTTGCTCAGATGAATAAAAGAGACTAAAATCGGCCTCTTACACGCGTCTGAAATGTCGTTAATTTAATAAGTTCCATCTCTGACTGTGTGTTTCCTTCAGTTTCCTCAGACAGCGGCTTTCCTTATTAAAATGATAGAGATTTCCTGGGCTGTTTTTGTAAGTCCTGATAAATATTTAAATAAAAGGTGTTCGGTGTGATAAAATGGAATTCTGAATTCTAGGCTTCACTCTGGCAAGGTCTGGTGTCTTGGCAAGCGATCTTCACAGTAGTTTTGACTGACTGAAGCGTCAGGTTATATTCACTGCCTTCCAGCGCATTCGTTGTTATGAAGCTCAGATAATTATAATCAGCCAATCTGATTTGAATATTTTGCATGACTCATCTATTCCAAAAGTTCAAACATTAATTTTCTTAAAATGGGCTGTAAACATCCGATTGCCCTGTGTACCGACTCACGAACACGTCGTTAACCTCATACGACAACGTATGTCAGATGTAACAAATTATTACTTTCGCTGAAGTAATGTCATATCTATTGCTTGAGCACACACAAAATCCGTCTCTTTACAACCTTGGCGGAGACGCAACCGTGCCTTATCAGCGATGTACGTATTAATCTGTGTACTGATATTGGCCGCGCCTTCGATTAAACAACTTGGTTGTCGATAATGTTCTCTCAGCCGCTCCAACAATATTTAGTATTATCATCCACAAAGGGTGTCAGATAAACAGACAAGACACAATATACTAAAAGTAGCGGAAGAATACAGATACAAAATATCTGCTCCAGTGGACAGAGAAAGTAAAGGGTGCGACTCGGAAAAATCGCAATAAAATCAATAATAAATGTACCGATTACTACAGTAGTGAAACAGAGATTAGGAAGAAGAAGGGATCGTCCCAATCCATTCTGTGACAATGATATTACGTTTTAAAAATTATGTTGCGCTTTACAAAGGATGATATTTTTAAAGAATAATGTTATGTTATAAAAATGTTAGTACACGTTAAGAATGATATTACATTTTAAGAATAGTGTTACATGTCAGTAATATATTACGTTCAGTAATTATATTACATTTAATGATATTACGTTTTAAGGATGATGTTACGTTAAAAGAACTATAGTTTGTCTGTGACGAAATTATCATCTAAATTCTTTCGTCCTCTTTTTTTTCTGTCAATCTTCTCTTTCTGTCATTATTTTGTGTGCGCTTTCATCGTTCGAGGTTATCGTGTCGTATCGTGTCAATCCCTCCTGGTTTAGCTTACCGTTTCAGCTGGGGGTTTTTTTTGTGCTACGTCGACGTGTTTGCCTGATTAATAGTCAACATTAGATGGATTAAAAGTCTACATTTAGCGACATTCTTATTGTTAAGTCAGACGCACGATTGAGGGAATATAGTGTAATCTTCTTTACACCAGCTGGCATCTGGCGACAAACCCAGACTTGTGTCGGGAAATATCGCTAACGAATGTTTGATTCTGGGACATGGCTTGCAGTTATTTGCCACAAAACCATTCTGCCACGGGTATGCGACCCGGGCAACAGATGGTATTTAAAGATAATGTGTTAATTCTGCAGACATGACTTGATGTAAAGGAAAGGAATAGGTGAAGTCATATAACAATTCCAGCAGATGACCGTTGTAATAAACAACTACAAGAAAGTAATATCTTGGAAGAGATAATCAGTAATAATTAGAATAAATATCGGTGATGTAGTGATTATGGTAAATAGAAAAAGTAATACGGAAGTGTGCAAGACTTTATATGGTCATGGAGTACGTTCAGATGAGTTAGAAAATAACGTGTAAGAGCAATATTTTATCCTGTTATGTAGTAATGTTCAACATGAGTGTGGGGAGGAAATCCCCTACCAAAGTCAGACGCTTATTTGCTGGGCTAAAATGCTTGTGACTTGATATTTTCCCGAGGGAGAGACATGTGCATGAGAGCGAAAATTTCACTTATAACCTCGAGCGTTGAAAGACTACTTCGCCGATTTTCCATCTGTGTCAAGGAGAAATCACAGACAGCCAGGATAACGTATATAATTAGGATTCCAGTATAGGACGAGACATAGTACCAGAGGATCTTTTAAACTTAGAGAGGGTAAAACCTCAACTATATTACTGGAAGTCACAAATTCTCGGAACCTGCCTTCAGCTTGAATAGTTGGGACTATACTCAACGCAGTAAACTTAACCACCTAATAGACGGTATTTTAAAAGAGTTGTCCGACAATATTCGGACCTATCCTGTGCATCAATTTATCGTTTTATATTTTGCATTGATGCATTGGGTTGGAAAATGAATCATCTTCAAAAAGACTTACTTTCATACGATACCACCCACTGCAATGAAGCTTTGCTTTCTAGGAGAGGTTTCCTCACAAGTAAACCATAACAGCAAAGTTTGGCCGCTAGGTGCTACTCATGATATTGCACGGTGGTACATTTTTTTAGTGTACGCTATATATGTATAAATATGTAAACATCATCGAAATTGTGCCACATTGTCATCTTTACACGACTCTCGAAATAAAAGCACTTTCATCCAACTTCAGTGGGTTCAAATTTAATGCCGTAGGGTGGGGCAAGAATTTTTGGGGAAGATGAAACAAAGTGGATGGAAGTGGAGGTCGTCTGATGTTCATATCAGGAGACCCGATACTTAAAAAGTGGCATTTTTTTCCTCTTAGTTTGTGGTACAAGTTGCCAGTAGTCGACGCTAGACGCCTAAATCACACAGGTCTTAAAGACGCGTGCCTGGATAATCTAAGAAGATCTTCTTCTTCCTCGTTCGTCCTGAAAAAGACGTTGGTTGCGTTGTGTCCGTTTACAGCGAAGCTGCGATATTTGCGCCTTTCGGCCGACACATCGAAGGACTTCAGCACGGCATTTTTGGGACCAGGTTTGCCTTCTCTCTTCGATCCCTACTCTCTCAGCCAGACTGCAGTGATGCAGCCTGTTTCCAGGTCCACCAATTGGAGGTGAAGTAGGGTCTTGGTCAGCTCTGGTTCGCTGACCCTGACGCAAGAAGTCAAGCTATGGGTTGCTGACTGCATTCATCATTGTTGTTGCGTCTTCGGTCCCATCTAAGAACATAGCCCGGCCTTGTTACAAGGGACGGGCTGCTGCCACAGCATCTGACTCAGGAAGAGAAAAAACACTCCAAAATACCCCTGGGAACCAGCAGTGACTGAACTCGAGATCATCGACAAATCATTGTCAAAATTTGGCCAGATAAGTCCAAAAGTACTGGGACAGTATAAAGACTGCAAAATTTCCACACAAATCATCCGATTATGATCAACATTGATTATTTTCCTTGTTAGAATAACTTTATTTTTATCTTGTTAACCAATAATTTATTATTAAACTTGTTATACGTAACTATAAATCTATAGTTGATGTGTCATTATTGAGAGAATTTGTCCCAGTATGACTCCGGTTTAAAAAAATATATATAACCATACAGAGCTAGTAAATTAATATTCTGATGAATCACCTTCAGCAGAGACGAGGGGTCGGTGGAAAAGACGAGTCAATAAATGTCCTCACAGATGGGCGGAGAATAATACGTTCCTAACAGCTCAAATGATCTCAGTTGATAATGCTTGCAATTGTGTAAAATTCCAGTGAGGCTCCCTTAAATAGAAGTATCATTCTTCTATGTACATCTCTGCCAAGAGTAATCTTGAGCAAAGGTTCTTCTTCTTCTTGGATCCTTAGTCCTTGACTGACAAAGCAGTCAGTGGCCATCACGCCTAGTGGCGTCTTGTATGGAAACAACAAACTGTCCCGATTTTGCTCGGTCGGGGGCCATACTTCGTGCCGTACCTCAACTCTGGCTCATGATCTGCATCTCAGCCTCCACTGTTCCCCGCCAGGCTGTCTTTGGTCTGCCTCTCTTTCGCCGTCCTTCTGGGGTCCATATCATAGCAGTTCTGGTGATGGTGTCAGGGTCTCTTTTGAGGACATAGCTAACCCATGTTCAACGGCTGCCCGCCATGATGGTGTGCATGCCTTTCTGACTGCACGTGTAAGCAGTTCCTGGTTGGAGATGGTTTTCGGCCAAAAAAATTCGAAGAATTTTCCTTAGGCAGGTTGTGTGGAAAGAGGATAATTAGGACTTTCCTTTTCTGTTTCTTTCCAGCATTCTGAGCCATATAAAAGTACAGACAGTACGCAACTCTCGTATAATTTTAATTTGGTGTTAGTCCCGTACTAAGTAGATTTTGAAATGTTGTTTAGATTTGCAATGGTTATTCTGGCTTTATTCATTCTGTTACTGATGTCTTTGCTTGTTCTGCCGTCTGACGTTGACATGCTTCCTAAATACGTACATGTATTTGTTTATTCTAGCTTTTGGTTCCTTATTTGTATGGGCTCAGGATTTATTACATGGAGTGTTGATACCTTTTAAAACCCTGATCTTTTACTCGGCGTTTGACCATTAGTAGACTACTACTGCAGAGCATGGGAGACAATCCCGCAACAATGTCTCAAGAATGATGTTATGTTGTCAAAATGATAGTCACGGCTGTTTGCGAGCGATCTTTTAGTTTTCTCTGACCGCGCTATTTATAGGTATCGTGACAGAGGTCACGTGGTCAACTTCCTAACGGGAAAAAAATGTGGCGGTGTTTACTTTTGATAGGGCTTAATTAATGCTTTTAGGCTACTTTATTATTATAAATACCGGCTTTAATTTTGCGTAAAACTAGACTAGAAATGTTAGAGTAAATTTTAGAACAAGATCAAGCATTTTATCACAATTAGAACAGAAGATATAATAGTATGAAATAGTGTAAAATTTACGTTTTTTAAATATTTTGTTATGGTTTGGTTCTAATGCAATTTACACTAAAACGATCACAATCAACATGCATAACAAATTACAGAAATCAAAAGTAGAAAACCTGCAGAAAATGGATATCATAGTTTGGTTTTGGTTTCATGCGTCAAACATTAATTATTGAAACATTAAATTGCAAGTCCACATTTATTACCTTAAAATAACACACCAATTTGTCCCCAAAACATGAGAGCTAACAATTATCTCAATCATTCATCACGATGGTCATGTAAAAATGAGTATGGTCATGAGTAAAACGAAATGTTCAATTTAATAAATAAATAGGTGTATTTATTAAATACACCTATTAAATGATTTCCACACTCTGTTAATTCTGTCACTCTCACGCAACAACTGCCATAATTTGCTCTAGCCCCAAAATTTCGCTCAATTATCATTCACACTTCCTTTTTTTTTTAATAGGAGGAATCTGTACATTCACAGATGGAGAAATTTGTAACAAATGAGTTTCCATTATAAATTTTAATTGTGAAGTTATATTTTTAATACCGCTGGCGCGTCTTTCAATTTTGGAAATAGTGGAATGTATAAATTCTCCTCTCATGTGCCTTCTGCAGGTCTAGTGAGTCAGTTGATGTTCCAACAATATGTTTCCTAACAGTATGGAAAAATTGAGATCGCTTCCGTTTTGTTGGCGTTCTGGTGACTGATTCTTCTCTTCTGTGTTTAATTAGTTTTTGTAGTACAATAGGCTGTCATCTGGATTTGCAATTTATGATATTATTTTTTAACTCCGCCAATGCCGGTCCCAAGCCCGGATGAAAAAGGAGGAGGGCGGCCTGCATGGAGGCCGTAAGGAGGCAGCCCCTCCACCATGCAAAGGCACAACAGGCCAATCACCTGTTTGCTTTAAATCACGATTACTAGCAACACAAGAGAGAAAACTGGACTGATTCTAAAGGCGACGAACTGGAACGGACTACGGACTACGACTTATGGAACTTGGAACACAAGAAGTATAAATGGGAAGGAAGAGGAGCTGGTGGAAGAGACGAGGAAAGCAAAACTAGAAATCCTGGCTATAACGGAAACAAAGAAAAAAGGACAAGGAGTCATGGATCTCGATGGCAACACGCTGCTCTACAGTGGTGTACCCATGTCTGAAAGAGCTAAAGGGGGCGTGGGTTGCATTGTGGCCCAAAATCAAAAAGATAGTATTAAGGGATGGAACTTTGTCTCGGAGCGCATTATGGTTTGTGGTGAAGTGGGATGTTATAAATATTTATAGGGGACTTAGTGTACTGACTGAGATCAGCTGTGAAGGTATCTATATCTAATAAGAGTAGTGTATTATAGATAACCTTACTTGCTGCCACATATATATATATCTCAGTCAGAATTATTCTGGAATAGTGTGATGACTACGTTGTATGTCTAGGGTATGTGTATGATGAAGTGTAAGTCATAACAACAACAGACAGATAAACAATTTAATTTATTCCACCACACTTGACAACACTGTGACACTCACATACATATAACACTCTAAAGGATATCTAAAGGAGTCACTGATAACTTTTCAAATAACAATATGTATTCATTGCTGGCATGAATGAATATGTGTCCTGATTCAAATACAAAGGGAACCAGGAATCACAATCAATTTTAATTACAAGTTATATGTACAGAATTTATCAATATGAATATTGAAGTGACATATATTATTAAAAGTATCCTATGTGTGTCAGTTGTGTAGTAGTAATATGAGGTAATACTGGTTTTGTTTTGTTCAAGCTCTGTTGGTATTTGTCATCATGACTTCAATAGTTTGTCTTTATTGGAACTAGTATTTGAGATGTTCTCAGTTCCTGATATTAAAACAATTTACTTCCCCTCTTAAGTTTATGTTACAATGTTATTTTAAGATGGGGGTACATAATTTTGAGCTCAGCTGGCCACATCAGCTTATCTTGCGTGATGGCGGCAGGAAAAGACTCCTCTGCTCGATTTCTCTCCTGGGGTCTGGAAACACCTCACTGGTAGCTAAATGGACCAAGGAGTATGCTGTCCGACTCTGGATTCAGCAAAGCTCTGACCAGGTGCTGCTCAATAACTTTAAGACCACGGTCCCTGAAAACAAGAAGGATGTACCTTCTACTTCATAACTAATTGATACTCTAGTTCTACACTGAGCACAATACACCACAAACATTGAGTTCAGAGCGTTAGGCCAACTGTCAGCTTCATCTGAAATACTTTATACCAGTTATTAACCTCCTTAATGGGTTACTAAACGCCTTCTGCTTTTCCAGCATTAATTGGATATTCTTTCTAGTCAATCATCTAGGTGTCAGTGTACTGTTTGGCCATTCCATGCCGTTTTACTTTCCTCCGACACCTTCTGTTCAGGCTGGAGCATTATAGGCTTTACATCATGTTTGCTACTGAACTACACATATATATACAGGCATAAATTAACAATTTACATTCAATTTTCATTAAAAGATACTGAATGGTTCAAGCTTACCACAATTTCATGGAATTAAACACAGATACGTTGATTAGCAATGAATTCTGGCACAATTACTGGCACAAATTCCCATCTGCTTATGTTCCAGGCTTTTATTTAACACAAATATGAGCTGGCTTCAACGCACTGTTGCTTTATCAAGCTTATTTGAACTAGTGGTCTCGAACTAACGCTCCTAAGTGATTATATCAGCGAGTCTGGCCAATGGAGTAAATTAATATGAAACAAATATAAAGGTATGTTATCAGGCACTCGCAGGAAATAAAGAAGTAGAACACCAGACAACAGAAAAACAACAGACATGAGTGGCTTACCCAGGATTTGAACACTGGACCTTCCGTGCGACAACCCCGCCTAGCCATGCAAGCGAATCACACTATCCGCTCTGCCATCTACGCATCATTCCTTAAGAGTACAACACCGGAACTATACGAAGTTTCACTGTGCGAAATAATTCCCTCCTTCAATAGATAGTCTATCTCTTCCTTCAAAGCTTTCTCCTTAGCAAACGGAATCGAATATGGTTTCATACAGACAGGTGTGGGGTCTATCAGTTAAAACATCATTTTTTGATGATGCGTAGATGGCAGAGCAGATAGTGTGATTCGCTTGCATGGCTAGGCGGGGTTGTCGCACGGAAGGTCCAGTGTTCAAATCCTGGGTAAGCCACTCATGTCTGTTGTTTTTCTGTTGTCTGGTGTTCTACTTCTTTATTTCCTGCGAGTGCCTGATAACATACCTTTATATTTGTTTCATATTAATTTACTGTTTACAGGCCTCAGGTTTCCCTCCCTTATTTGTAATAAATGTCTGGCCAATGGAGCCACGTTTCGACAAGTGTTTGAAAAAATGTTACCTTCCTACGTCTCCCCTAACAACCTAAGATAGTATTTATAGTCCGACCAATCGTGTTTAGTCTTATATTTGTTGCGCTCCAATCAATTTGGAGTTTACGTGGTAGGCTATTTCCGTACGCAAGGTTTTTTCAAACACGTTATAAAAAAATTTTATGAGCAGAAATGATTTCATGCTGTCAGGCATCCCCACTATTTTATTTTGGTTATAACTTGTTAATTCCTAGACTATTTGCGTAACGTTTTACATATTCTTTGTCAGCAAGCCCTAAGGAACCCAAATATACAAATTTAAAAGAGCTAAGTGGCTGCGTTCAAAATATGCAATTTCTTCTCCCTCCTGTTTCGAAGATGTGCTGTCTGGGTACTGTAATGTTTTCAAACGTAAACCCATCTAATGTTATCTTTTCTAATAAGAGTCTGTTATGATTTATAAACCTAACTCTGGGAAAGGGTAGTGTATTTTACCACTGTCCGTCTGAAAAAAATTAGTGCATGTGGCCTTACACGCGTGATAGTAGTAATTGTGTATCGCGTTACGCTTGTTGGGGTGGCATTAATAGCGAGACGCGTGTTTAATTTTGCATGCGTTCGGCTTTCTGCCTCTCCCTTCTCTCTATCCTGCTTTATCTGTCTTTTAGTTACGCTGTGTATAAAATGGAATGAATGAAATATTAAAATTAGGTCATTGTTCAGCTTGCGTATCTCAAATGTTTTTCCAAGAAATACAGCACACGTTTCATTGAAGAAAGCGGGTAATAATATAGTAGGCTTTTACTATCAACGTGAAAGCGTTACAATTTGCAGACGAAGCATAAAACAAAGGGGATTTCGAGTACATTCTTTGTGACAGCACTGTTTCTTTTACCATTTCTCTTTTCTTTATTATATGTATTTATTAGGCTTTATATTTACCTGATAATTTATATATGTGGATTAGAATATTTCACGACACCTCCCCTCTTAAAACAGACATCCCATGTCAGTCCTTTATTCTATATACACATAGATAAATGTAAGTCAACTTGACTTTACTCTGCTGTGGTGCTATCATGCTTTTATGTAGTTGGGTCCATTCAGAGTAGGCACTACTCATGAAATCTGCCTCAGACTTCTACAACCAATAATATATTTCGGTTATGTTACTGAACAGCCGCAAGTGTGAGTGCTTGTCTTAATGCTGCTTCGCAACCCGTATTCACCATTTCTCTTCTCTGATTCTGCGCAATGACATGTCCAGAGAACATTATATTTCCCTCAAAATGTACGTTATGAGGAGATAACATATACCTGGTGATAGCAGAGTTTTCGTAGTGGATCCCATAATCTTCTTGTTATCCTGTATGAAACATTCGGAATATCCTCAATCAAAGAGGCAACTCAGGGATTCATTACGTTCCTCCGAAATGTTTACATCCAACAATTTTCTCATCATTCTTGAGAAGACGCTAGGCGCATTCTTCAATCCAAATGGCAATCTATTAAACTCATAGTGTCCTTCTGAGGTACTAAAAGCTAGGTATGGTCTAACCTCAGGCTTTACTGGAATCTGATAGTATCCTTTACTCAGATCCACTTTTGAGAAATATTTAGCTTTATTTAGTCTGGCAAACAGCTGATTTGTATCCGGCAATGGATCCACCTGTCCTTCTGTAATAGCATTCAGTCTCCTGTAATCTATACAGAGTCTATGTTCTCCAGAGGGCTTCCTTAAGAGTACAACACCGGAACTATACGAAGTTTCACTGTGCGAAATAATTCCTTCCTTCAACAGATAGTCTATCTCTTCCTTCAAAGCTTTCTCCTTAGCAAACGGAATCGAATATGGTTTCATACAGACAGGTGTGGGGTCTATCAGTTTCATATCATATTCCAATGGTTTTGTATGCCTCTGCATGATTATTTAGAACCTGTTGCACTCTCTCTTTCTGAGTTTTCGTTAAATGTGTACTGATTTTCACCTGTGCTGCTGTCTCACAGGGGTGTAATGGATATTCAAATGATGAAAGTGGTTACTTTTTCATCTCCATGGCGATGGACAAGGTCAACAAGTGTGTCTCTTCCTGATGTTCTCTTTCCAAATATTTCTTCAGGAGATTCACATGATAGATTTTTTCTTTTCCCCTTCTTATCTATCTTATAATTTGTTCTAGACACCTTCTCTAAAACTGTATATGGACCCTGCCATCCAATTTGTAACTTATTCTGACTCCCGGGCAAAAGAAGCAGTACTTTCTCTCCCACAGCCAAATTTCTGTCTTTCGCTTTCCTGTTATAATAGGCAGCATGTTTCTTCCTGGCTTGTTTCAAATTTTCATTGGCAAGTTTCCAGCCAGTTTTTAAACGAGTGGTCAGCTCATTAACATATTGGTATGAAGATGTAATGTTTTCCTCTGCCTTTTCATCAGTCCACGTTCTTAACAAAGCTACATATGGACCTTTAATTGTGTGGACCTATTTGTCCATGCACCGGTATGGTCTCTTCCACTCGAAGCTTTATAGTGATGATTTTTCCTCCCAGAATTATCATTCACAAAACGACCGCTACCAATTTTTTCTTTTGGGGCTTTCTCCCCACTTAAAATTCTTGATGAGAGATTTCCTCTCTACATCCTCTTCCTCCAGTTTGTTTAAGTCCGATTGAGGGATTTTCGGCTTATCCTGGGGCAAGACATCTTTTTGCACTCTCCGCATAGTGGCCATTGTAAAACAGTTAAGTGAAGCTTGTCCGTGAAAAGGGGCTTCCCATTCCATTTGGTCCACTTTTTCAAATTTATATTTCTTTTTATTATCAGGCCTAATTTTGCCCCGTGGCGTGTCCAGGTCCTGATCCATGTTCCCACTTGTGGGTGTTCCCTCATGTGCTATGCAACACCTTTCTACAAAATTCTCAATGTCCCATCTTGCTTTGGGCCAATAATAATTGTGAGCCACCTTTTGAATGATGGTACATATCTTCTCATGGTCCCCATCTGGTTTCACATGTAGGCTCCTTATTAAGTCTGCCCTATATCTTTTAGGAAGTACCAGCTGTCCCTGACCTTTGGATCTAGCTCCAGTCTTCCTATACATCAACTTGTTTTTCATGTAAAAATCTCCCTTGCCTGGAGTTGTATGACAAGTTGACAATTTTCTGAAACAAGGCTTGAGTGTTTTATCCCCAGCCTGTGCCTTCCTCATCTCTTCTGGAGTGGTATCCAACATAATATCCTCCTCCTGTCTTGAGGTCGACCTGACCTGAAGGGTTGCCATATACACAGGTTTCCTTCTGCAACGGTCAGTGTCATGATTGTCCATCTGACAATTTTTACACCACCTTTTTCCTTGGTTGAAAGATTTTCTTTCATCATATTTCCTTTCATCGAATTGTGGGAATTTATTTTTATTTTCATACCGTGGCCTATCTAACTGGTGCTTACTTTTGTTTTGATCTCTAGGATCAAATTTATTAAAGTTCTGTGGTGCCCTAAAGTTATCCACTTGTTTCTTTTTATTACCTGTTACCTCTGCTTGAGCTGCTTGATACCTTTCAGCAACATTTAGCAACTCACCCAGCCTCTCTGCACCTTGTTCCATGAGAAACTTTCTCAGGTCTGGAGCAATGGACTCTTTTAGCTGCTCTATAAGGACCATTTCCTTAAGATCTTGGGTTTTCCCCCAAAAAAGTCCATTTCTCCAAGTATGTCTCTATTCGTGCAGAGAACTGGTGATAGGTTTCACCTGACAGTAGTTTAGCATTCCTAAATTTTTTCCTATAAAATTCTGCATTCTTTTCATATCTTAACAAAAGAGCCTGCTTTAGCATGTCATAATTTTCCTGATCACCTCTGCTCACTTTTGCAAAAACTTCATAAGCTGCCCCACGAAGTCCTTGAGATAACTTTAAGCTCCACCTTTCTCTCTCTAACCCATACGTGGCAGCTAATAGTTCGTACCTATTTAGATAGCTCTCTATATCATCGTCTTTCTCAACAAAATGATCTAAATGAAAATTCATAGCTGAGGTTGAGGCTCCTTGGCTAGCAGTGGCATCAGAGGCAAAGGGACTGGCACCATTTTCAGGAGCATGGCCTTGAAACTCAAACTCCCTTAGTCGTAACTCATGTTCCCTTTGTAATCTTTTCTCCTCCTTTTCTGCTTCCCTCTCTGCAGCTAATCTCTTCTCTTCTCTTTCTGCAGCTAATTTCTTCTCTTCCCTTTCTGCAGCTAATTTCTTCTCTTCTCTTTCTGCTTCCAATGCTTTAGCCTCAGCCTCAATCTGCAACCTCTTAATTTCTTTTTCAGCCTCTAACTTTCTTTCGGCTTCAAACCTTCTTTCTTCGCGTTCAATAAATTTGTCACATTCCGTAGTGACATAGGCAACCATAACTTGCCCATCTAATCCTAACTCTTTTGCAGTCTGAACAGCAGCAGATCGAAATTTTGCCAGGTCCGCCATTGTCTATCAGGTAAATTTATACAATGTCTAACCAACAATTCAATCTCTAAATCTATATCTAATGGACAACACAGGCACCGTGAGCTCAACCTTATTTAATTCCACCCAAGGATACCTTTTAATTCTTATATTCCCTGAAGTGAATTACCCCCAATATTTGTAATAGGTAAAGATTCAAAATCCCAAGAGCGAGACCCCAATATATGTGGTGAAGTGGGATGTTATAAATATTTATAGGGGACTTAGTGTACTGACTGAGATCAGCTGTGAAGGTATCTATATCTAATAAGAGTAGTGTATTATAGATAACCTTACTTGCTGCCACATATATATATATATATCTCAGTCAGAATTATTCTGGAATAGTGTGATGACTACGTTGTATGTCTAGGGTATGTGTATGATGAAGTGTAAGTCATAACAACAACAGACAGATAAACAATTTAATTTATTCCACCACACTTGACAACACTGTGACACTCACATACATATAACACTCTAAAGGATATCTTAAAGGAGTCACTGATAACTTTTCAAATAACAATATGTATTTATTGCTGGCATGAATGAATATGTGTCCTGATTCAAATACAAAGGGAACCAGGAATCACAATCAATTTTAATTACAAGTTATATGTACAGAATTTATCAATATGAATATTGTAGTGACATATATTATTAAAATATCCTATGTGTGTCAGTTGTGTAGTAGTAATATGAGGTAATACTGGTTTTGTTTTGTTCAAGCTCTGTTGGTATTTGTCATCATGACTTCAATAGTTTGTCTTTATTGGAACTAGTATTGGAGATGTTCTCAGTTCCTGATATTAAAACAATTTACTTCCCCTCTTAAGTTTATGTTACAATGTTATTTTAAGATGGGGGTACATAATTTTGAGCTCAGCTGGCCACATCAGCTTATCTTGCGTGATGGCGGCAGGAAAAGACTCCTCTGCTCGATTTCTCCCCTGTGCTCTGGAGACACCTCACTGATAGCTAAATGGACCAAGGAGTATGCTGTCCGACTCTGGATTCAGCAAAGCTCTGACCAGGTGCTGCTCAATACCATCAAGACCACGGTCCCTGAAAACAAGAAGGATGTACCTTCTACTTCATAACTAATTGATACTCTAGTTCTACACTGAGCACAATACACCACAAATATTGAGTTCAGAGCGTTAGGCCAACTGTCAGCTTCATATGAAATACTTTATACCAGTATTAACCTCCTTAATGGTTACTACGCCTCTGCACTTCCAGCATTATTTCTTTCTAGTCAATCATCTAGGTGTCAGTGTACTGTTTGGCCATTCCATGCCGTTTTACTTTCCTCCGACACCTTCTGTTCAGGCTGGAGCATTATAGGCTTTACATCATGTTTGCTACTGAACTACACATATATACAGGCATAAATTAACAATTCACATTCAATTTTCATTAAAAGATACTGAATGTTTCAAGCTTACCACAATTCATGGAATTAAACACAGATACGTTGACTAGCAATGAATTCTGGCACAATTACTGGCACAAATTCCCATCTGCTTATGTTCCAGGCTTTTATTTAGCAAAAATATGAGCTGGCTTCAACGCACTGTTGCTTTATCAAGCTTATTTGAACTAGTGGTCTCGAACTAACGCTCCTAAGTGATTATATCAGCGAGTCTGGCCAATGGAGCCACGTTTCGACAAGTGTTTGAAAAAATGTTACCTTCCTACGTCTCCCCTAACAACCAAAGACAGTATTTATAGTCCGACCAATCGTGTTTAGTCTTATATTTGTTGCGCTCCAATCAATTTGGAGTTTACATGGTAGGCTATTTCCGTACGCAAGGTTTTTTCAAACACGTTATAAAAAAATTTTATGAGCAGAAATGATTTCATGCTGTCAGGCATCCCCACTATTTTATTTGGGTTATAACTTGTTAATTCCTAGACTATTTGCGTAACGTTTTACATATTCGTTGTCAGCAAGCCCTAAGGAACCCAAATATACAAATTTAAAAGAGCTAAGTGGCTGCGTTCAAAATATGCAATTTCTTCTACCTCCTGTTTCGAAGATGTGCTGTCTGGGTACTGTAATGTATTCAAACGTAAACCCATCTAATGTTATCTTTTCTAATAAGAGTTTTTCAGGATTTAAAAACCTAACTCTGGGAAGGGTAGTGAATTTATCACTGTCCGTCTGAAAAAATTAGTGCATGTGGCCTTACACGCGTGATAGTAGTAATTGTGTATCGCGTTACGCTTGTTGGGGTGGCATTAATAGCGAGACGCGTGTTTAATTTTGCATGCGTTCGGCTTTCTGCCTCTCCCTTCTCTCTATCCTGCTTTATCTGTCTTTTAGTTACGCTGTGTATAAAATGGAATGAATGAAATATTAAAATTAGGTCATTGTTCAGCTTGCGTATCTCAAATGTTTTTCCAAGAAATACAGCACACGTTTCATTGAAGAAAGCGGGTAATAATATAGTAGGCTTTTACTATCAACGTGAAAGCGTTACAATTTGCAGACGAAGCATAAAACAAAGGGGGATTTCGAGTACATTCTTTGTGACAGCACTGTTTCTTTTACCATTTCTCTTTCCTTTATTATATGTATTTATTAGGCTTTATATTTACCTGATAATTTATATATGTGGATTAGAATATTTCACGACATGGTTGTTAAACTAAAAGAAGGAGAAACCATAGTCAACCTGGTCATAGTGTATGGGCCAAATGAGGATGAGAGAGCAGAGGTCAAGGAAGAATTCTTCGAGCTGCTTCAAAGGACAGTGGATGACTGCCTAGATGAAGTTATCATGCTCGGAGATTTTAATGCCAGAGTTGGAAATGACCATGCTAGATGGGGTGGAATTATCGGAAGATATGGAGAAGATATTCTCAATGACAATGGAAAGCGACTCTTTAGATTCTGCAGTGAGCAGAATCTGATCATTACAAACACAAAGTTCCCCCATAAGCGGATACATGCACACACTAGATGTGAACCAACAAAGAATGAGAAGTCAGTGATCGACTATGCCATTGTTCGGAGAAGCTCATTCAAATATGTCCGAGATGCTAGAGTCTGGAGGGGGCCAGAGATTGGAAGTGATCACTACCTGCTAACAATCAAAAGAACAACTGAAAGAGTTGCTCAGCCTAGGAACTGCCCAACATCACGCAAGAAACCAAGTAAACGAGCAGGAGAAATGAGCATTAGGACCTACAAGCTGAGAGAGCCAGAAATTAAGACCAGATATCAGGGGCTTATTGCTGCAGCGGTGAGCAACTCAGAAGAACGACCTGATGACTTGGAAACCCTCTGGATTAAATTCAAGGATATCATAAAGACAGCTGCTGCAGAAGCATGCGGTGAAGTCCGACTTGGGAACAAGAGAAAGAGGACACCTTGGTGGACAGAGGAAGTCAAAGAGAAAATAAGAGAGAAGAAAATGGCATGGAAACAATACTTAGGAGCTAAAAACACAACATGGACAAATGGAAAAATATAGAGAATATGTGACACTCAGAACAGAAGCAAAGAACAAAGTGCTAGCAGCAAAACAGAAGTCCTGGGAAGAATTTGGAGAAAAGCTAGAAAAAGATGCACAAGAAAACCAGAAATTGTTCTATAAGACCCTAAAGAACATGAGGAAGGAAAAACAATGCCCTCTCAAATTTATAAAGGACAAGCAAGGCAAATTGCTTACTGCCCCGAAGGAAGTAATGGGAAGATGGAAAGAATATTTCTCAGAACTCCTGGATGGTGAGCATGGAGAAGCATCAGAAATGATAAACACTAGCACAGAAGAGAAAACCAATGATGGTGAAGATGACATAAAGATGGAAGATCTGAAGGCAGCACTGGAGAAAATCAAGATGGGCAAAGCAGCAGGGCATGATGGTATAACACCAGAAATGGTTAAGTTCATGGGAGCATCAGGTGACCTATTACTCTTAAGGGTTTTACAGGCAGCGTGGTACAACAAGACCATACCAAAGGATTGGGAGATTGCCATCATAACACCAATTTTCAAAAAGGGTGACAATCGACAGTGTGGAAACCATAGAGGCATATCCCTTCTCAGTGTCCCCGGTAAAATCTACTCTAGAATCCTAGAGCAGAGACTCCGACGCCTAGCTGAGCCACAATTGGATGAGGTCCAGTGCGGATTCCGAGCAAACCGAAGTACTCAAGACCTAATCTTCACACTCAGACAGCTGAGTGAAAAGGCCCTTGAGTATAAGAGTGAGATGCATCTTTGTTTCATAGATCTGGAAAAGGCGTTTGACAGGGTCCCCTGGAGCAAACTTTGGGACTGTTTGGCAAGGAAGAATATTCCAGCACCTCTGATTCATGCTATATAGAGCTTCTACAAGTCTTGCAGAAATTATGTGAGGACAGCAAACCATAAGTCGGAAGAGTTCAGGACCACCACGGGTGTAAGACAAGGTGATATCCTATCACCTTACCTCTTCATACTCCTTATGGACGATGTCATCAAGGCATGTAAGGAGAGAACAAGAAAGTATTCAGTGGGGTACTGGAAGATGAGACAGGTCTATATTTCGGAGCTGGCATTTGCTGATGATGTCGCCCTGATTGCTAAATCAGAGGCACATCTCCAATCCAACCTGCAAGTCTGGAAGGAAGAGCTGGAGAAGAGAGGGATGGTCATAAACAGCTCTAAAACAAAATCCATGGTGATATCCCGAGAAGAAAGAAAACATCAGATTAAGCTGGGAGAACAGGTCCTGGAGCAGGTCGACCACTTTAAATACCTCGGAGCTATTATAGACCGAAAGGGAGGCATCAAAGAAGAGTTGGCCACTCGAAAAGCAGCAGCTGGGAGACTTTTTCAGGCCATAAATCGAGGATTCCTCAGCAAGAGAGAGGTTGGTAAGAAAACGAAGATGGCTGTATACCGCTCCACCTATGTCCCAGTCTTGACATACGGATGCGAGTCATGGGCAATGACTACAACCCATAAAAGCCAGATCCAAACCTCAGAAATGAGGTATCTGAGGAAGGTGGTTGAAGTAACAAGAAGAGACATGGTACGCAACCAGACGATACGTCAAGGCCTTAAATCCTACCCCCTGCAGACCCAAGTAGAACAGTCCCCAATTAAGATGGTTTGGCCATGTCTGCAGAATGGGAGAAGATCGGATACCACGACAAGCATGGGAAACAAAGAGCCAAGGATCCAGACCCCGAGGACGACCCAGAGTCCGCTGGGAGGACAACATTAGACAATCTTGAAGGATCGAGGACTAGAATGGAACCAGGCCAGGAGGAAGACAGCCGATAGGATAGTCTGGCGCTCTCTCTTCCAAACCTCTACACCTCACGGTAGAAGGGGAACGACTAAGTAAGTAAGTAAGATATTATTTTTTGCTGTTTTTAGTTTTTTTCTAACAATGGATGTGAATAGGGTTTCTTGATAAGGGTGGATTTGTGCTGAAGTGGTAACTTGCCACCCTTATCGACACCTGGTGTTAAAGTGTAAGATGTAGGTGTCTTCTCTGATTTAGGATGTTGCTGTGTATGTGGTAGTGGAACAGTTCACAGGGTTATCACACAGGCAACATGACGTGTAGAGTCATAGAAAGGGTAACTTCGTTGTATAAGTTTCTTTCATTTATTGCACGCCACAAAACAGTCATGATACTTATGACATCAACATGGTTAACGAGTTCAGCAAGATGATATGGCACATTGAAAACAATTTCTGTAGTCAGCAATGATAGCTGTTGTATATATGCGTCATAAGACATCACAGTTCAATAGATTCAGAAATTCATCAATCATCGAGTGCTAGTTCGTGAAGCTGTATAAATAATAATAATTTCTATAACTTCTGCAACAGTGTCAGCTACAGATCTTCAATGTTCATAAACAATAATAAATGCTCCCATTCTGATGCTAGCAGATCAGTTGTATACAATAAGTCCGTTCACTGTCTGCACGTGAATAGCATACATGGGCTACAGGTCAGCTCGACCTTTATAATGTTCCTAAGTCTAACCATCTGACTTGGACGTGATCTCTGATATAACGAATCCTGGAACACAGACAACAGTCTTGTTGGTCTAGAGCGACCCATATATATTTAACTAGTTCAGGTATACAGATACTGGTGACTTAATCCTAGTCAAAGTACCTCTCCATTTTGCATCACACAGGCGAGCAAATAGGCGACAAAATGACGAACCTCTAGACGATAGCATAAAGTTCGATACAAGAGGAATTACCTTATTTCGGAAAATCAACCATGAACATATGCCTCCAGGCAGGCTGCATAATACTGGGAAATAGTCTAGTTAGCTAACTAACTCACTAAGACACTGTATTTCCCTCAGAGAATCACAAGACGCAGTTGCGTCTGCTCGCTTCTTAAACCATTTCTAAACTGCCCCAACTGGGCGGAACACACAGAACGAACTCCCGGTTTTTGACATGCGCAGAACGACAATCTCTGAGTTGCCGTTCACAATAAGACGATTCGAAGAACATTCGAGATAAAAGTCTTACACAGTCGCGCCTTTTATGGTCATGAAAAGAAGCGTTAAGAAAGGTTTCAGACATCTACCATAGTTGACTGATACTACCAAATAAGGAGATGTGGTCACGCTTCGTTCAAGAAATTATAGACCGAACGTGTCTCTATACAAGAGAAGGCAACTCCTAACAAATTGTAGTCTCGATAACTCGGATTATGTCCCTTTGACCATAGAAAACATAATACACACTTCAGTCAAAAAAATGATCATACATATGAAAAAATGTTTATACAAACGAAAAATAATAATGATCCGTGCGTAACATTACCGCACCCTCCCTGGAAAAAAAAAAAAATGAAACATTTTTTTTTTTTTTTTAAATCCTGGAGCCGGAAAAAATCTAGGCTCCTAACGCACGTATGATGCGTGGATATTTACCTAACAAATTAGCTCAACGCATGGAGCGACACTGAGATCATATCTCAGATCCTTAGAGAAAAAATTTATCTAAGTATACGCTGATATATTCCAGGAAGGTGCCACCAACACACACGCCACAATGATGGCAACAACATAATGACAATCAAATTATACTCATACCAATATATGAAATTAAATATATTATGTGTTATCATACAATGTGTTGCAAATAGCGGTGTAATTTACTAATATACCGCACTATATTATTACATTATATAAAGTAACAGTAATTAATAAGTAATACATGTGTTGCTCTTCGGTGACACAAAACATTCAATAGAAGAAGATGTGGACATCATCCGCTCCCAATGTAGGACAGGACTTGATATCTCCAAAGTTCCACAATGGACATAAACTCGCAGACTTCAATGATGTGCTGCGAAAATATCAATAACACAAATCTTAAAGACAACTGGTAAATTTCTTAATACAATCCTGAAAATAATTTATTTAAATGTGGCCGAGTGATCTTTTGGCCCGTATATCACTAACTAAGCCTTCTTAGATAATTACATGGTACAATGTTATAAATTTCCCTCAAAAAAAAAAAAAAATGAGACAAAATCTACTAACATGTCATTATAACATTGGACTGTATATCAGGAAATATATATATATGACAGAAGAATCATGTGGAATCGTGTGGACATCTGGACAGAATGTCTGCCATTACATTATCCGAACCACGGATAGCTCGAACCGAGAAATGAAATGGTTGAAGAGCTATGGCATAACGAGTGGACCTCGAGCTCTTCAAGTTTTTGCTCTGAATAGCAGTAAGCGCTTTCTGGTCGGTTTCCACAATGAAATGTGCGCCTAGAAGAAATCTTTGTAACTTCAGAATAGACCATACCATAGCCAATAACTCACGGTCTAAAACCGAGTAATTCTTTTCTGCAGCGTTTAATTTCCTAGAGATATACATCACCGGATGCAAAGTATCAGAATACTCCTGCATTAGTGCTGCCCCAATCCCTGTTGACGAGGCGTCACTTCGAAGAACAAAAGTCTTCTCAATAGTAGGTAACTTAAGAATAGGTGGAGATGAAAATAGGGCTTTAACCTGGTCCAATGAGGATTGACATTCTTTAGACCAGCGGATCAGATTAGGCGACCCTTTCTTCAATAAAGTAGAAAGCGGTGCCATAATGGAGGACAGATTCGGAATGAATCGTCCGTAGAATTGAATCAAACCTAATAGACTCCTTACTTGTTTCTTCGTCTTAGGGACCGAAATGTTAAGTATTTTTGAAACATTGTGGTCCTCTGTCTTTAAAAGACCATGACCAACCCGATGACCTAGGAAAGAAATCTCGCTAAATCCTATAAAGGCTTTAGAGGGTTTTGCAGTCAAGTTATACTCGCGAAGAGTAGACAGTAATTCGTATAAACCCAAATAATGATCTTCCCAAGAATCACTGAATAGACAGATATCATCTAGGTATGCTATGACATCTGTACGATATGCGAGAATTCGCCGCATCATGCGTACGAATGTAGCAGGGGCGTTCATAAGACCAAAAGGCATGAAATTCCATTGGAATAAACCCCTAGGTGTAGAAAAAGCTGTAAAAGGTTTGGCACGTTCAGTTAGCGGGACTTGCCAATAACCTTTAGACAAATCTAGTTTGGTAAAGAATCTAGAATTAGAAAGTTTATTGAGTAGCTCTTCTAATGAAGGCATAGGTTCAGCATCGAACTTCGTAACTTGGTTCAATTTGCGATAATCTACGCAAATGCGAATGTTATTATCCTTCTTTCGAACAATAACCATAGACGAAGAGTATGCTGAAGTGGATGGTTCAATGATTTCCAAACGTATCATTTCATCCAACTCTTTTTCGACTTGAGACTGGAAATGAATAGGTATTGGATATGGTCTGACTCTGATAGGATTGTGATCAGTTAGCACAATGTCATGTTCTATGACATGTGTGTGTCCCGGGATGTCTGTAAGAACATCCTGAAATGTTTGCAACATCGAAGAAACTTGTCGATGTTCCTCAGCGGAAAGATTTGGAGAAACGGTCACGTTTTTCCAAGATTCCGTAGAATAAAGTGGGACCATAGAAAGAGGAAGATTGACATCAGAAAAAGTAGTTTCCTCATCCTGTATAACTGACAGAGATGAGTACTGACCATGAGTTGCTTGTGAATTGTCCGTAGCCTGGAAAATAGGCTGCAAATAGTCAGGTCTTTCATAAAATTCTGTGAGCATATTTATGTGGAAAGTTTTATGCTTTCCATCAATATCGACAACATAGTCGACATCAGAAATTTTGGAGACTATTGCATATGGACCTTTCCATGCAATTAGAAGTCTGTTCTCCCTTGAAGGAAGTAGAACGAGAGCTTTGTCACCTGGACAAAGTTGTCGTAGACATCTATTCTTATTTGCAAACTGCCTTGCCTTTTCTTTAGCAAATTCTGAAGACGAAGTTGCTAGTTTGCATGCCTCGATGATCTTTTGCCTAAGAGCAATGACGTACTCATAAGAAGATTGAGTCTCATCGCTAATATTATCGGCAGTGATTAGATCGTGAAGTAAAGACATAGGGCCGCGCGGTTGCGCGCCAAAGACAAGTTCAAAAGGGGAAAACCCCGTATGTTCATTGGGGACCTCTCTATACGCAAAGAGAGCCGCGGGTAAGACCCTGTCCCAATCCTGAGGATGATCCTCAGTTATTTTACCAAGTAAAGTTTTCAGAGTCCTATTTAAACGTTCGACCAACCCATTAGACATTGGGTGATAGATACTGCTGAGAGACCTTTTAATGTGTAGCATAGACATTACCTGTGACATAGTGTCTGATATAAGTTGAGTGCCATGGTCTGACAATATTTCTCCGGGAAAACCCAAGCGAGAAAATATCAGCCAAAGAGCGTCTGCGATATCAGCAGTTGAGATGCTCTTGAGAGGTATTGCCTCTGGCCAACGTGTGCACATATCGACACATGTAAGGATAAATTGATGTCCTCTAGCCGACTTAATTCTAAAAGGACCGATAATATCTATTGCCATTTTTTGAAAAGGGCGAATAGGAATGTCAGCAGCCTGGATAGGCGCAGCATGTCGTGGTCCTTTAGATTTGACCTCCTGACATACTTTGCAAGAGCGACAGTACATTCGTATGTCCTTGCTCACAAATGGCCAAAAGAAAGCCGCAAGAACCCTCGACTTTGTACGGGAAAAACCCATATGTCCAGCACATTGCGAGTCATGAGCATGTTGCAATATTTGCAATCTCATGCTCTTAGGCACAAGAATTTGTGAATGAGTGGACGTAGTCGAGTCTTGTACCATACGTACAAGTACGCCGTTCTTCATAGAAATCCAAGATTTCCTATTAGTGTTCTGATTAGGATCACCTTTTTTTGCTAGAATGAAGAATTTTTGTAAAGAAGGATCTTCTTCTTGCAATTTGATAAATGAGTCACGTGTAATAGTCAAGTGACTATCTTGGTCATTTACTTCATCATTATTAGTTAATGAAGTTTGAGGTGGATCCAGAGCATGTGCTCTTGTGACCACCGCATTGGTAGCTTCAATGTTTTGCTCTTCCCAAACAGCAATCTGCTGTGGGGTACATTCCCTAACTCCGTGAATACGACCAATAATAAGGTCCGCAATAGGGTTTGGAAGTAGACACGCGTGGACCTCTCCCGTGAAGAAAGGAGTAGCAATGTGTATTATAGCAGTAGGATACTTTTCTAACGTGCCACCAAATGTGACACATTTGATGACTTTTCCTGTAGCACAGGATGGATCTACAAGAGATTGCCTAACGCCGACAGTAGTACATCCAGAATCAAACAACACTGAGACTGGATTACTATTTACTAGCCCCTTATGTAATATAAGAGAACCTCTCCCATCATGAGCAACATTAGCAGGAAGAGCGGGCAAAGGATGACCACAGCTTAGAGTACTAATGGTTTTCGGATCAAATAAAGTACTGCATTGGATACACTTATTTGCCCTACGAAAATCAAAAGATGAGCATCCGATAGCATTATGGTCTTTATCATTATTAACCTGTTTATCTGCTCCCTGAGATTCTTGTTGAACAGAATTTGTCTGTTGATATCTTTTTCTCTTATGTTGCGATCTACCGCGACCATTATTGCCTCTGCAATTATCATTAAAGTCCCTACTGTAATTTTTATCCTGGTTTGAGTTCCAGTTTCCATAACTGTCATTACTATCTCTATGCTGTTGAGAACCTCTATTATCTTGGTATTGAGGTCTCTGCATAAAATATTTTCCTCTATACCGATTACCTTTGTGAAAATTTCTAAAGTTAACCGGAGTAGAATAACGTGTAGTATTAGGTTGTCTCCAGTTCTGGGAAGAAGAATCACCCTGGAATTGATCACTATGGTTCTGGGCATAATTACGATTACTCTTTTTATTGAAATTTTTCTGGCTACCCTGAAATTTACGCATAAAATTTGGGCCATAAGGTGCTGCCGAAGCAACTGGCAGACCTTCTTTCACCTTAGAGTTACTAATGGTTATGTGCGGATGCGCAGTAACATACTGGCTACAGTATTCTTCCATTTCTTTTATGTTTTTAGGCTTACGCTCATGAAGAAAAGATAGAAAAGCTTCATTAACAGAAGACATAACCTTATCTCTAAGTAGTAAATCCATAAGAGCTTCAAATGTATTTTCTGTCTTAGACAACTCAACCCATCGTAAAAAAGTAAGACGGATGCCTGAGATGAATTCAGAGAATTCAACTCCAGTTTCTGGTAACATGGTTTTAAATTTAAGACGATATCCGTCCTCGTTAAGTTGGTACTTCTTTAACAACGCCGCCCTGCCCTGACAACCTCATAGTTGTTTTTGTCAGGCACATCTACCATACTCAACAAAGTCAAAGCATCACCTCTAAGTATCTTGGACAGATGATACACATATAATGTTTTATCTATATTATGTACATTACATGCACTTTCAAATCTATCTAGATAAAATGTTATATCATCGATTGAGGGATTAAATGCTGGTAGATTAAGCTTGAAATCCTTAGCATTAGTCTTATTTGACACCTTATTTGCCTCATTAGCATTACCAGTGTTCAATAACTTTAACTTCTCTAACTCTAAAGCTAAGACTTTTTCATCATGTTCCATTTTTGCTTTTCTCTCATCAGCCTCTCTTTGTAACCTTCTTTCTTCAGCCTCAGCCTGTAACTTTCTTTCTTCAGCCTGGGCCTGTAACTTTTTTCCTTCAGCCTCTATTTCAAGTCTCTTATTTTCAGCTTCTTTTTCAAGTCTCTTATTTTCAGCTTCAGCCTGGGCCTTTTTTCAAGTCTCTTATTTTCAGCTTCTTTTTTTTGTTTTTCCATTTCCATTTGAAATCTTTTTTCCTCCACCTGCATCTGCAGTTTCTTTTGTTCTATTTCAGCCTCTATTCTCTTTTGTTCAGTTTGTTCTTTCATTTTCTTTTCTTCCGACTTCAATGCCTTGGCATATTGAACAGTCGCAAATTCTTCTAATTTATCACCTGTCTTCCCAAGGGCTTTACCCTGCTCAATAAAGTACTCAAATGTAGACATGATGTCCAAAATGTGAGTACAGAACCTGAAATAATTAATTATCTTATTTCAATGTTAAATAGCAACAAGACTTAATAAAGTGCTTGTATAATCTCTATGTTGAACCCAATCTCTGTGGGAAACAGGAGTTGACACCAACTTGTATTATCAAATGTATAATAATATCACAAGTCACCTCTTAATTAACAGTGCACTACCCAAATCAGTGCATAATCATCAGTTATTTATCATAACTGCACTACAACAATAGTGCATAAGCAAAAACACCAGTTTGTTATGATAAGTGCACTATAGACCAATAGTGCATGAGCATATATCAACAATAGTGAAAGCTAACTATGCAAGAACTATGTAAACAATAACAAGACAATGTAAACAATAGCAAAGGTCATCAACAATGTAAACAATAACAAAGATCAAAGTCAATGTAAACAACAACAAAGATCAGAGTCAATGTAAACAATAACAAAGATCAGAGTCAATGTAAACAATAACAAAGATCAGAGTCAATGTAAACAATCAACAAAGATCAAACAATACGAAAACATTCGCATAAGTCAAATACACAAACAGCAAAACTAAAAAGAAATATGCGAAGATATGACTAACAAATGACGCTACAGTGTATACACAAAAATATACGTAAAGAACTGAATAATAGCAAAGGGGAGACCTACAAATACAAACAATCGAAATCGAAACTAAAAACACAAAGAAAGAGAGAAAAGAAAAAAGAAAAAAAAAAAAATATATATATACAAGAAACAGAAATAAAGCACAACTCGTCACAACTAAACAGATATAGCAACGATTGTCGCTAGCAAATTTCACTGTAGGAAATTCGCACAGTCCCTAACGAAAACGCTAACAGTAGAACCTCTGTGACGTGGTATCTTCTACTGCAAGACTCCGCCCAACCGAGAAAACCCGCTGAAATATAAACATATAAATATACAAATAACAAATAACATATAACATATAAACATGTATCATGAAAACAATAGGAGAAAGTGTGAAAGTACAGAAGGCTCAGTTAGAACATAAGGGCACAGTTCACAAACAAAACAGGCCACTTAACTTCTATAAATCCAGCGTCAGCACGGTGCAGAACAGGATGTAATCAGCATTCTGAGGATAATGATCCAACGTTGATTAACTTCTGCTCCCATAAACAGCCATGACGAAGGAAATGAGCTTCTAATACTGCAACAGTTGTTACGGCACTTGACCTTCTGAATCTTCTAAATTGATTTAACCGGCACTTGACCTTCTGAACCCGCAGCAGTACCCCTGAGACCGGAACAGTTGTTACGGCACTTGTCCTTCTTTTCACCAGATCAGGAAATCCATTCGCTCGGTACTTGTCCTTCTAATTTTACATAAACTTCAATATTGCCGAGCAGCGCCGGGTAGTTTCAAAATCAGCAACTGTCAGAAAATCCGGATACTTTCAATAAAATTTCTTGTAAGGTGGTAGTTGATGCTGTAGTTGTATCTAGTATGATGATGATGTCTGGGTTTGCTGACCCCCTTGATAGCTGGAATCAGAGTGAACCAACCTATGGCCACCAAAAATGATATGGTGCGCCAAAATATCAGATGATAGAACCAGCTCTGGCCACCAAAAATGATAAGGGTGGATTTGTGCTGAAGTGGTAACTTGCCACCCTTATCGACACCTGGTGTTAAAGTGTAAGATGTAGGTGTCTTCTCTGATTTAGGATGTTGCTGTGTATGGGGTAGTGGAACAGTTCACAGGGTTATCACACAGGCAACATGACGTGTAGAGTCATAGAAAGGGTAACTTCGTTGTATAAGTTTCTTTCATTTATTGCACGCCACAAAACAGTCATGATACTTATGACATCAACATGGTTAACGAGTTCAGCAAGATGATATGGCACATTGAAAACAATTTCTGTAGTCAGCAATGATAGCTGTTGTATATATGCGTCATAAGACATCACAGTTCAATAGATTCAGAAATTCATCAATCATCGAGTGCTAGTTCGTGAAGCTGTATAAATAATAATAATTTCTATAACTTCTGCAACAGTGTCAGCTACAGATCTTCAATGTTCATAAACAATAATAAATGCTCCCATTCTGATGCTAGCAGATCAGTTGTATACAATAAGTCCGTTCACTGTCTGCACGTGAATAGCATACATGGGCTACAGGTCAGCTCGACCTTTATAATGTTCCTAAGTCTAACCATCTGACTTGGACGTGATCTCTGATATAACGAATCCTGGAACACAGACAACAGTCTTGTTGGTCTAGAGCGACCCATATATATATTTAACTAGTTCAGGTATACAGATACTGGTGACTTAATCCTAGTCAAAGTACCTCTCCATTTTGCATCACACAGGCGAGCAAATAGGCGACAAAATGACGAACCTCTAGACGATAGCATAAAGTTCGATACAAGAGGAATTACCTTATTTCGGAAAATCAACCATGAACATATGCCTCCAGGCAGGCTGCATAATACTGGGAAATAGTCTAGTTAGCTAACTAACTCACTAAGACACTGTATTTCCCTCAGAGAATCACAAGACGCAGTTGCGTCTGCTCGCTTCTTAAACCATTTCTAAACTGCCCCAACTGGGCGGAACACACAGAACGAACTCCCGGTTTTTGACATGCGCAGAACGACAATCTCTGAGTTGCCGTTCACAATAAGACGATTCGAAGAACATTCGAGATAAAAGTCTTACACAGTCGCGCCTTTTATGGTCATGAAAAGAAGCGTTAAGAAAGGTTTCAGACATCTACCATAGTTGACTGATACTACCAAATAAGGAGATGTGGTCACGCTTCGTTCAAGAAATTATAGACCGAACGTGTCTCTATACAAGAGAAGGCAACTCCTAACAAATTGTAGTCTCGATAACTCGGATTATGTCCCTTTGACCATAGAAAACATAATACACACTTCAGTCAAAAAAATGATCATACATATGAAAAAAATGTTTATACAAACGAAAAATAATAATGATCCGTGCGTAACACTATCCTGACTACAGCTAAATGACTGACTAGACATGGAGGGGTCAGAAAGAACATTACAGGGGATAGAGCAGCTTTTTGTTTTTAAAACACCAAAAGATGTCTTTGCAACACAATTGCACAGTTGACATTCACTTATAGTTAAATTATGGTTTTAGTCTTTCCAGATGTGCTGACTGTTTTCCGATAGTAACTTGGCTGTTTCAAGGCACTTCTCATTATGCCTCCTTTTTGCGTTTTGTATTGGTAAGTAACACTCTTACAAAATATAGTCGAATGCTCTGTCGGTTTATCATCTGATACGTTAATTCCAAACACAAAGAACAGATCACTAACGTAATTCGAACAGTTCAGTGCATTCCGTTTTGAACTTTATGTTTGGGAAGTTAATGCTCTCTTGCCACAGGCTCTGCACAGTGCACTGGCACAATTCATATGATGCAACAAAGTATGTTCCATTTCGTTGTTATGTAGTATAGTTTACTTGTGTATGTATAAAGATAATGGAATATTTGGGAGTATCACGTCTAACACAACGCTATAGAATGCTTTATCTGTGAATGAAAGAAGAAATACAAACAGTTACTTAGAATTCTTTGGCAGTCGTCTTGTGCACAGGATTGTCTACCAAAGAACACTAATGGAACAGTTCTTATCTCACACACAATTTAAAAAAAGACATTCATATTATAAATATAAGATTAACAAGACTTGAAAGATAGATCAAAGTATGTGGAAGTAATCTATCTATAGCTTTACATGTTTTCTGACGCTTATATACGTAGCTAAATATCATTATAAATGAATGAAAATGCAAAAACAGATGGTGCTTTACAAAAAGTTATTTATTTATAACCTTATTTAAGAGTTGCGAGTATCAGGAATGCGTTTACAGTGATTTAAATGTTATAAAATCTGGTGACAATATGCTTGTTCTTGTAATGCCAAACTCACAAAACTGACTACCATACATTCTCAAGATATGAAACCAAAAAAAAAAAGTATGTGGAAATAATCTTTAGCTTCTCTTCAAGAAGTTTATATAATTATAAACTCATATGAATGGGCCGATTTTTAGATATTACATTAATAAAAAGATTACTTCTGTTATGAATTTCCTCAAATGATGACGCTGTTTTCAAAAGTCTGTAACTCCGTCAAGTATAACTTCAAACAAATAAAAATGCAATCAAAAATAGAACACAGAACAAAGTTATAGTACACAAAAGAATTTTAGCGCTATATTTATCCAGAACGAGCGTGTAATGATTTATATTTTAACGATTTTACACACACATCAGCTGATTTTCCCCGCCAAAACCCTCAGTAGTCTTTTACGGTGTACATGAACATTTATTATCCGGTGTCAGAAGTCCGGTCACTGAAACTAAAAGAGCGCTCTGGTATATGGCACAAACAGCCGTGTGCGTTTAAAAAACAATATGACGTTTTAAGAATGGTGATACGTTTTAAGAATGGTGTTACGTTGTAAGAATGCTGTTATATTTTTTGAATATATTATGCTTTAATAATAATGATGATAGATTGAAGTGGTATGACAAGGTCACTAAAACAGAGCTGTTGAAAACAACCAGACAAGTGGCAGTGGAAAAATAGATGAGAAGAAGGCGCTGGAGATTGATAGTTGACTCATTGAGAAAACCTGTTGATAGCATTACAAGGCAGTCCTTGTTCTGGAATCTCCAGGGTAAGAGAGGTAGAGGGAGAACATGGAACACGTGGAGAAGAGAACTAGTGACAGACATGAAGGGACGAAGAAGACATAGAAAGACCTTGAACTTGGAAAAAGTTGGTTGCAGGACTATGCTCCTTGGGGAGCTGATGGTGATACAGTTTTAAGAATGATGTTATGTTTCAGCATGTTATTACATTTTAATAGTAATATAATGTTTTAAGAATGATGTTATGTTTCAGCATGTTATTACATTTTAATAGTAATATAATGTTTTAAGAATGATGTTACGTTTCAGCATGTTATTACATTTTAATAGTAATATAATGTTTTAAGAACGATAGTTCGCGTTTGCGAACAATAATTCTTCTTAAAAATAATATTACATTTTCAGAGAATCTAAAAAAAACTTTAGCATCGATAAACTACTTCACAGCTTTTCACACTAAAAAGGTGACAGACCTACTAATTTAAGAACATTATAGATTGCTCATGTCTCTAGATTCCTAGACGTAATAGGAATGACCTTTCATGAGCATACTTACCTGCTTCTGATGAGCATTTAACAACGTTTGTTCTCACTTTCCCCAGGACAAGCTCTTGTTGAGCATGGAGGACACAGAGACCGAACGACGGAGTAGGTTCAAGCCCGAAGAGGAGGTTGTCAAATTATAACGCATGACTACAGTAATCTTAGTTGTCTGTTTTTTATGGAGCATTTCTAAAATAATTATTATTCTGTCTTCCAATTAGAGCAGTCTTGTCGGAGTTCGCTAGACATGGATCGATATCGACTTTCATGTTATTATGGACAATTGACGTTAAGTTAAAAGGAAGTTAACGTTTGGATAAGTTGGCTTCTTTAACAGTCTGAGTCACTGGGTACATTTCTGTACGTCACAGAGTATTTTCTTTAATAATATGACCAGGTTTCTCTACTCCCCAACTACACCACACCCCATATTCCAGTAATAGTTTGGAATACTGTGTTCTGAGGATTATTCATTATTTACTCTTTACTGTCATCTTATCAATGTCAGTAGGTCATTCGTTTGTTCTTCATAATCCTCTAGCTGTAATGGATATCTTTTTATTAGCCTTGCTTCCTATTAAGGTATTCAGTTTCAATGCTAGTTTATACCTCTTATTATCTATACCTCATTGATTCGTTTTCTATTCGCCTGGCAGTTTAATATTTTACTAATCTTTTCAAAACTATCCATTGATTTTATAATCTTCTCATAATAGCCCACCAGTTTTATCATCTTTTCATAATCGCCCACCAGTTTTATTATCTTCTCATAATCGCCCACCACATGTATCATCTTCTTGTAATCGCCCAACTCCATACTCTTTTTAGAAACAACCATCAATTTCAAGGTCCCCAGTGTGGAACTGATGACAAGAATCAGTCAGGCACCCGTGGAACAAGAGATAACAAGAATCAGACAGGCACCCGTGGAACAAGAGATAACAAGAATCAGACAGGCACCCGTGGAACAAGAGATAACAAGAATCAGACAGGCACCCGTGGAACAAGAGATGACAAGAATCAGACAGGCACCCGTGGAACAAGAGATGACAAGAATCAGACAGGCACCCGTGGAACAAGAGATGACAAGAATCAGACAGGCACCCGTGGAACAAGAGATGACAAGAATCAGACAGGCACCCGTGGAACAAGAGATGGGAAGAATCAGACAGGCACCCGTGGAACAAGAGATGACAAGAATCAGACAGGCACCCGTGGAACAAGAGATAACAAGAATCAGACAGGCACCCGTGGAACAAGAGATGACAAGAATCAGACAGGCACCCGTGGAACAAGAGATGACAAGAATCAGACAGGCACCCGTGGAACAAGAGATGACAAGAATCAGACAGGCACCCGTGGAACAAGAGATGACAAGAATCAGACAGGCACCCGTGGAACAAGAGATGACAAGAATCAGACAGGCACCCGTGGAACAAGAGATGACAAGAATCAGACAGGCACCCGTGGAACAAGAGATGACAAGAATCAGACAGGCACCCGTGGACAAGAGATGACAAGAATCAGACAGGCACCCGTGGAACAAGAGATGACAAGAATCAGACAGGCACCCGTGGAACAAGAGATGACAAGAATCAGACAGGCACCCGTGGAACAAGAGATAACAAGAATCAGACAGGCACCCGTGGAACAAGAGATAACAAGAATCAGACAGGCACCCGTGGAACAAGAGATGACAAGAATCAGACAGGCACCCGTGGAACAAGAGATGACAAGAATCAGACAGGCACCCGTGGAACAAGAGATGACAAGAATCAGACAGGCACCCGTGGAACAAGAGATGACAAGAATCAGACAGGCACCCGTGGAACAAGAGATGACAAGAATCAGACAGGCACCCGTGGAACAAGAGATGGGAAGAATCAGACAGGCACCCGTGGAACAAGAGATGACAAGAATCAGACAGGCACCCGTGGAACAAGAGATGACAAGAATCAGACAGGCACCCGTGGAACAAGAGATAACAAGAATCAGACAGGCACCCGTGGAACAAGAGATGACAATATACAGACACGCCCCCGTCGAACAAGAGATAACAAGAATCAGACAGGCACCCGTGGAACAAGAGATGACAAGAATCAGACAGGCACCCGTGGAACAAGAGATAACAAGAATCAGACAGGCACCCGTGGAACAAGAGATGACAAGAATCAGACAGGCACCCGTGGAACAAGAGATAACAAGAATCAGACAGGCACCCGTGGAACAAGAGATGACAAGAATCAGACAGGCACCCGTGGAACAAGAGATAACAAGAATCAGACAGGCACCCGTGGAACAAGAGATAACAAGAATCAGACTACCGTGGAACAAGAGATAACAAGAATCAGACAGGCACCCGTGGAACAAGAGATGACAAGAATCAGACAGGCACCCGTGGAACAAGAGATAACAAGAATCAGACAGGCACCCGTGGAACAAGAGATAACAAGAATCAGACAGGCACCCGTGGAACAAGAGATGGGAAGAATCAGACAGGCACCCGTGGAACAAGAGATGACAAGAATCAGACAGGCACCCGTGGAACAAGAGATGACAAGAATCAGACAGGCACCCGTGGAACAAGAGATGACAAGAATCAGACAGGCACCCGTGGAACAAGAGATAACAAGAATCAGACAGGCACCCGTGGAACAAGAGATGACAAGAATCAGACAGGCACCGTGGAACAAGAGATAACAAGAATCAGACAGGCACCCGTGGAACAAGAGATAACAAGAATCAGACAGGCACCCGTGGAACAAGAGATGGGAAGAATCAGACAGGCACCCGTGGAACAAGAGATAACAAGAATCAGACAGGCACCCGTGGAACAAGAGATGACAAGAATCAGACAGGCACCCGTGGAACAAGAGATAACAAGAATCAGACAGGCACCCGTGGAACAAGAGATGACAAGAATCAGACAGGCACCCGTGGAACAAGAGATAACAAGAATCAGACAGGCACCCGTGGAACAAGAGATGACAAGAATCAGACAGGCACCCGTGGAACAAGAGATAACAAGAATCAGACAGGCACCCGTGGAACAAGAGATGACAAGAATCAGACAGGCACCCGTGGAACAAGAGATGACAAGAATCAGACAGGCACCCGTGGAACAAGAGATGGGAAGAATCAGACAGGCACCCGTGGAACAAGAGATGACAAGAATCAGACAGGCACCCGTGGAACAAGAGATGACAAGAATCAGACAGGCACCCGTGGAACAAGAGATGGGAAGAATCAGACAGGCACCCGTGGAACAAGAGATAACAAGAATCAGACAGGCACCCGTGGAACAAGAGATGACAAGAATCAGACAGGCACCCGTGGAACAAGAGATGGGAAGAATCAGACAGGCACCCGTGGAACAAGAGATGGGAAGAATCAGACAGGCACCCGTGGAACAAGAGATGACAAGAATCAGACAGGCACCCGTGGAACAAGAGATGACAAGAATCAGACAGGCACCCGTGGAACAAGAGATGGGAAGAATCAGACAGGCACCCGTGGAACAAGAGATGACAAGAATCAGACAGGCACCCGTGGAACAAGAGATGACAAGAATCAGACAGGCACCCGTGGAACAAGAGATGACAAGAATCAGACAGGCACCCGTGGAACAAGAGATGACAAGAATCAGACAGGCACCCGTGGAACAAGAGATGACAAGAATCAGACAGGCACCCGTGGAACAAGAGATGGGAAGAATCAGACAGGCACCCGTGGAACAAGAGATGACAAGAATCAGACAGGCACCCGTGGAACAAGAGATAACAAGAATCAGACAGGCACCCGTGGAACAAGAGATGACAAGAATCAGACAGGCACCCGTGGAACAAGAGATGACAAGAATCAGACAGGCACCCGTGGAACAAGAGATAACAAGAATCAGACAGGCACCCGTGGAACAAGAGATGACAAGAATCAGACAGGCACCCGTGGAACAAGAGATGACAAGAATCAGACAGGCACCCGTGGAACAAGAGATGGGAAGAATCAGACAGGCACCCGTGGAACAAGAGATGACAAGAATCAGACAGGCACCCGTGGAACAAGAGATGACAAGAATCAGACAGGCACCCGTGGAACAAGAGATAACAAGAATCAGACAGGCACCCGTGGAACAAGAGATGACAAGAATCAGACAGGCACCCGTGGAACAAGAGATGACAAGAATCAGACAGGCACCCGTGGAACAAGAGATGATTGGGAAGAATCAGACAGGCACCCGTGGAACAAGAGATGACAAGAATCAGACAGGCACCCGTGGAACAAGAGATGACAAGAATCAGACAGGCACCCGTGGAACAAGAGATGACAAGAATCAGACAGGCACCCGTGGAACAAGAGATGACAAGAATCAGACAGGCACCCGTGGAACAAGAGATAACAAGAATCAGACAGGCACCCGTGGAACAAGAGATGGGAAGAATCAGACAGGCACCCGTGGAACAAGAGATGGGAAGAATCAGACAGGCACCCGTGGAACAAGAGATGACAAGAATCAGACAGGCACCCGTGGAACAAGAGATAACAAGAATCAGACAGGCACCCGTGGAACAAGAGATGACAAGAATCAGACAGGCACCCGTGGAACAAGAGATAACAAGAATCAGACAGGCACCCGTGGAACAAGAGATAACAAGAATCAGACAGGCACCCGTGGAACAAGAGATAACAAGAATCAGACAGGCACCCGTGGAACAAGAGATGACAAGAATCAGACAGGCACCCGTGGAACAAGAGATAACAAGAATCAGACAGGCACCCGTGGAACAAGAGATAACAAGAATCAGACAGGCACCCGTGGAACAAGAGATAACAAGAATCAGACAGGCACCCGTGGAACAAGAGATGACAAGAATCAGACAGGCACCCGTGGAACAAGAGATAACAAGAATCAGACAGGCACCCGTGGAACAAGAGATAACAAGAATCAGACAGGCACCCGTGGAACAAGAGATGACAAGAATCAGACAGGCACCCGTGGAACAAGAGATGGGAAGAATCAGACAGGCACCCGTGGAACAAGAGATGACAAGAATCAGACAGGCACCCGTGGAACAAGAGATGACAAGAATCAGACAGGCACCCGTGGAACAAGAGATTACAAGAAGCAGACAGGACAACGTGGAACAAGAGATGACAAGAATCAGACAGGCACCCGTGGAACAAGAGATGACAAGAATCAGACAGGCACCCGTGGAACAAGAGATGGGAAGAATCAGACAGGCACCCGTGGAACAAGAGATGACAAGAATCAGACAGGCACCCGTGGAACAAGAGATGACAAGAATCAGACAGGCACCCGTGGAACAAGAGATGACAAGAATCAGACAGGCACCCGTGGAACAAGAGATGACAAGAATCAGACAGGCACCCGTGGAACAAGAGATAACAAGAATCAGACAGGCACCCGTGGAACAAGAGATGACAAGAATCAGACAGGCACCCGTGGAACAAGAGATGGGAAGAATCAGACAGGCACCCGTGGAACAAGAGATGACAAGAATCAGACAGGCACCCGTGGAACAAGAGATAACAAGAATCAGACAGGCACCCGTGGAACAAGAGATGGGAAGAAGACGCTGGCTATGAATAGGACACAAATTGAGGACACCTGTTGATAGCTGTACAAGGCTTGTCTTATCTTGGAATCTCCAGAGTAAGAGAACGAACGAACGAACGAACTTTATTTTCAAAGGGTTGAGAATTATTGGGCACGCAGGCCCGTCTGACATTCTGCCCTTCCTTTCTCTCGTCTTTTATACTGATTTCATTTATTCTCACATGCATTTTACCCATCGATTCAAGGAATTCAACGTTGTAAAAGAGAGGTGTAGGGAGACCAAAAACACACGGAGAAGAGAATTGGCGACAGAATGAAAGAGATGAGGAAGACATAGACAGAACTTGAGGGTATGTGACAGTGGGTAGGTTGCTTTATGGATAAAGCCTAACTAATTCTGATCAAGTGGTATAAGGCTACTGGCTAGCTGCCAGAGATGTTGATTCCTTGATATGTATCTATTTGAACCAGGTTCGATTCAGTGGTTTATTCCTATATCGTATGTAGTGGTAGTATGTTAAGTATTTATCCTTTAGATCCAATTGTGTTATTCTTTCATCCAATTTCAATAGTATTTTCTAACAAAGTCTAGGTGAACAATTTAAACTCCAAAATGAGATTTTATTCTGGTATAACTTCAACTCTTTGTCAAAGTGGACAAAGCCACTTCCAAGTAGAAATCAATGGTACATGGTTTCATATGTTTCTTTGCTAAATCAGTCGTTCTTAGATCGTCTGGGGATTCCTACAAGTATTTACGAAAAATGCTGGCTGAAATACAAGGTCGAGATAATACTAACCTGATCATAAAGGTCTTTATGATCTATTAGTCAATATCAATTGACTAGTCTGTAATAGAGATAATCTCTCTTGGTCAGTCCTGAAAATCTTACGAAGAGTATGCGACAATAACTTTAACATCTTAGGCCGCGTACTCAGAAAGGTATGGACTCGATGGCGATTGTTTTGCAGGATCACTCTACGAAGTAATTTGCAATACTGAATTGGTTTCTGTCTGTTTCGACAATATATTCGTAGGGTTTGGAAAATCTCTCAATTCTGATTGGAAGAGGCACTACTCTTAGGCCGCGTACTCAGATAGGTATGACGTCGATGGTCACTACGTTGGTTGCTAACGGTCTCTTAGTTAAGGGAACACAGTGGTCAGTGTCATTTGTTGTCATATGAAGCATGATTTATAAAATTAATCTATTGATCTTTTAAACTAATCTAATGATGTCTTAAACTATCCTAACATTCCGGTTACAGGCACGATACAAGAGAACTTTATATCTGTTTTATGAAGGCCACTGCTACTTGGGTAGCTGAACTGTCATGAATAAAAATATTACAACATCCTTTTAGGGATCGGAGTGGCTAAGAGGTATGGCGTCCGCCTCGAGTTGTAGAGGTACCGGTTTCGATTCCCAGTTGAGGGAACATAATTTATGGAATTTTTTTTTTTCAAAACCAGTGGTCCTAGTGATGTCATACTCCCCCCTGGTCTCCTGGGTAGTGAGATCGGATGCCTAGCCTTCTCGGATAAGGGCGAAAAAATAGGAGGTCCCGTGTGCAAGTTACGCACGTGAAAAATCCCACGGCAGTTGGAAATCGTAAAGAGTAGGCCTATCAGGCCGCTGCCCTAGCAAAATTTAAAAATGAGAAACCTACCCATAACAAAAATATTTATAGAATGTGTGATTCCTATATACACACATTGGAATTCTCGCCGGTGCTACGGAGTTTGTGCACTGTGCTGAGATCCTCGTTGTGTGATCTAAGGGAGGAGATCGGAGCACTATTGGAGTAGTTCGTATTTAATGAAGATAGTCCTAAAACCAAACCAAACCAAACCAATTTCGTTTTACAATAAGCTACCACGTATTAAGTTCTTTTCATCACTACCTAACTTCATTCTTTCTTCCAATGCCCCACGAACGTCACCAGCTAAGCATCTACTTATGTGTGAATGAACCTTCCATGTTCGCTTCCTTAGAAATATGCGCTCACCACTGCAGTCATCTGCATGTGGCAAGCCTGCGGGAAAATTACTTTGTGTGCTTTAGCTATGGTGGTTTCATTGGACATTTGTTTTACAGAATGAGGCTGCTAGCCACGAGACCAGACCATATGGTCATTTATATCTGGACATGTTCCCTAATATAACCGACATCGTGTCTAGATTGAAGAGCGCGAGAAAAAAAAACCTGGAAATAATCGGCTTCTGACTATGTCCGGATCAATGCATTATCTTTATTATAATCGCCCACTGTTTATTATTTTGTTATAATCATCTACTTATAATCATCATCTTCTTATAATCAACAATCAATTCCATACTTTTTTAACACTTTTCCATCAAGTTCATCATTTTCTATTCATCACCCACCAACTCTAATGTCTTTTAATAATCAACCATTAAGTTCACTCTCATGTATTAATTATTAGCTAACTCAATTATCGTGTTATAATTGTCCATTAGATTGATGGTTATCTTTCCATCGCTGACAAACTGTTACAATCACCCACGAATCTCATCTTCTTTCTAACATTGCTCATGTTTTCTACCTTATCATCTCCAGTGTGTCGTGTGTCTGACGGCTGCAGCGACAATGCAGACTTTTCCATGCGGACACAAAGTTGTCTGTCGCAAATGCCTCATCAAAACAATCCAAGTGGCTGTCTCAAAAAGATGCCTGCCTCTTCGTTGTGTCGTCTGCAGAGATCGCATTCTCAGACTTCACCATACGACACACTATCAAGGTTTGTCGTGCAGCACGACTGTCGTGTCGTCTCCATCACTACCGTCCACACTGATTCCACACACTCCACATAGCAGCAAGCCATCGCAAAATCTTTTCGTTCCACTCATCCAACATTGCAGCAGATCTTCCACAAGTCCTCTCACCCCGACCAGCCCCACAAGCATGTTCTCGCTGTTAACCGGCTCTAGATATCAAACAAGTTTCTCTCGATTTTTATCCCCAATGGGGGCTGGCGTTCAGAGTCCCCCTTCACTAACGTCATCCATTAGCATTCCTAGCCATATACCTACTATGACACATCTAATGCAGGGTTCTATGGAGCACGATTTCTCACCATATGCTCCCACAGGTAAGGAAGCGTTTGACAGGACACGTAATGACGTATTGAACCTTCATAAAGCAGCCAAAGCACAGGAAGATGGAAGAGTTACACCTCCTGATGATAGAGCGACAATCTCACCCGGAAATAGAGTACCCACACAACTGGAGCACAATGCAACCACACCACACAGACAAAAAACAATTTTTTCACATGAGCATGGAGTAAACACACCACACAAGACTAGAAAGACATCCCCACCAAATAATAGCTTGCTCATAGAACAAGACAGCAGAGTTCTACATAAACATAGCGGACACTGTCCTACCCCCAACATCAAAAAGTTTGAGGCTTCGTCCCACAGTTTCATGCACTCTCAATCAGTCAAGATTCACCCAGCAAGAACTGATCACCTTAGTTCTTTCATGGGTTCCCCAAATGCAGATAGCGCTGCTTCTGAAGTTCCGGCAACACAGGGTCCAAGCAATCCCCCACAAAAGTCAGCCAGCGCAAGCAAATTTCTGGCCAGATTTTTACCAAAAACAAGCAGACGCAAGTGCAACTGGTTCAGAACAGAATAAATTATAATTTCCGTTACGATACTTTCTTTTCGAAAATTCATAAATGGCCACAGGACCTGGTCAAGATCTTCCCCAGGCAGTTCAGCAACAGTTCAAAAGCTTCAATATAGTTTAAAACTTTTAAGTACAGTACTCACGTCTATAGTGGCTGGATTGATGCAGAATGTATATGATGCTGGAAGCGACCTGTTAAAGGTTATGATGAAACCAATCTCGAGTTTAAAACAATTTATATTTTTTATAATGCTTACATCTACTTTGTCAACTAATCACCAGGTTTGGTCCTACTGACGATACAGTTAAAACGTCATTTATTCAAATTAATCAGCTGTCTCTCCGGGGTTCTTTCGCTTGCATCTAAACCATCTGCGACAGACCTTGCAAGCTGCTAGTGTATAATTTTATTGCCAAGTAGAAATGAGGTATATCTGCCCACTAAGTTTAGTGGTCAAAAACATAAATTGGTCGGGTTTGAGTACGACATTTTAGCTGAGCACTCCAGTATGGACGGAACAACGGTTCAACACTTTGCGGCACGTGAACTTTTATAACTTAATACTAAGTTTTAAGCTCTGTTTTTGACTTTTAAAACAAAACTCTTGATTTAGAATGTAATTCTTTGTTTATAAACTCGAAAGTATTTACCTAGTTCTCAAATGGCCCATATACCACAACGGCTTTAACAGATATTTTGTTTTAATTTCATATGTGGGTCATTAGATCTTTAAGGGTTATAGTGGTACTAAGTTTTGTTTTAAAAAAAAATAGTAAAGATATAAGATGCATGTGATACTTTTAGATAACGAGCATTTCCATCAATATTTCATACGTTCATTTATTGTTTGCTAACATCCAACAGACGTGAAGATTCGATAACGTATATACAACCTTCATCTATGATCCGATTTCTCTGTGATCCGATTTGTTCTTATCTTCTCGTGTTTAATATTACAAACACGTATTTATGTTTTGTTTTTTATTTTCTTCATGTCACTGCCCTCCTTTCATGAGTCGGTTAGGACCGAACTCATTTTTTGTTGGAGAATTGTCTCATTTTTCAAATGGGCGTTTTATCTCCTGAGGGCCTTAATGTCCAGCATCATGTTGCATAAATTCTGGTGGCTTCTCTCTCTGTTTCATATTTCTTTATTTTTTCTGTCGTTGTTTTTCTGATCTATCTTTGTTTTTGCTCTGGTTCGTTTCGTATCCTTCTGTATCTTTTTAGCCGTCACTAGCTCATACGTCACTTCCGCATGACGCTTATTTTCACAGCCATCTTAAGTGTTTCATTCTTGAATCCAGCTAAGTGGCTTTTTACTTGTTTTAATAGTGTTGTTCATTCCTGTCTTCGTTTCGTTGATTATTTACTTTCTTGTTTTGATATGTCTTTCTGGTTTCACGATTTTCTTGCATTGTTATTGTTCTCGTTTCGCTCAGCACCGTTGTTCCATCTGCTTGTATCGCTCATTTGGTGTGTTCCTCATCATCTTATATTTTTGTAGTACTTATATGTAATTCTTGTCCTTGTCACCTGTTCGTAACTGTGGCTGACGAAGGGTAAAACCCGAAACGTCCCTTGTTTCCTGAGTACCGTTATCTCGTAAAACTGATTTCATACCATTTTATTTTTTAATTTATATATTTGTTTTTTATTTTGTGTGAGAAGGACAGACCCAAGCACAGATTAATGACAGATAAGTAAACGTGAACGCAAAGGAGAGACATAACAAAACGAACGTAACGTGTTTATGAATATGTGCTTGATTAAAGTTCTGTATTACTATAACAATTTAGCATCAAGCCGTCAAAACGTGGCCGTACAAACAATTCACATATCGTTACTGTGTGCATTGTGCACAGGCTTGCTTTATCAGTGACATACGTTACACATGCACAGCAGTAATACATACTTGCTCACACATAGAAACTGAATAACACCGACTCTCGCAAGTGTTCACTAATGTAGAATAGGGACATTTATGTGTAGCGAAATAGACATCATTGTGTCATGTGGCATGTACATCACCATGGTAAATATTACTATAGCATTGACACACCAGGACATACTTCTGGAAAAAGTCAAGGTCAAACGTGGTAGATGTTTAGCTATTTTGAAAATGTCTAGTCCCAAATTAGCATAGCCTGCAGCATTTTATGTATTAATACGCATGATTTCATTTTGCCCATAGGATCTAGTACGTGATGTCACCTGACTGTATCTAGTACAGTTAGTAAAACACGACCTCGTTACTTGATCGTATCCAGTACGTGCGGTTTTGTCCACTCGACTGCCTTCTCATGAGTTTGTAAACATCATCATCATCATAGTTGTTTATTACGATCATTTTCTCAGTCCATTCATTCATTCATTCATTCACCAATGAAATATCTCTAGCTGTCAAAGGACGTCTTGTAATCAGAACACCGAATAAGTCAAGCAGCCATGTTTCAGAGTCAGTTAAACAGTCAGGCCTCAGAGTCAGTCGGTAAAACAGTCAGAATACGGTGTCAGCTCAACAGTCAGTGCACAGAATGGGTCAGTCAGTCAGTACTCAAGTGTCAGTCAGTAAAACAGAGTAAGTCATACGGAGCCAGTCACAACGCAGTCAGTCTATAGAACAAACTATCTCCTTGTACACATGATCATATTTGTGACGCAGAAACCAGATCTCTAGCCCACGTGTTATCTAGCAATAAGTTAGCAGCTTACATCTAGTATTATTACGGTTGTATTGTAATAAACTGCTTTTTTTACACGACATCATCTGTGTAGTTTCTCAAGGTGAGTCAGTTCCAGACACGCCATCTGTGTCAATGTTAAAATATGTTTATGTGTCAATATTTGTCAATGTTAAGACGCGTTTGAAGTTTTATTGTGAAATGGCCAGCGTCGAAAGAGGGAACCAGTTTGATTCTCAGTTTTAAACGAGAATGAATGATTTCCTACCTGCTGCAGGTGTATGATAATATGACGGTGGAAAACACCGTTAAAGAAATCCTATAATACAGGCTCACAGTAGACAATGGGTAAACGTGGCACAAGAACGAAAACGTCAACTACCTACGCCGCATCATGGCAAAAGTGGAGCAAAACACAGAAAAAAAAGTGAAAAGTAAATCTGATTCTCTATAAAGTGAAAGCACTTTTGTGAGCAATTAGCTTGGTTGTCTGCCGTAACACATTTACTCTCTCAGAGAAGCGATGGAATCATTCTGAAGGAGCTGGATCGAGTCTCCGGAGTGCCAATTACACTAGTCAACAAATTTTCAAAAGTTATTTGTACCAGAAATTAAATATACCATTTCTTATTGATTTTGACATGCTGATTTCAAATATCATAATGAAATTCACCAATTGGCTCTGGTTTTTTTTTAAATGATGAATTTACATTACAGTAATACAAATAATGTATGCTTGTTTAATTCTCTGGGGTGAACAGCTAGTCTTTCTACTTTAGCATTATAAAAATTGTGGTTACATACTCAATTAATTGATATTTCAACATAAAATGATAGAAAAAATAAAAACATTATTTAAAGTTCACATATCATGTTTTAAAAAGGCACATTTGAACCCATTCCATCATTATTCAGTGGATGTTCGAGCTCTCTTTGCTTGCTTCTTGTAGTCAATCGATGAGGTGTCTCTTGTCACAGTCCAACAGTAATCAGCAAGCATTGAAGGGCTCCAATTGCCTTGATACCTTGTCTCCATAGCAGCAATGTCCTGGTGAAATCGTTCACCATGCTCATCACTGACCGCTCCACAGTTTGACGTAAAGAAATCCAGATGAGAATCCAGAAAATGAATTTTCAAAGACATGTTGCAGCCAAGACTCTTATACTTCAGAAGGAGATTTTCTACAATTTCATTGTAATTATCAGATCTGTTGTTTCCAAGAAAATTGTCCACCACTGACTTAAATGCTAGCCATGCATGAAGAAGTTTTCGAATTTGCGGACCAACAAATACTCCCTCTCTTATTTTAGCTTCACTCAGTCTTGGAGATTTTCTGATGAGGTATTTGAAAGCCTCATCTGTTTTCTCCATTGCCTTGACAAAGTTTTTCATGAGACCCAGTTTAATGTGCAAGGGTGGCAACAAAATCTTGCTGGTGTCGACAAGTGCTGGGTTCTCAACGTTCTTACTACCAGGCTGCAATGACTGCTTGATTGGCCAATGTCTTCTGATGTAATGGTCACTTCGTGCACGGCTATCCCACTCACAGAGAAAGCAACAGTACTTGGTGTATCCACCCTGTAGTCCAAGCAAAAGAGCGACCACTTTTAAGTCACAGCAAAGTGACCAATGATGATGATCATAGTTTATACACTTCAAAAGCTGCTTAATGTTTTCATAAGTTTCTTTCATATGAACTGCGTGACCAACTGGAATTGACGGTAACACATTACCATTATTCAACAAAACAGCTTTAAGACTCGTCTTGGATGAATCAATGAAAAGCCTCCACTCTTCCGGTATGTAATTGATTTTGAGGGCTGCCATTAAACCAGAAATGTTGTGGCACACAGAAAGGTCACCCTCTTTGAAAAAGAATGTAATAAGCGGCTTCTGGCGGTTCCTATATACAGAAATTGTAACATCTTCTGCCAGGAGATTCCACTGTTGCAATCTGGAACCCAAAAACTCCGCCTTGTTCTTCGGTAAATTCAGATCTCTTACAAGATCATTCAGTTCACCTTGGGTTATTAAGTGTGGTTTAGCGGATGTAGTTTGCTCAAAATCTGGGTCGCTTGAGGTTGATGGTTCAAGACCACCAATGTCCTCTTCTTCATCAGTGGAAGCAGCTGAAAATGATTCTGGCACTTTGGGAACTGGTAGGTCATCGCCATGTGGTACCGGACGTATTGCAGAGGGGATATTTGGATATTCCAGAGTCCATTTTTTCTTCTTTGATATGCCTTTCCCAATTGGAGGGACCATGCAAAAGTAACAGTTGTTGAGATGATCAGTGAGCTCTCTCCAAATCATTGGGACTGCAAAAGGCATAGCTTGCCTTTTGCCAGTCAACCACAGTTTAAGATGTGCTGCACATGTATTGCAGCATATGTGTGGCGCCCAGCTCTTATCTTGATCTCCTATTCTGCAGCCAAAATACAAACTGTACGCCTACTTAATCACTTTAGTTATATTTCGTTTTTGTGATAGAAATGTCACCTCACCACATATATAACAGAAATTATTAGCACTGTTCACACATGTCCTAGGCATTTCTAACGACGATACTTTTGATAAGGACAAATGCACTAACTAATGGCAAAATTTTATCAGAGATAAGATATTTATACACAAAGGTGATGTAATCATAGGTAGGATTGCATCATCAACTTCTAGTTACATTTTTATTGGTCATTAGAAAAAAATTATGCAATCGCCCACAACAGTTGCATCATATATATAAATTGACCGTAATTAAATAAAGTAGTAGCATATATCTTGAAAACTAGAGCCAATCAACATTTTTTAATGTCATTTTCGTTTTCAGCACACCAAAATTAGTTAAGATCAGCTATTTTAATTTCTGGTACATTTTGGTTGTTGACTAGTGTTATTTTTCTTTCTTTCTGTCACGTGACTATCTATATAATGTTTTATTTTTGAAGATACACTGGCGACTTGCCACCATCGCCAACCCACAACGCGCAGGTGGCCGATCATGAATATTCTCCAGATAATGTGTACAGTTGATGGATCAGGGGTAACCCATATAAGGACTCGTTGACCAACCTGCGGCGTTCTTGGAAAGCCGGATGGGATAGTCAGTGAAACTGTTATGTCTCTAATATGCCTCATGTGCTTAACAAAATTGCTTTTCGGAGAGTCTCTTTCCTCGTTTGCCTTTCAATACCATTTGCGTTGCACTATGTTGGGCGCCTTGCGGTCCAGTGCATGATAAGCACCGTAGACCTTTCCACACACTCTCTGTCTTGCGGGTAAGATTTATTATCGCCCTATACGACATGCCTGAGGGTGTAGCAGTCCTGTTCTTCAATTGTCTCTTCAGAGACTCCCCCCCCCCCCCCCGTGAACTACATGGGGCAATAAATATAATGCTTCAGTACAAATAAAATGTGTAGGCGGACATTGGAACATGCTTCAAGACTCAGTTCAACAAACAGGGTGAGACATCACACACAAACAAACAAACGAACATACAATACAGCAACGAAAATAATGAAGCATCAGAAAATATAATAAAGAAATAACAAGCAGATGCAGGATTGCTAATGACTGAAGAAAAAAATACCCAAATAAAAATAAAAAACATTATATTTGTCGTATGGTGTGTATTGGGGCAACTACGATAGTAGTTTTCGCCGGAAATAGCCTATGAGATATTAGGTAGAAGGCCTCCAGAAATTGGCTCGTTAAGAAAGAATAGAGACCTATGTGAGATAAGGACCAGAAGAAGAGAATCCGAATGCTTTCCATTGGACAGTGTTTTCTAGTGATTTATGGAAAGAGTTCTGTTTCCCCACGACCTTAGCTTCTGCCCTTAGATCCCGTAACAGAAAAAGCCCCCAACCTCATCTGAGTGTAGAAATTTACCTATATGTAAATACGCTTGTATTTAACACCGACAGCACGAGTGATACATTAACAATCTAGATAATGATCAAACGATTATTGGGTTTATTAATTCAATATCTACACATATAGGGTTAATAGTAATTAGAACGTGATGGTGGTAAAAGACGATTCACACAAAACACACAGATGAGATATCAATATTGTAGTTAATTGAATACAAGAATTAACTTGCATAAAGTGAAATGATGATGATGTGATATGATACGTGTTACCAAAATGGTGAGTAATCTACACAGTCCATGTGTCTCTAAATGCTTCGCCCATGTAGGATGATCCACTTGTATGCCTAGAATGTCCCAAGTTGTTATAAGTTATGTCAAGTGGGGTATCTCTAAGTCGAGGGCGTTCTGATGAAAACTTTTGTTTTATTGAAAACGTTGACGATTTACAGTCCTTCACTGTTTGACAATATCTCTGTATCGTTGACAAACAGTTAACAGCTGTCGTATGAAAAATGTCTGTTGTCTAATCTCCGAAGGGTACTGGCCAGACTGGATATCTTCACGAAATGTTCTAGGTATGTAGACTCATTAATTTTAGTATGTAATCGGGATTCATGAAATATACTTTGGAGTAATCTGCACTTGATATCTGTATATCCGACTCAACTTGTGACTATGGAGTCTGCTTCATAGAATGCACTGTTGCACTTGGTATAAATATGAGAATCGACTTTTAAGCTCTTTAGCTTGACTTCAGGTGGTAAACTTCCGATGGAGCTGAACTTGAAATTTGAATAAGTAATCACCTGTGAGCTTTAAATTGACTCATGTAGTAAGCTTTCGATGGAGTTGAACTTGAAATAGTTATGAGAATCAACCTGGGAGCTTTAGCTTGACTCATGTAGTAAGCTTCCGAGTGATTTGAACTTGGTTTAAATATGTATTGAACTTGTGCGCACGTGATATAAGGTGACGAAAAATGCTGCGTCCACCGTCTTAATCGTGGGCGAGAAATATTCCTTTTTAATTGAGGAATGAAGGATGTCCTATGGTGAATTCGGCTATCCAAATGTCCGCTTTGATAGCTTCTTTCTGGTTAGACGTCAGACACGTAGCGTATAGAGTCAGACATCTGATGGACTGAAGACATGCAAAAGTCTTCGTAAGTTTTCACACTTAATATCACTGGTTGACTTTTATTTATACTACTCCTTACTAAGGATGATTTCCTTTCCATAGTAATTATGTATGACATGAGATGATAAGTGTTAAATATATTGTGCCTGTGAGTGTGTGCACATGTAAGTCTGTATGGATGATGTAACAATTCAGATGAAGGTGTAGTAGGACTATCAAATACCTCCTATCATCATAGGAAAAATCGTCTGATTTAATTACTGATTTATAGGAAAGATTAATAGGAAAACTGTCTTCCGCACATGTAGCTCTGATGCTAATGGCGAAATTGATCTAACAAAAACTAAGAAAAATTATTAATAGTTTTCAAAAGATAAACTAACCTGTTTTCCTTCGCAAACTCCTGTAATAACACTATAAATTTCACGTATGAATTCAGTATTCACACAGGAATAAACACATGTTTTAAGGCTAGGCGTTACGGATTTTTCTCTATACCACAATGTTGAAAACTGGACTGATCTCTAGCGAACTGCGCGGTACATTATATTCCTAAACCTCCCATATGTTCCAAAATCTTGCCTGTGACGTGAAATTCCGCCTCTACCCAATAGCTAAGAGGCCATCTGGTTGCTCATACCTTAGATCTATCTTGTCCCATGTCAGTCTAAATGTGAGTTGAGCAATACGCGACCAGCTTTCGTTGCCGGGCTTGCCTGACAAACAAGTGTTTAGATAATTGGCTGGCCAATGGAAAAATGTCCCCCGTCTTCCAACTGTCGTAGCGTTCTTTGTCTGTCTATCGCCCTGCGTGTCAGCTTTGTTCTATGCTGCTGGCGGAGCTCATTGTTCCGTCGGTTCATTATCCCGTGCTCCGTTTTCTTACCTGGCAAAAATTGTGTGCCCGTCCCGAGGCCATTGTGTAACCGGATGGCCTATGCTAGCATTATCCGTGCTATTAATATGACTTAGAATAAGAAAAGCTGTTACGACACTTCATCAAATAAAAGTGTAAGTTACGCTATTATAAAGAAGATAGAAACTGAAACTAGTTAAAGTGGGCAGCCCAACGCTTCCTAAGGCGGGAGTTGCCATAGCAAAATAATGACGTAAATGGGAATAGCCAAGATTGTCTATGGAACAGCGAAGCCAAGCCCAATGAAATAAATCATAAAATATTAAGAAAACCAATCAAAAGGTGGCGAGATCACGCACCACTTTGGGTTATCAAAATATTGTAAACTAGAAATCAGTTGTATGAAGAGAACCTTAGTACATGGACGTGTTTTATATTCTGGTGTCGTGGCAACTTGGCGCTTCCAGATATATAACACAAAAGTCCGGCTCCTACACTCAAGATGCCATCCTACTGACATCGGTACAGTATTTGTGAAGCGAACAGCAATTTCTACATTAGTAAGAGAATTGCAATTATGCATTCTCAAGTGTATTGCAGTGTAAGTACACTTTCGAATTAGCTTGATAACTATTTCAGGGAACGTCTGTAAAGAAAAGCCCATGTCTAAGCAAGCAGTACTAATTGATTCGCTACTAGATAATCTACTTAAAGAGGTAGAGGCACTGCTAACTATTACGCCTAAGGAGCTCTCTGAGAATATTAAGAAGACAGAACATTATCGAAAAATATATGTGCCACAAGTTGTTGAAGTCAGACATGGAAAACTTGTATCCTTACATATTAAAGTGGCGAGATCATGCACCACTTTGGGTTAACAAAATATTGTAAACTAGAAATTAGTTGTATGAACAGAGCTATTAGCACAATTGTCGCAGGGGTCTATTGTCGCCGGGGTCTATTGTATTGCGCGCGACGGTGACCGTGTTTTGTTTAAACAACGACTTAGCCCTGAAAAGATGTCCACCTGGCGTCTCTCAAAATAATAATATCCCAAGCTGGTATGTGTAACAATTATTAAAACAGGGACTAATTATCAACGAATGTTTTCTTAAGTCCAAGCTGGGGTTTCACTCGATTCCTCAATAGGCAATGTGGGGTCGGCACAATTTCGACACAAGTCGCGAGTAATACAGATTACAGTTTAACATGCAGTCGTGATTAAAAGATTACTAGAACAACGATGAAAGAGCCAATGTGGAATGAAAGAGCACAATGTGGGAGAAAATAAAATAAGAAAGATGTTGGAAAAGATAGGGCGATGAGGCTTGGCGCTCGTTTATCACATTATTAATAATTCAAAAACCTCTGACAAGCACATATGGGAAGTAGCGGGCAAGACATGACACTTCACCACAGGATGTCAAGGACGGTAGAGCATTAATGGTGAAAGAAACGAAAGTTGAAAGATGGACTGAATACACAGATGAACTTTATGAAGGAAAACGACCACAGTGAACAGACTCAAAAACAGGACAGGCAACAAGTCCTGACTACGTCACAGTAGAAGAATTAGAAGCATTGGGAAGGTAAAAAGGTAAAGTTAGTCCAATGGCAGATACTGCCCTAAGGGGATGAACTGCTAGAAACTTCACCATATTAGGTCCCTCATTTTAATGCGATGGAGTGGCCAGTTCCTTTTCTTTCTGCCTTTGCCTTCACTGGCATACGAGCATTTTCAGTTACCCATTTACAGCTGGATAGGCTGGTGCGTGACGCTACAAAGTTTGATTCCGGAGCCCCCGTAACTATGTCGCGAGAGGAAAGCGCTAAACGCTTAGCTAGTCGGACGTACACTGGCCGAGAGTGACATAAAAACAGTAATAAAACTGCTCAATGAAATTTGTTCCAGTGGATTTATACCAGACGACCTACGTGCTTAGATTCGGTTAGTTGACTTTTGAAGACAGCTCTGACTATTTTTATGCTGTCACTGTCGGCGTTTAGTCGTGTGTAGCACTACATCTCATTCGACTGTCACGTGCTTTCCGCGTGGGTCAGGTTGCACGTCCGCCTCACTGAATTACCTGGTCTGACATCGCTAATGGGCGGTTTATTTGTTTAAGAGCCTCCTAATGTTGACTGCAGTCTGCTGGCACTGCAACTTTATGTTCTTGTTATTAAACAGTTATGTTATTATATCATGGTAGTACTTGTTTTATTATATTCCGATATCGCTCGCTATTTTGTTCTTTTATTGGTGTATTCTGACAGTACTGTGGTACTTTGTTCTTATTTGGTGTATTCTGATAGTACTGTGGTTCATTGTTCTTTTATTGGTGTATTCTGACAATACTGTGGTACTTTGTTCTTTTGGTTCTATTTTAATGTTACTGCAGTACTTTGTTATATTTTGCTCTTTTCTGATAGTTCTGCGGTACTCTGTTCTTTGTTTGTTCTTTTCTGATAGTACTGCGGTACTTTGTTCTTTTGGTTCTATTCTTATGTCACTGCAATACTTTGTTCTTTCTTTGTTCTTTTCTGATAGTACTGTGGTACATTGCTCTGTTTGTTCTATTCTGATGTTGCTGCAGTACTGTTTTTCCTTTTTGTTCTTTTCTGATAGTCCTACTGTACGTTACGTTCTACTCTTACAGTGCTGTGCTGCTTTGTTCTTTATTTTTCATGTTCTGCTCTTATAGTACTGTTGAACTTTGTTCTCTATGATATGCTCTTATAGCACTGAAGTACTTTGTTCTCTATGACATGCTCTTATAGTACTGTTGTACTTTGTTCTTTATGACATGCTCTTATAGTACTAAAGTACTTTGTTCTTTATGATATTCTCTTATAGTACTGTTGTACTTTGTTCTTTATGATATGCTCTTATAGTACTTAAGTACTTTGTTCTTTATGACATGCTGTTATAGTACTGTTGTACTTTGTTCTATATGTTCTGTTCCCACAGCACCGCAGTTTTCAATATTGACTAGCCTGCAGACATAATCTACATTAAGGATATCTGGACATCTAATTTTGCATAAAACAGGTTCATTTCTAGATGTAACAAAAGGAAACCTGTCGTAGATTTGTGATAGGGGAATTAAGACATAGTTTGGTCCCTTCTGAATAGAACTAGAACAGGTGGTGACTCAGTGAGAGACAAGATAAGAAATAGATTTTTCACGAGTGAAATGGTGGAAAAATAGGTAGAGTCTGTCCCTGGATTCGAGAAGAGCCTCTCGTTCGGCCTATCTCTACAACAGAACTTTGTTAATCAGACAGTATACCTAAATATATATTAAGATATATATCAACCCCTCACATATACCCACACATAAGTGACGACAGTTAGACGCACAGACGTGACGAATTATATTAATGGAATAGGGATATTTTGGGACGAGCTGACCAACGCATGTAAATAAAGTTTTTATGTAAATTTTATTTACTATAAAGAAACTCTACAACAGCAATATTATGAATATCAATCAAATACAAATAAACATAGGTTAATGAAATTAATAAAGAAATAGACTCATAGGTGTAATCCTCCCTCCCTCTGTCGAGACAAGATCCCGTTCGAAGAAGGTTATTAACCCCCAAAGAGTCAAAGATTTATATGCTATGGTCTAGGATTTCCCTCTACAGTAAAGAACAGAGTTTGTACGTTAATCTATTCTGAAAAAAGACAGTATTAGCAAAACTTACTAAAAACCATAACAGCGTGCGTACCTGGATTCTACAAGATATATATATATATATATATATATATATATATATATATATATATATATATATATATATATATATATATATATATATATATATATATATATATATATATATATATATGAGAATTATTCATTCATCCTTCCTCTCTTCTCAGAAAACCGTGGCCACGTGCATTCGTTCTTACCTAATACTTGGTTTGCACCTTCTGGAACAGTCTTTAGGACATACGCACACAGCAAATCCAGGGTTATTTTGGCAAAGAGAACCCCAGCTCCTCAAAGACAGATTAAATCCACTTCTCCGGGGAACGTTCACTTTGTTACTTTTATTTAGGACTTCTGTTTATGTCACATTAATTAGACCAGGTAAGAAATTTAACAGTGCTCACAGTGTCAATAGCTTGAGATTTCCAGTACATAGGAATGTCAGGCCGGTAACTTCTCTCAGTATAAAAAAATCCTTGTCACACCACAAATGGTCAAACGTCGGGAAATGTTAATGTTTGTTAGGTCGCCACAACGGGCTGGATGTAAATGAAATTGGGAAAAAGAAATCTGGATCTATAGGCCCAGTTACAAAGTCACTCTTAATGTTCTTTGGGTTGGCACTCTGTCTCTTTCTGGGTGTAAACACGAAGCCAGACAGGTTCACCTTTGAATACCCAGATACTAAGTAAAAATGTTCTTTTGTATGGTTATATTCAGATTTATATGGAAGCCGCTGGTAGATTTTGGGTTTGACCCAATACTGTGTAAAGGAGAAAAAAATACAAATACTTAACCATAATATAGTATTCTCAATCCTATCCTTAACCCGCATAAAATAAAATATATTCATACACTCAGTTATTTAACTTTGAATAGAACTACACGTGTATCTCATATTAAATCGTTTAATTCCGTAAAATAAGCGCTAGTCATTTATATTTTTAATCATCATGAATTAGAAATAAATATATATTTCGTCAGTAGTCATAATGAATAGTGCATTTACCAGTCGATTAAATATCTTTTACTGGTTAAATCAGTTAGTTAGACTAACGCTACAGCCGGAACAATTTAGCTATAGATTATATTATAGTCCGTTCGGAAATTCGTGCCCACAGAAAGTGTCAATTTTCTCCAAAACTGTTTGTTGTATGGACATGAATTTTTGCATGCAGTCTTAGATTTTCCATGCAGTTATTAATATATTTTTTGCCCTTACAAAACTCATGTCATGTTCGAATTTTCTTCTTTACGTTATATAAAAAACTCTTACTGTTGTCTGGGTTAATTTTTAGCAATTTTACAGGAAAAGTTACAAGATCCGTTCAAAAATATTTTTGTTTGTTTGAATTAGTTACTCGCGACTGTGTACAATAGGTGCGCATTCGTGCGGACATGTAGTCACTACACTAATTCAAACAAAAAAAAAAGTATATTTTTGAACGGATCCTGTAACTTTTCTGTAAAACTAAGAAAAATTAACCCAGACAACGGTAAGAGTTTTTTATATAACGTAAAGAAGAAAATTCGAACATGACATGAGTTTTGTAAGGGCAAAAAATATATTAATAACTGCATGGAAAATCTAAGACTGCATGCAAAAATTCATGTCCATACAACAAACAGTTTTGGAGAAAATTGACACTTTCTGTGGGCACGAATTTCCGAACGGACTATAGTTCGCTAGTCAATTAACACACAATAAAATCCTAGTGGAATGTAATTGACGGACTCAACAGTTAAATCACTCTACACGAAAAAATCTTAGTGAAATAAAATATGGACTTAACAATTAATCACTCAAACTTCTAGTATAGTATTTACCACAAACACAGAAATAAACGATCTCCAATCGAAAAACTAAGTACTTCCACTGTTATAAGAGATCTTAGAATTCGAAGCTAGATGTTCTCTGAAATTCTGTCGGTACTGGATAAATTGAGTTTTAAAGGCAGAGGTATATATATATATTAAATTTGCCGAACTTCGCTCAGACTTGTTACTTTTAACGCCTTCGCTCAGATTTCGGGATTTTCCTCGGTCGATCTGCGAATCAGAGGGAAAATTCACGCTTTTACCGCTTGCAGACTCTGCCAATCGAGCGAAATCCGTCCTTTGATCTGGCGATTCTCACCGTGTTTAATTACCTTCCAAACGAACGGATTCAGGGGGAGTAACTGTGATTATCTGCCTTTGGTTCCAAATTATCTACTCCTTCTACTCCAATTATTTCCCCTGATCACTGTCTAACGAAAAATACGTTTCAACTGCATTAGCTTATCTTCCCCTGAGCCAAAATTACGACTCGTTTGAAATAGTCGCCCTTTTCTACGCGTTACGTCTACCTGTCTGATCCTATTACAACGATTTTCAATTGCTGGCTTTATAATTACAGGTAACCGGCTCAACGTTAGCTAAATAGGTCTGTTGGTAAACATTCCTAAGGAAATAGAGAAAAGGAAATAAAATAGGCGTGCTAAATTAAGAAAGAGACAGACATCTAAGTGTAGGAGGGTTTTACGTTAACCAACCGTGCATGGCCCATAAGGAAGCCGGTGAAGACAGGTGAAAGAAAATGTAGATATATGAAATCTATTTTCGTAATATCCTCTGCAACAACACCTGTGTGGCGAATGTCTTTTGCACGCCACATGTGAGTTTCATAATTGAAGTAAATGTAGTGCTCACAAATGTTGGCACATTTTGTGGTCGCTAATGACGTGCCTTTGTTTGGCCTAGCGACATTGTTTATTCCGATGTGTATATTGGAAGTGTACGCTGCATGTCTTGCAGTTATGGAACGCGCTCCCATTGGAACTTATAGTTGAATATATGATATAAGAATTGTGTCCTTATGGAAGATAAAGTGTGAGATAGTGGATCAATATTATCAATCGATATAGAAATCGTGCAATGCGTAAAGATGCTAATGTTCACGTGGAATCATATTAAACTTGTAGAGTTGGATCGATGAATTTGGATATTTTGATGTCGTTAGCACAGTTGGCCAGTTATGCGTTTGAGAATGTTTTGAGGAAGCTTCAGCGGGACTTGGGACATTATTATTAATCATACCCTACACTACAGAGTTTCCTCGCAAACTGTCTATGGCTGAAAGATTCGTGCCTAGAATAAACAAGGCAAACATTTACTGCATTTAAAAGAAATTAACAAAGAAACAAGAAAGTTACTGTTAGCACGAGAGATTTAATTGTAATGCACCAAAAAAAAAAAAAAAATGAAACTGTAGGCACCAGAAATGTGACTACAGACAATAACGATGTAACTCTAGACGCCAGAAATGTGACTACAGACAATAAAGATGTGACTCTAGACATTGTCACCAGAGATGTGAAAACAGACAACAGAGATATGACTGTATACACCTGAGATTTGGCTGTCGACCAGAGAGGTGGGGTATTTTTAAAAAAGTTCAGAATGTATAGTCCAACACCAAGGCACCAAAGTGCCCCGTAGATTATTCTAGAAAGCCGCCACATGCAAAAAGTGATTGCTAACACTAGTCGGCATTGCGCTTGATAGCGATACACACAATATGACGTAGAAACAGAGTTGACATATGTTTTAAAAATAACCAAACAATTGTTTCTAAATGTTTTCTTTCCACCTATTCTACCCTGACCTAAACATGTGGCAGACACATCAACATACACATTATTGTACACAACTCGGAAGTGAAAAATTATGCACTTCCACACATGTATAAACACACATGCACAGAGTGGCCTTAGAACATTTTCAGTGCCAGCGGCAAGCGGTTTGACACTCGCTTCCTCCACGTCAGTACTAGCCGCGAAAGTTAAACTCTACTAGAAATTTAAGTACGATTCGTGAGTAAAATTGCAGAACAGTTTTTAGATCGTTAATACACACACACACACAAACAAACACACACACACACACACACATATATATACGCGCACGCACACACATAAATACGATAACAACTTAATACTCATGTTAAAAAACATAACACACTTTGGTGTTAGTGTTTTCTTATACGATTTATATTACGTGATTTGACCTGGACGATTTATATTACGTGATTTGACCTGGATGACTTATATTACGTGATTTGACCCGGACGAATTATGTCACCGCTGAAGAAGAGTCGAGTTTCTAGACAACGAAATACCTTCTCCCACCTCCCTCCTGCGCCCCCTTGCCCTTAACGCACATGGCGGTCTTCTAAGGCCGGCCCTGCACATCTAAAGCACACAGCCACATGAAGTGAACATATTTTAATCAGTCATTAAAACGGAGCAACATAAAAATAAAAAACCTGAGGATAAATTCAATTCATACAGATAAAAAAAAAGACCGTAAAAGGAAAAGAGTTAATGTTACCCTGACAAAGTCACTGACAATATTCCCGGCTAAACGAGAGATTATTATTGACACATAACCATTATCTACGGTGTCATGACGTCAGAGGTCACAGAATATTGCATTTTCAAAAGGCTTTATTGCTGCATTAGCATTCTCTCAATCCGATATTAGAAAGAAAGTATCGATTTGTGCGGCCGTAACTAATTTATTTTACCAGTGGTTCTCACAGTACGCATGCTAGGAAGGCCAACTCACGATCTGTCAAATTAGCTGGTCAACGAGAAATTTAAGAATAGCAATTTAAAAAAAAAAAAAAAAACACCACGTTTAGCTCCCGGGAGTATTTGAAAATATACAACGAACGAACGAACGAACTTTATTTTCGAAGGATAAAGAATTGGGCGCGCAGGCCCGTCTAACATTCTGCCCTTCCACTCTCATTAATCTTGCATACTATATCCTTTCATTCCCACATGATGCTTTAAGCATTAATTTAAAGGCATGCAACATTGTAAAGTTACCATAACAGCATTCATTTACAGCATGCAATCATAATTTAAAAAATGAGTATTTTTTTTTGAAACAAACAAGCTAGTAATTGGGGGAAAAAAGTAATAATAAAATAAAATAAATAAAACAATAAATAAAAATAAATAAATTCTGTATACGGACACTCACTCATGGGGTCAATCCGTCTACAATTAATCTGTATTTTTGAATGTGTCATCAATCATCAATACAAAAAAATACAGATAGAACTAGACTATTACACACTAAGGTAACTAGACTACTGCACACTAAGGTAACTAGACTACTACACACTAAGGTAACTAGACTACTACACACTAAGGTAACTCGTAGACAGCGACTAACATGAAGTTGTGCATGTGGCTGGCAACGTCATCATATAAAACACATTGTCACTGAAACTTCAGCTTCAAGAACATGTGAGTGCTTGGAGCAGGGACCAGATGTAGTTGCTGCATGCTCCGTAAGGAACACAAAGGAAAATGACAGTTATGATAATGTATATTATAAGAAATATTGTTAAATACCAGTAGAGACGTGAAGAAGATGTTAGAATTGGTTAGGACACACATTGAGAAAACCAGCTGATAGCATCAACAGACAGTCCACGTGAAGAAGATGTTAGAATTGGTTAGGACACACATTGAGAAAACCAGCTGATAGCATCAACAGACAGTCCACGTGAAGAAGATGTTAGAATTGGTTAGGACACACATTGAGAAAACCAGCTGATAGCATCAACAGACAGTCCACGTGAAGATGTTAGAATTGGTTAGGACACACATTGAAAAAACCAGCTGATAGCATTAACAGACAGACAGTCCGTGTTCTGTAATTACCAGGGTACAAGGAATACAGTGAGACTACAAAACACACGGAGAACGGAATTAGATACAGACGATATGAAGGGTTGGAATCCTAGTAGCGTCACGTTCTAATCTACTTGCGTCCGATTGACAGAGTGGTTAGAGCGCTGGTCTCTCGCGGCAAAGGTGCTAGGTTCGAATCACGGTACCGACACGCTCCAGTCTACCCAACTTTGAGTTAGGGAAGGAAAAGGCAGCGAGGAAGGTAACTAGTCACCCCACCTCTCGATGCTGGGCCTAGTATAGTGAAGTCTCTAACACTTAACTCCCCTACAGCAGTATCTGCTATGAGACTACCTTGACCTTTTATACGGATACTGTACCTGAAATATTGCTCGCGTTTTACGGGATCCAAAAGGGGAGCCGAGTATAGTAACGTTGTACACTACCAGGCCTGTCATAGAAAGTGATTAAGGAAGATTGGACATAGGGCCGACTACGACCACGGTGTAGAAACTTAAAGCCAACAACCGGTTTGGTCTGTGCTCCAGCTGGGACTGAATGGTATTGAGGAATGCATGTACTGGGCTCAATAGCCTCGTTGGACGTCAGTTGACGTTGTAGTGAACGCTGATAACTTTTAAAGTCCTCCAGTGCCAGAAATTTTCTGTTTTCTCAAGTTTTTTGCAATATTCTGTTTATTTTAAAAGAGAAATTGGCAAGAACACGATGATGGTTATATATCGCCCCACCTATGTTCCAGTCTTGACTTCTGGATGTGGATCATGGGCAATGACTACAATCCACACAAGCCAGCTCCAAACCTTAGAAATGAGGTATTTTAGGAAGGTGGATGAAGTAACAAGAAGAGACAGGGCCCATAACCAGACGATATGTTATTGCATAAAAACACAGACCCTGGAGACCCAAGTAGAACAGTCCCAATTATGATGATTTGGCCATGCCTGCAGAATGGAAGAAGATCGGCTATCACAACAAATATATTATATTAGAATACTTTCATATTTCAAAGTGTCAAGGAATTGCCTCCCCTGCTTTGCAGTAGTGGTCCAACAGTGGCCTAACTCTTACTTACTTAGTCGTTCCCCTTCTACCGTGAGTGGCCTAACTCAAAAGTATCTAATATGGGTCTTCAGCGGTGTCTACCTTCGCACAAGATTACTCTTGGCAGTGTTGTAGATAGAAAGATAATGATGCTTCTATCTCAAGGTAGTGTTCATAAGATATTTAAGAAATCAAGAACAATGCTGCGTTGGGCAGGGCAATTGTTAAATTTTATCTGATCCAATGCCTTTTATGAAGAACTAAGCCACCCAACCCTGATTTACTCAGTGGAATTTTTCTTATTACGGTATAGCTCTGTTTAGAGTGTTTTTAGTAAATTGGCTGAGACAACACGCAGTACATTCAAAATGATTATATCGACGGTTAAATTTGTATATTTACAAATAACAGATTTAATAATCATTTACGTTTTAACAAGGTTTTAAAAAATGAATACTTATTTATCAGGAAAATTATCATCACTGTTGCGATATAATGAAAGCTTGTAAAGGAGGTCACTTGGCAGCTTTTATGTGTTACTTAGCTGTCATTGACGGTTCTGCTCCTTCTCATGGTTTGGTTCTTGGTAGGCTGCCATCCCCGGTGTCAATACCTTGTCGAGGTATGGCGGCTTGCGTACCCTGATTACCCCCAGAGCTATGCCAGCGGGAGTTTTACTCCTGGAAGGGTCTACCAAGTTGGACAGGTTTGCGTGGGCAGGGGTCAGACTAAAGCAGACACCCTGGTTCTACAGGTTGGGGATTTTAGCATAGGGTTGACACCCCTGTCTATAATTAAAAAAAAAATGAAGTTACGGAAACAACAACGAATGAACAAACTTTGCTTCGGGACGGACATCCGGAGTGTGAGGCTCGTATGACTGTCAGTGGTGAAAACCGAAAGGAAGCCACTGACATGAGAATGGACGTCCTGACCGCAAAACATGATACACGAATAGGATTTTGGAATGTCAGGACAATGAACGAGACGGGCAAACTAAAACAGGTCACGGTAGAAATGAGAAACTATAGTTACACATTCTTGGATAAGCCAGAGCAGATGGACAGGGGCAGGAAAAGTTAAAACAGCAACAGGAGAAACAGTACTTTACTCTGGAAGATAGGATGGACAGCACAATGAAGGTGCAGCCATTATTCTACAGAAAGGAATAGAAAGGACATTACTGGAATGGAAACCCATCAACAACAGACTGATAAGATTAAGATTGAAAGGTAGATTCACCAATACTACAATAATACAATGCTACGCACCAACGAATGACAGCGATGAAAAGGTCAAGGATGAATTCTATCAACAACTGCAGAAAGAAATGGAAGACACACCTAGATATGATCTTATTATAGTAATGGGAGACCTCAATGCGAAAGTTGGTACACACAATACATACAATGAAAGAGTAATGGGGAAATGCGGCAGCGGAACAGCAAACAAAAATGTGGATAAATTAATACGTTTCTGTAGCACTAACAACCTGGTCATTGGAGGAACACTTTTCCCACATAAAGAAATTCACAAATTAACATGGTAATCACCAAATGGTCGGGACAGAAACCAGATAGACCACATCATGATTAACGGTAGATGGAGACATACATTACAAGATGTGAAGGTAAGAAGAGGTGCAGATGTGGGAAGTGATCACCATTTCATCATCATAACCCTCCAGTCCCAAAGGAGCATAGGCCTTCAACAAACACATGCCAAGTACTCCTGTCACGTGCCATCATCTCAAGTTCTTTCCACGTTCTCCTCATCATTTTCACCTCTGTTTCAAGCTCTCTTCTCCATGTGCTTCTTGGTCTACCTCTGCTTCTCTTGCCCTGAGGGTTCCAGAATGTAGCGAAATCTGTGAAATAATCGCTAAATTCAGTAAGATTTTAATCCTATAATAATAAATAAACCCGCCTTTGGGTGTTCGCCGAAAGTCGTCTCTACGCCAGTAGAACGCTGCCTTTTGTGCAGAGGAAATGCTTATAAAATTGATCCCGCCGTAAAAATCTAACACGCTTTCCTAGTTTAGTCCTTGAGACTAACAATTAACGATATGCCAGAACTGTGACACCCAACTACCGTCTGAATTAACGTAAGATTTTAACTTTAACGCTACTACTAGTAGTAATTCGGACATTTTCCAGTATTGTAGAAAGAAACGGCAGTAATAATTAACGCCAATACTAAAACCGCCTTGCAAAACCCCTCTTCGCTCAACACGCCGTTCCATACATATCTGCACGCGGTGGGACAAGCTAGAATATATAAACACACAGACAGTTTTCAATTCTCGCCGAGTAGTGTATTTCTGACGTAACCCAGACAAGTTAGTTATTTGAATGAAAAAAATGAGAGAGGGAGGGGAAAAGATGGCCGACTTATGGAAAAGTTGAAATTGACGATTAACAGTGACAAAACTGAAAATCTAAACGACAAATAAAATAGCCATAAAAATCATATATATATAGATAGCTTAGTGTCCCCTGAGCAATAATATGTTTTAATATACATGGTAGTCTAATTATTAGCCAAGATATTGAAATAATACTATATGTCTACGAACGCTAAGACTGTTGTTTTTGCTCATTTATCCATTACGTTAGTTGGGGACGCAAGTTTAAAAAAGAGGCATTAGATTGATTCAAATCCGATTGGTTGGTAGAAGAGTATAGGAAGGAGGGTATTGGTTAGGCAAAAAAGCTAAATATATTTTGAAGACTCACTCCTAGAAGTTTGGAGTTTTGTTTTTTTAAATTTGAATTGAAAAGCTAGACCTTCGCTGTGATTGCGCCAGGCTAGTAATATTGGCAAAAGCTTTCAAAGGCTAGTCGCCAGCTGATACAGAAAGTTTTGTCAGCAAGCTGCGTTGGGAACAGCAGTGCTAAGAGTGAAATAATAATTCTTGGCAGTCTGGACTGGGGCAAAGTTAAACTTACCTTAATGCTAATGCCAGTCAACGTATTTTTGTGATATTTCTTTGAATTGTGGTAAGAACGAATTATTAATCTTGTTATTACAACAAAATTTGGTGTATGAGATACTGCTTGATTGGGAAGGCTTTACGACTGAGTACAGAGGTCCCCAGCAGACTTATGCAGGGCCTGTGGTGTTGCACACAAGCAGTAAAAATTGACATGAGTTGTATAACTTAAAATGATTTCCAGTTACCAGTGGGAAGGCTAACCCACAATATTCTATGGGAGAGAATCATTGTTGCAGTGTCAGAGGCGTTGTAGCCATTAGGGAAAAGAATAGGAGCACTGGTATGAGTTGTTATCTCAAAAGAAAATGGTTGACATGGGGGTGGTCAGAGAGATCTGACCCTTTTCTTTTATTGAATTATGCCATGTATTGCTTGTGGAATAATATTGTGGATATGTTGTACAGAATCATAACCTTGTTTCAGGGCTTTTTGTTCTGGTACTAAGTTAGTGCCAGAACCCTGGTGAATTTACTTGAGAGAGAGAAAGAAAGTGAAACTTTACTGGACCAAGCGGTCTACCATACTATACTACACCAGGGACTGTGGCAGTCTGGTCATTCGAGTGAACGAAAGGAAATTGTCAGCATCATACTACTATCTACATCAAGATAAGTGCCTATGTGTCGGCACTCAAAAGTTTATCCACTGACTTTATTAAAAAGAACATAAAACATTTGATTATCCAATAAATATTCCACAAGAGATTAATATAAAGAGAGGGGATGATGATAACACCCCACCCCCACCATTAGTTACCAGTGTTACTTAGTTTAGAGAAATACCTAAATATAATTAGATTATAATAGTCCTTTGTATGGACAGAAGATCCATTGTGTTATTAATCTTTATGTAAATAAAACCATAAAATTCATTTTGTTGTTGGTCCTGACTCAGAAAATTCTGAATCAGGGCATAATAAATTGTAATATAGACTGTTACATAATATTCAGCCACAGACTTCTATAAGATATATAATAGAGTGTCAGTTTGTTTGTGGTTGTGATATTGACTCAGTTCTATATATATGTGTTAGACTTTAAATGTGTTTGTAGTAATTTTAATTACACTCATTACACAGTTTCATAACCCTAGACATTTTACGTAGCTATCATACTTACTAGTCAAGAATAGGTCTGATTGAGGTCATAAGGTGGTAGCAGCAAGTACTCTGATAACTCAACCCAAAATTTGTTATAATCAGGGACCTTCACAGCTGACCTCATTCAGTACAATAGAAATATTGAATGATAACATCTGTAACACCAAAATCCACCACACAGAACAAGGACTGCCTTCTAATGCTATCAACAGGTTTCCTCAGTGTGTGTCCTATCCATCGCCATCGTCTTCTTCTCATCTCTTGTTCCACTGGCACTTGTCTAGCTCTTGTCATCAGTTCCACGTTGGTAACCTTGTCACACCATTTTAATCCCTCTATTCTACGTCTAGAAAACGGGGACAACACCATCAGAGTGGAACAAAGGAATAATTGTCAAATTGCCCAAGAAGAGAGATCTTGCAGACTGCAATAATTGGAGAGGAATCACTCTTCTCTCAGTTCCCAGCAAAATACTAGGCAGGATAATTAAACAGAGAATTTCAAAGGCAGTAGACCACAAACTGAGGATAGAACAAGCAGGATTTAGAAAGAACAGGAGATGTGTAGATCATATATTCACTCTCAGGAACATTATAGAACAGTGCTCAGAATGGCAAAGACAACTTGTTGCGTAATATTATATGATGTGTGTATAAATGTTCTGTGGATGAAGTCACATGTGCCACACAACGTTGAGGGTGTTGTAATTCATCTGCTTCCCAAAGGTACTATGATACTGGCCTTTGCAGAGTAGTGTGCCACCCTCAGACACCAGGGATGATGAGGCGTAGTAACATGGTGTCTGTAGTCTGGTTTAAGTGTGATGTAAGGATACAGATGTGTATACCAACAGTGAGCATTACAAACAAGGCAATCCACACAATGACGTCACGTTAACTCACGATGGGAAAGTCAATAAAGCTTTAAACAGCAGTGATGGTTTTTTGGCAATATATATTGTACGCAACAATGACAAAATGCATGGACATCGTTATGCAGAAAACATCACAGGTATTTTCACAACAGTCATTGTATCATCGAAGTAGTCGACTCAACAGGCACAGCAAACAGCATAATAATAATGTACATTATGTGCCTTTTCAAGATATCGTCAACCGCTGTTCATGTAGTCAGGTAGTAAACTTCCCCTTTCCATAAGAGCTAGTAGATATCAACTAGGAGATTAAATCTGGTCTCCTATTTTTGACCTCAACAAGACAGGCATGTCTTTCGAGCGTCACATTATTGTTCTCTATGTTCCTTATACAGCAAAGGTATCAAACCTAGATCCATCAACAAAGTTCAGGAAGCAAGTAGTCCGTAGGACAGGCATCAATCGATGCGTGACAATATAAGTGGATCATAAGGCAGGCTAAGCGAAAGTCAACATCACAAGATGGCGATAAAGTCACTTAGCAAAAAAGGATTCATTTACCTGTTCATCAGGAATTAAATCACATAATCACATATGCCTCCAGGCATTAGGAATAACATGGAGATATATCATCTCAAAAAAGGAACAACAATCATGAGGACTCCTTCCTGAATAATCTAAGCGAAGACTAGCACATAGCTACGTCTCGCCTTATCAGCTATCAAGATAAGACAACTTCTTGACGATAGCTATCAAGATTAGACGACTGTAGAAATAAAAGTGACTACAATTCCATGAGTTCCTTCCCATGCATTAAAAATTAACTATAGTCAGAATGCATGGTCAGAATAAGTTACGACAAGTTTTTAGCAGCAACATTACCGCCACCTCCCGATTAAAAAAAAAAATTTGCAACATTTTTTAAAAAAATATCTAAGAGTAAAACCAAAAGCGGTTTATCAACGCACGAATTATGCGGGGATAACTAATTGCACTGCCTAATATGAGGCTAAATTGACACATAAAGTGTCTGGTGAGAATATTTCTCAACAGATAAAAAATCTGATTCAAAAATATATCGGGGAGGTGCCACCAACACACACTACGCTTGCATGAAAATACAATATAAATATGCAAGTTCATATCATTATAATCAAATAGCAGTGTCATAATCTAATACCGCTTCGAATGGATGTACACATCTGATATTGAATGTTAAATATTACATTATCTAAATGTTTAATATTACCATTACACAATGAAATTAAACATATGACGATCCAGGACACATCTCCTGTCGTTCCAAAGAAACTGTACAATGTGGAACTCTCCAAGTTTGACAACAGAAAGGTAGCTTCTCAGATCAACAATAACGTGCTGAGAAAAAACAACCAATATAATTCTATTTAATAGCCATTAAGTTTCATACTATACAATACATTATTATTAACAATTGTGACCGAGTGAACTTTCGGCCCTTATATAAACTACTCAGTCTTCTTCTTATATTAAAGATGGGAACAGAAGAAGATGATAACAAAGCACAATATTATGTGTTCACCTAAAGTGAGGACAGATGTGCTAATGTATTGTAGTAATATAGGTGTGTTATGGCTCTGTCGTATATCTAGAAATAGAACAGAAGTATTAGTTGGAATCATGTGGGCATCTAGACAGAATGTCAGCCATCACATTATCCGACCCACGGATAGCTCGTACCGTGAAGTGAAAAGGTTGAAGAGCAATAGCATATCGAGTGGATCTCGAACTCTTCAAGTTCTTAGTCTGAATAGCTGTAAGAGCTTTCTGATCAGTTTCTAGAATGAAATGTGCGCCCAGGAGGAATCTTTGTAGTTTGAGAATAGACCAAACCATAGCCAATAATTCACGGTCTAAAACCGAGTAGTTCCTCTCTGCCGCATTTAGTTTTCTAGAAATGTACATGACAGGAAACAGAGTTTCAGCATATTCCTGCATAAGTGCTGCTCCGATCCCAGTGGATGAAGCATCACTTCGAAGAACAAAAGTTCTATCAAGAGTAGGTAATCTTAGGATGGGAGGAGAAGAAAAATATATTTTTAATCTGGTCTAAGGAAGATTGACATTCCTGAGACCAACGAATCAGATTAGGCGACCCTTTCTTCAACAACGTTGACAGAGGTGCCATTATCGAAGATAGATTCGGAATAAATCTTCCATAGAATTGAATTAACCCCAAGAGACTCCGGACTTGTTTCTTCGTCTTAGGTACAGAGATGTTCAATATTTTCGAAGTATTGTGGTCTTCTGTCTTCAAGAGACCATGACCAACACGATGACCCAAGAAAGAAATTTCACCAAAACCAATATAAGCTTTAGAAGTTTTGCTGTCAGATTATACTCACGTAGAGTAGACAGTAGGTCATATAAACCCAGATAGTGATCTTCCCAAGAATCACTGAAGAGACAGATATCATCTAAGTAAGCGATGACATCTGAACGATGAGAAAGAATTCGACGCATCATGCGAACGAAAGTAGCAGGGGCGTTCATAAGACCGAAGGGCATTACATTCCATTGAAATAAACCCCTAGGTGTAGAGAAAGCAGTCAGAGGTTTGGCATGATCTGCTAAAGGCACTTGCCAATAACCTTTTGACAAGTCAAGTTTAGTGAAGAATCTAGAATTAGAAAGTCTAATAAGTAGATCTTCTAGTAAAGGCATAGGTTCAGCATCGAACTTTGTGACTTGATTTAATTTGCAATAATCAACGCAAATTCGTATGTTCTTATCTTTCTTCCGAACAATAACCATGGAAGAAGAATATGGAGAAGTCGATGGTTCAATTATGTTTAATTGGATCATTTCATCCAATTCCTTTTCCACTTGTGACTGAAAGTGTATAGGGATAGGATACGGCCTAACCCTAATAGGATTATTGTTGGTAAGAATAATGTCATGTTCTATGACATTCGTGTGACCAGGGATGTCGGTTAGAACATCCTTAAATGTCTGTAACATCGACGAGACTTGACGATGTTCATCAACAGAAAGATTAGGAGAAATGGACACATCTTTCCAAGATTCCATAGAATGTAGTGGAACCACTGGAAGAGGGAGATCGACATCAGAAAAAACAGATTCCTCATCCTGTATTACTGACAGGGATGAGTAATGACCATGAGGTACAGAAGATTCGTCCGTTGCCTGGAAAATAGGCAGCAAATAGTCTGGACGCTCATGAAATTCCGTCAGCATGTTGATATGGAAAGTTTTATGCTTTCCATCTATATCGACCACATAGTCAACATCGGAAATTCGTGAGACTATTGCATATGGACCTTTCCATGCAATCAGAAGTCTATTTTCCCTACTGGGGAGTAGGACGAATGCTTTGTCACCTGGACAAAGTTGTCGTAGACATCTGTTCTTGTTAGCAAACTGCCTTGCTTTTTCTTTAGCAATTTCTGATGAAGCAGTCGCTAGTTTACATGCCTCAATGATCTTTTGTCTAAGAGCAATGACATACTCATATGAGGATTGAGTTTCATCGCTAATATCATCGGCAGTGATGAGATCGTGTAATAAAGACATAGGCCCGCGCGGACGCGCGCCAAAGACAAGTTCAAAGGGAGAAAATCCTGTGTGCTCGTTTGGGACCTCTCTATAGGCAAAGAGAGCCGCAGGTAAAACCCTGTCCCAATCTTGAGGATGGTCTTCAGTTATCTTACCAAGTAAAGTCTTGAGCGTTCTATTCAGACGCTCAACTAACCCATTAGACATAGGATGATAGATGCTACTGAGAGATCTTTTAATGTGTAAGGTAGACATTACTTGAGACATAGTATCAGATATGAGTTGAGTGCCATGGTCTGACAGTATTTCTCTGGGGAACCCCAAGCGAGAAAATATCAGCCAAAGAGCATCTGCGATATCTGTAGTAGATATGCTCTTTAGAGGGATAGCCTCTGGCCAACGTGTGCACATATCGACACATGCAAGGATAAACTGATGTCCTCTGGCCGACTTTATCTTAAAAGGGCCAATAATATCTATGGCCATTTTTTGGAATGGCCGAATAGGGATGTCAGCAGCCTGGATAGGCGCAGCATGTCGTGGTCCTCTAGATTTGACCTCCTGACATACCTGACATGATCGGCAGTATATACGAATGTCCTTGTTAACAAAGGGCCAAAAGAAAGCCTCAAGGACTCTCGACTTTGTACGGGAAAATCCCATGTGTCCAGCACATTGCGAGTCATGAGCATGCTGCAATATTTGCACTCTCATACTCTTGAAAACAATAATTTTCGAATGTGCTGACGTAGCCGAGTCTTGTACCATACGTACAAGTACGCCGTTTTTCATTTCTATCCAAGATTTTCTTTGTGTATCCTTATTTGGATCACCTTTCTTCGCAAGAATGAAGAATTTCTTTAGCGTAGGATCTTTTTCTTGTAATTTTATGAACGAGTCGCGAGAAATAACCAAGGTACTATCTTGGCTATGAACTTCATTATCATTATTCAACGAAGTTTGCGGTGTTTGTAGAGCTTGTGCTCTTGTAACCACTGCATTGGTAGCTTGCATATTAGCATCTTCCCAAGCAGCAATCTGCTGTGGGGTACATTCCCTAACTCCGTGGATACGACCAATAATAAGGTCCGCAATTGGGTTAGGTAACAGACAGGCATGCACATCTCCTGTAAAGAAAGGAGTGGCAATGTGGATTACAGCAGTAGGATATTTCTCTAGAGTGCCGCCAAATGTGACACATTTGATAACCCTTCCTGTCGCACAGGATGGATCTACAAGCGATTGTCTAACACCAATAGTGGTGCATCCGGAATCGAAAAGTAGTGAGACAGGAGTATTATTAACAAGACCCTTATGTAGGATTAGAGAACCTTTCCCGTCACGTGCAACCGAAGCAGGAAGAGCGGGGAGAGGGTGACCACAACTCAAAGTCGATATTGTAGTTGGTTCGAACAAAGTACTGCATTGGGGGCACTTGTTTGCTCTCCCAAAGTCAAAAGAAGAACAAGTGACAGCGTCAGAGTTTTTATTATCAGAAACCTGATTACCGGCTCCCTGAGATTCTTGTTGAACCGAGTTAGCCTGCTGATATCTCTTTTTTTTGTTTTGAGATCTACCGCGACTACCATTACCTCTGAAGTTATCACTGTTGTTATTGTCTCTGTAGTTATTATTGTCTCTATTATAACTGTTATCATGTTTCGAACTACAGTTTCCATGATTATTAACATGTCCACATTGATGTGAACATCTATTTGTTTGGTTTTGAGGTTTACGCGAGGAAAAGCCTCTGTTACCATATCCTCTTCTGAAATGCTTAAAATTATTAGGTTGGAAGTAACGAGGACTGTCTGCTCGTCTCCAATTCTTCGACGAAGAATCACCCTGAAATTGATTTCCATAATTTTGACCGTAACTACGGTTACTTTTCCTATCAAAATTTTGTTGGAATCTATGACTAGAGTTTTGACCATAAGGTGCTGCCGAAGCAACTGGCAGACCTTCTTTTACTTTAGAGTTACCAATGGTTACGTGAGGATGCGCAGTTATATACTGGCTACAGAAATCTTCCATTTCTTTTATTGTTTTAGGTTTACGTTCATGAAGGAAAGCAAGGAAAGACTCATTGACAGAAGACATGACTTTGTCTCTAAGTATTAAGTCCATAAGTCCTTCATAAGTTTTTTCTGTCTTAGACAGCTCCACCCAACGTAAAAAAGTAAGACGTGTCTTTGACATGAATTCAGAGAATTGCACACCAGTTTCTGGCAACATATTTTTAAATTGAAGACGATAGCCGTCTTCGTCAAGTTGGTATTTTTTTTAACAATATAGCCCTGACAACCTCATAGTTGTTCTTGTCAGGCTCATCTACCATACTTAACATACTCAAAGCATCACCTCTAAGTATTTTGGACAAATGATAAACCTGCAATGATTTATCTATGTTATGTACTTTACATGAAGTTTCAAATCTGTCCAAATAGAATGTAATATCGTCGATGGAAGCATTGAATGGTGGTAGGTTAAGTTTGAAAGTGCTTGCATTAGTCTTATCTGAGACCTTATTTGCATCATTAGCATTACCTATGTTCATCACCCTTAATTTCTCAACTTCCAAAGCTAAGAGTTTTTCTTCATGCTCCATTTTTGCTTTTCTCTCATCAGACTCTCTTTGTAACTTCCTTTCTTCAGCTTCAGCTTGTTTTTCTAATCTTTTATTTTCAGCCTCTATTTCAAGTCTTTTATTTTCAGCCTCAAGTCTTTTATTTTCAGCCTCTTTTTCAAGTCTTTTATTTTCAGCCTCAAGTCTTTTATTTTCAGCCTCTGCTTCTCTTTTTTGTTTTTCCATTTCCATCTGGAATCTTTTTTCATCCACCTGCATCTGCAGTTTCTTTTTTCAGCTTCCATTGCTTTATCATATTGAGCAGTTGCAAATTCTTCTAACTTATCACCAGTCTTCCCAAGCAATTTACCCTGCTCAATAAAGTGCTCAAATGTAGCCATGATGAGTAATAATATGAGTCCACAACCTGAAATAATTAATTATCTTATTTCAAATTTAATTATAACAAGTCTTAAATGAAGCACTTGTTTACTCACAACACTATATTATTATCCCAATCTCTGTGGGAAACAAGTCTTATATCAAAGAACTTGTGTATAGACCTTTTTGAAATATCATCAATCAACTCTTGATCATAGGTGCACTTCCCATTCAATAGTGCACAATAGTATTCATCATTTACTAATCATCAGTGTAGTAGTAATGCATAAGCACAACCCACTATTAAATGTGAATTAACTACTATAAGTGTAACCAATGACTATGTAAACACAATCACAATGTAAACAGTAACAATGTAAACATTACACTGTAAACAATACAATGTAAACAATACAATGTAAACAATAATAAAGATTTAGCAACAATACGAAAACATTCGTAGAAATCAACAAAAAATAAAGCGAAAATTAAAGAAATATCACAAAAAATGTGATGATATCTACGAGGATATTAGACAATACACATGACACCACAGTGTATAAACAAAAATGTTGTATGAAACTAAACTATAGTAAAGAGGAGGCTAACAAATACAAACAAATCAAAACAAAACTAAAGAATGTGAAGAAAATCCCGAAAACATATAACATGTAAACAAAAGAATGAGATGAAACACAGAAGACTCAGTAGAAGTATAAGGGCACAGTTCACAAACAAACAGGGCACTTAACTTATTGATGTCCAAACGTCAGCCACAGCAGAAAAAACAGATGACAATCAGCGTCCTAAGGAATGAAGATCCAACGATGATGGTACATCTGGACTGCTCCAACTGCCATGACGATGGTACTTGAGCTTCTAAACAGTACAGGTAGTGTAAATAACGGCACTTGACCTTCTTATACAACCGTAAATTGTTTGAATCGGTACTTTGCCTTCTTATTCAATCGGCACTTGACCTTCACAAACGACAGCAACACGTTTCAACTGGCAATGTATGACTCAACGCCGGGTACTGCCATAATTCTGTATGTAGATGTCTTGAAAAATCGCTGTATGTTGATTTCTGGAACAATGCGGTTTGTTGAATTCTTGTTGAATGAAGCGGGTAAGGGACCCCGAGTATGCTGGTACCAGAACTAACCAGCTTATGGCCACCAAATGTTGCGTAATATTATATGATGTGTGTATAAATGTTCTGTGGATGAAGTCACATGTGCCACACAACGTTGAGGGTGTTGTAATTCATCTGCTTCCCAAAGGTACTATGATACTGGCCTTTGCAGAGTAGTGTGCCACCCTCAGACACCAGGGATGATGAGGCGTAGTAACATGGTGTCTGTAGTCTGGTTTAAGTGTGATGTAAGGATACAGATGTGTATACCAACAGTGAGCATTACAAACAAGGCAATCCACACAATGACGTCACGTTAACTCACGATGTGAAAGTCAATAAAGCTTTAAACAGCAGTGATGGTTTTTTGGCAATATATATTGTACGCAACAATGACAAAATGCATGGACATCGTTATGCAGAAAACATCACAGGTATTTTCACAACAGTCATTGTATCATCGAAGTAGTCGACTCAACAGGCACAGCAAACAGCATAATAATAATGTACATTATGTGCCTTTTCAAGATATCGTCAACCGCTGTTCATGTAGTCAGGTAGTAAACTTCCCCTTTCCATAAGAGCTAGTAGATATCAACTAGGAGATTAAATCTGGTCTCCTATTTTTGACCTCAACAAGACAGGCATGTCTTTCGAGCGTCACATTATTGTTCTCTATGTTCCTTATACAGCAAAGGTATCAAACCTAGATCCATCAACAAAGTTCAGGAAGCAAGTAGTCCGTAGGACAGGCATCAATCGATGCGTGACAATATAAGTGGATCATAAGGCAGGCTAAGCGAAAGTCAACATCACAAGATGGCGATAAAGTCACTTAGCAAAAAAGGATTCATTTACCTGTTCATCAGGAATTAAATCACATAATCACATATGCCTCCAGGCATTAGGAATAACATGGAGATATATCATCTCAAAAAAGGAACAACAATCATGAGGACTCCTTCCTGAATAATCTAAGCGAAGACTAGCACATAGCTACGTCTCGCCTTATCAGCTTCTCTGCTCAGACTAACCTGGGCGGAAATCGTTTAAACAACGCCACAAAAAGAGACATGCGTGGAACACGCGAATCGAATACAACTCAGCCAAATTTACGAAACGAAGAATGTTCTACGATGTTCGACTAAAGACCTTTTACCTTAAAAGGAAATGAATTTTGAAACATTGCGATTGCCAACTGTTTTCAAAGAACTGGCAATCTGAGCGCTCCATAAATGGACATGACTCAAAAATCGTTCACACAACTATCGGCAACCCTAGCTATCAAGATAAGACAACTTCTTGACGATAGCTATCAAGATTAGACGACTGTAGAAATAAAAGTGACTACAATTTCATGAGTTCCTTCCCATGCATTAAAAATTAACTATAGTCAGAATGCATGGTCAGAATAAGTTGCGACAAGTTTTTAGCAGCAACACAACTGTACATTAATTTCGTTGATTTTGAAAAGGCTTTTGACAGCATACATAGGGACAGTTTATGGAAAATACTGAGGGCTTGTGGAATTCCAAGCTGCATAGTGTCAATCATAAAAAAGCCTCTAAGCCAACTTTACGTGTAGTGTTGGGCAGAGCAACCTAACCTTCGAGGGGAAGACAGGAGTACGACAGGGATGCCCCTTATCAACCACTCTATTTTTAACAGTCATAGACTGGGTGAAGCGCCAGACAACAGAGGGCAGTCCAAGAGGAATAAGATGGACTACATTTTCTACATTGGAAAATCTGGAATATGCAGATGGCATTGCACTACTAGCACATTCACATCAACACATCCAGGAAAAAACGGATAGACTTATTAAGTATAGCCAGCAGGTGGGCCTGAACATCAATTTAAAGAAGTCAGAGGTCATGACGCTCAATGTGAGCAACCCTGCGCCCATATCAGTAAGGAATCAGCAACTGGTACAGACAGTCACCTTCACTTACCTAGGATGCATAGTAACACCAGACGGCGGGGCAGGCAAAGACATCAACATCAGAATGAATAAAGCAAGAACAGCCTTTTTTTAGCCTAAACAACATCTGGAAGTCCTCTAAATACAGCACAAGCACAAAATTAAGATTATATCAGAGCTGTGTGCTTTCTGTGCTTCTCTATGGTGCGGAATGCTGGAGAGTTACAGAGAAGGAAATGTCGAAATTGTCCTTTTTTCACACAACATGCCTAAGAAAAATTCACCGAATCTTTTGGCCGAATACCATCACCAACCAAGATCTGCTTACTCGGAGCAAGCAAGAGGACATGCACACCATCATAGCTGGCAGACGCTGGAGCTGGGTTGGCCATCTCCTCAGAAGAGACCCCGATGCCATCACAAGAACAGCTATGCTTTGGACTCCTGAAGGAAAACGAAAGAGAGGCCGACCAAAAACAACCTGGCGAAGGACTGTGGAGGCTGAGATGCAAAGAATGAACCAGAGTTGGGGCACTGTACGAAGGATGGCCACCGATCGAGCAAAGTGGAATCAATTTATTGTTGGCCTACAAGACGCCACTAGGCGTGATGGCCACTGACTGCTTTGACGGTCGGCGGCTAAGGATCAAAGAAAAAGAAGACGGCTGGATTGCTGATCACGCTCGTTGCTGGTCAAGGTTGTAGGGCGCAGCATGTTCCCAGAAGTGTCAGGGAGTGTTTACGAAGTTGGTCCCTCGTCTTTAAGCCCCATCTGATGATGGTATCTAGCGTCAACGTCAGGACAGTTGTACCCTTCTTCTGCCAGCGATAGTACCCTCAACTGGCACCAATAACTAATATTGTAAAAGAATAGAAACAAATATCCTCTGAGTATTGAGTTTTCCAACACATTGAGGAATAAAGGCACTTGAATGGGTCTCTTACACGTGTTCTCAGAGGTCGTTACTTTAACAATGTTCCCACTACGACTGTGTTTTAGATTCCTCAGATTCCGGTTGTCCTTGTTACATGGTAGAGTTTATTCTGGGCGCTGAAGTCCTCACAATTGCTCAAGCAAAGTTCAGTTGGATAAATGGCAGTCTGGATGTTGTCTTGGCAAGCAATTCTCACAGTGAACTAAACTTGCAAAAAGGGTCAGATTATATTCACCGTTTTCCCCCGCATTTGTTTGTTACGATGTTTAAGAAGGGCTCCAATCGGAAAGGGTGTTGTGCCTTCATTCCGAATGTCTGCCAATCTTTTCAAAACATACGTGTTTAGGTGATGTAATTCAAATATTTCAACGTAGGAAAAATTCTGCGCGTAAAAGCAAAAGGTCACGTCTCCCATGTATGGAAGTGACCCGTCCGTACACTCTTCCGACAATGTGTGTCAGATGTAACATCTCACTTTCCTCTAAAGTAAACTGGTGGACAGGAAATGATGATGCCATTCATGTCAGTTCAAAATGTGTCGCCCAGACGATTATATTTTTATCCGTAGCTTATGTACACAAAATCCGTCTACGGGCGAGTAATTTTATCGCCGGGCACTGCTTGAGCAAACAACTATAAGCGAAAACTGAGCAGACCCATATGGGTTTTACCTGCGCTAATCTCAGCAAATCTGTGAAGCGCCAAGCAAATGTGATGAATTATCACCAAAAAGGAGTGTCAAATGATTTGACAATAACAAATATCCGCTTGATTCGAGCAGAAAGAAATGTGTCGACCTGGAAATTCCAGGTAATCAGTACGAACAACAATTGAAAATGAGTACAGCCGTAGTGGAGAAGGGATCGAACCCAAAAATCCCGTGACACAAAGACGTTAGTTAACATGATAACATTAACGATTGTAAAATGCAATATTCTTCATTGCTCCAAACTCGATCTGGTCATCATTTCACCATAAAACAATGTTACCGCAACGAAAAGAAATCAAAACTGTATGGAAATGTAATATAATATGACAGACACTGAAAATAAAAAATAAGGCATGTAAGTTTTAACATGTTAAAAAAATCACCCTGTATATATATATATATATATATATATATATATATATAATATATATATATATATATATATATATATATATATATATATATATATATATATTATATATATATATATATAATGTTATTATTAAAATTCATAACGATTGTGACTATTATATGGTTAGCTCAACAGGGCTCTTTGTTTGTTTATTTTATACGGGTCACTGATAAAGACGGGTGAGTGATGTTAAGCCGATATGCTTGGCTGACTCACGTGAAACTAGAGGGGCACAAGTGCGGGTTTTATACGATTGTATCATGGCGAATGGACGTATGTGTTTGAGCTCCTTATTGTTGAAGTGTTTATAATGGAGTTCTGTTATCACTAATACATCAAGATCTTCGGTGAGATGTATCTAGTTATCTAGTTATCGGTATTGACAAGAAGTATAATTGCTCAGTGTCTAGTGTGAAGAGATATAAAAATCCCACTGAGAACTAAAGGACAGCGTTCCTGACATGAACTGACTGTCTACGGTATTTCGTCTACTGCATATTATCTGCCATTATATGTTGGCCTGAATTATTGTATGTGGAGCTGCGTGCAGTCTTAAATAAATTGTATATTGTCCACTTCGTCAGTTGTGAATCAAATAATTCTGAGTGGTGTTGGCTGCTTGCGGTGTCTAAGAGATTTGCTACCCTAGACGGCATCTTGGCCACAGGAACCATCCTGTTATTGCATATTAACATTAACATGAAAAAGACACGTAACATATATATTGCAACAGATAATTTGTTATTCCAAGATGGCATACGGTCCTGACGCCTTCCTGTGACATTTCCTATTTTCTTATTTTCTTGTCTTTATCATTTTTATGTTACGCCTATTTCCCGTCTCAGTATGTGTGTGTGTGTGTTTTTTGGTTTTATTTTTTGGTCTCGTTCTATTTCTTTTACCTTGGGTATTCCAGAATAAGGGCTGCTCTGTAATGCTATCATCTGGCTTCCTCATTATGTGTCCTTCACAACGTCTTTTCCTCACCTTTGTTCTCACTGATATATGTCTGATTTGTTTCCATCAAGTGCACATGTCTGATCTTGTCATACCATGTAAATACTTCTATTATGCTCAAACACTCATTTATCAAAGTCTGTAAGTTCTTGGTTGCCGAGTTTGTTGTTGTCTATTTCAGGGCACAAAACAGGACTACCTTGAGCTGATGATTCTTAATGGTGTTTTATTTCTTCAGACTTTCATATATCACACGGTGCAATGAAATCTTTTCTTGCCTATTGTATTGTAACTCTCTTACCGGGGCCCGAAACGGGGGGCTAAGAGCATTTATCAACATTTATTAAATCACTTTTTCCCTGCGAGATATAAAGAAGGGACGAGGAGTGCACATGAAATGGGAAAGTATAGAGAAAAAAAAAAACATAGAGGAAGAGAAACAGAGAGAGCATATCAGGCATAAAAACAGAATTGTTAGAGCAAACAAACTAGTAAATATAACAATGACTCAATAATGCGGTTCTCCCAAATAGCAGGGGTGATAACCCATGTTTAAACATCAAAATGAGAAGAGCATAATTTAGTTTTTTCCCCTTTGTAATATAGCGTGATTTATTCGGTCTATGGCAGCGATTCTAAATCTTTTTATTCTTCCACGTCCCCTGAGATGAACTTAATGGACACAACTCCCGTCCTTCCCCAGATAAATGAATGAACCAATCAAGACATACTTATAACGTAACTACAGCCATTTTATTTCTAGACACTTCGAAAAAAAAAAAAAAACTATGGGTATAAATTACCTTACGGTTGTCGCTATTTGTGGTCAGTAAAAGCTAATGGTAGTTCTGTAACCGAGCTGGTTACGGCATAAATTTGAAGATATGTGCCAGCGTCAGTTGTATGCGCAGGTCACGGCATCAATTTGAAGATATGTGGCCGTGTATGTTGTAGGTTATACGGCACTAGTAGTTATATTGATTGTATTTAGTCAGAGTTAATCCTTCATATGTTGTTGTGGTTCAAGTGCTAACTGGTCTTCCGCTAGAGATGGTAATACTTGACCTTTTGTTATTTTTTCAACCCAGGAATGTTCTTCCCTTTGAGTTTGGTGATAAGCAAAACAGTTTCAGCACAACAACGTATATCCAAAAGAAATTACTGTAAATTTCCACAAACAGCAAATGTAGAAAATTCAATCAGATGTTTTATTGAACGTCATTTGACAAGTACTGGTATTTTCACAATGGTTGGTTGTTTATCCACAAGGAAAATATACATATATCCACAAGGAAAAACACATCCAACAGAAAAAATAAACTGGTCTTGATAACCTCAAAGACGAAGTTCACCTAACATCATCTGTAAAATCCTCTAGTCTAAAATCATGGAATCATTGGAATCATAAATCCTAAAATCACAAAATCACCCTCTTATCGCCCACACCTCTTCTATTTATACTATTTCTTCTTTTTTCCCGCCTTTTTCCACACGACCCGTTCTTTTTTCACACGGTACAATTTCTGCACACGACTCTCTGTTTTCGACTTTTTGCACACGACTTTCTGTTATTTCGACTTTTTTCACATGTGTGATCTTTTCCAACTCAACAATTGGATTAAAAAAACCAGATCACACAAACATTCATTTCCCACTTTCCGCGCATAAAACCCATTCATTATTATCTGGGACTGACCTACGTTTGCCCTGTCAGAGCAGTAACTGCCAACTGAACTTTGAATGATACTGCGTTTTGTATAAAAACGTCTTATTTGCTTTTGAGGTCCGTCATTCTTATATGTAGCATATTATAGCACGTATAAATGCTTAGCGTGGAAGTAGTAGGGATAATGCTAGCGTGGAAGGCCAAGCGGTCACAGTTCCATGGCAGATACTACCGTAGAGGGGTGAAGTGTTAGAGACTTCACCATAACAGGTCTCATGTTTTTATTATATGTGGTGACCAGTTGCCATCCTCGTTGCCTCTGCCTTTCCTAAATCGAGGGCAGAGCCGGGTACCCATTTGCAGCTGGGTAGACTGGAGCTTGGCGCTACCAGATTTCAATCCACGAACCCGGTAACTGTGCACCAGAGGGAAGCACTTTCACCTCTTAGCCGATCGAACCTTTTACCGATCGAACTCCCGATCAGTAGGAACAGAAATTTAAGGGACAGTCTTGAACACTGCTAGGTGCATGTCATGCCTATTATCCAACCGATTTCTAAAGTGATAAAGCAAATGCAATAAATGTTCTGGGAGGCACCTCGCGCCTCCTCTCCATTCCTCCTGCAACTCTCCCAGTGAGAAGCATCCCACAGGTTGAGAACAGCTGGTCTACACTTACTCGCTAATGTAACTGTAAATATTGTTTGACTCTGAAGCTCAACGTGTTTGTTTTTGGAGGTGTTCAAATACTGTAGCTGTTTACATTTGAACATAGTCTCTTCTTGTTAGTGCTCCGCAGATTTTCACGGATTTTCACAACTGTAAATTTTTTTGTATGTATTAAATTATATAATATTCTTCACACGAGAAACTCGAGATAAAGTGAGTTTTGTTTTTTAAACATAAATTGTCGTAACATGTTTCCTATCTTCTATTTTTGAGATGGCGTATTTATTTGTCTCTCTGTTCTTATTTTGTGTTATGTATTCAGTTGGTTGTGTCATCCTAACTTAAAAAAAACCAATTATTCATATCTAAATACTTACTTACTTACTTAGTCGTTCCCCTTCTACCGTGAGGTGTAGAGGTTTAGAAGAGAGAGCGCCAGACTATCCTATCGGCTGTCTTCCTCCTGGCCTGGTTCCATTCTAGTCCTCGGTCCTTCAAAGATTGTCTAATGTTGTCCTCCCAGCGTACTCTGGGTCGTCCTCGGGGTCTGGATCCTTGGCTCTTTGTTTCCCATGCTTGTCGTGGTAGCCGATCTTCTCCCATTCTGCAGACATGGCCAAACCATCTTAATTGGGACTGTTCTACTTGGGTCTGCAGTGGGTAGGATTTAAGGCCTTGACGTATCGTCTGGTTGCGTACCATGTCTCTTCTTGTTACTTCAACCACCTTCCTCAGATACCTCATTTCTGAGGTTTGGATCTGGCTTTTATGGGTCATATCTAAATATATTTTCATTAATTCACCACCAATCTGCTCCCCAAGAAGCATAGGCCTTCAACAAATCCATGCCAAGTCCTGCTGTCACGTGCCATCCCGTCAAGGTCTTTCAATTCATATGTTGTGGGTTCAATACAACTGGCTCCATGTCTAACTCATAATGTCTTTTCAATAAAAACTTCGGAATTCACCATAGTACATGGAACGTCAATAAGTTCAACAATAGCCTGACTTGACTTTACGATCCAAAGATAATCTTGAGAAATTACAGACAACACGACAATGGTACATCAAATCCAGTACAACGCCAGTGCGATATAAGTTCTAATCTCTGAGTGTATGTAGCAGACATATGTGTTATGTGCAAATAAAATCATGTATATTTTCAAGTTTTATAGAATTTAGAATTTGTAGTAAGTGCAGTCTTATAGTAACTTTAATCTCTGCCATACCATTGGCTACCTTCAAAATATATCGATATGGCGTTGACCATTCAAACTACATCATATTTTACCAAATTTTAACTACACTTGAAAAAAAAAGAAAAAAAATCGTCTTCACTCTTATACAGTTCACGACTAAAGGAAATTTTAGCAAGCTAGCTTGTCAGTTTTCACTGGAAATGTTGTAAAAGTACCTTCAAACATGGAGACACCGCACTGTTTAAGTGCCGGAAGGTAAGGGCTAGTCTGAAATTTACATAGGTGAATACTCCTTTTTTTCACCCCTACGACACCTATAGATCAAATCAAAGGAATCTATCGGAAGATCAAGATCGACAGGACTTCAATATTCATCTACATGAATTAAAAAAGGCAAAGGTAGTCCCGTAGATGATAGGGGAGTGAAGTGTGTTATAGACTTCACGCTGACTACGTCGTGTCTTTAAGGTGGGGGTGACCAGTTACCTTCGTAGCTGTCTTTCTCTTACATAACACAAGAGAAGAGCCAGAAACCCATTTAGAGGCTTGTGGCTACCTGGTTTAGAACATAGAACGTAATAACTTTGCACTCTAACCACTATGCCAATCGGAAGCTATATCTAAATGTATAAAAGGTAGTCCCATAGCAGATAATGCCGTAGGGGAGTGAATGGTTAGAGACTTGACTATACCAGGTCCAGCATCGACAGGTGGGGTGACCAATTCCCTTACTCTGCCTTTTCCTTCCCTAACTCAAGTGCAAAGTCAGGTACTTATTAACAGCTGGCTAGACTGAAGCGTGTCAGGATCGTGAATCGAACCCGGAACCTTTGACGCTAGAGACCAGCGCTCTATCCACTCTGTCAATCGGACGGTTTTCTAAATGTATAGGAATATATAATTGTTACGCCTCTTTTTGCGAACCGCAATGCTTTCATGATTTTGAAACATCGCGGTGCTCAAATAGAACGTCGCTAGATTAAAATGATGTCAAATAAAATAATTACGTAGACGAGCCTGCAGAACAACGGCAGTTGACATAAGGCAGTCTCTCCAGCCGGTCAGGCTGCGTTTTATTGTGTCCCTTTGAGGCCGCTATGTCCGTCGTCATGCTTGTGTATAAAGAAAGTATCTGCACTTATTGATGCCATGAGATTCGTAAAATGTAGATGAGTATTCTGAGAATATTGTGAAATCAAATAATTATGTCGCGGACCTCAACTTGACGGACTTTACGGAGAGGTGTTGAATGCACCAAAATTGTTACAGTGTAACGGACTTGGAATTACAGCCCAGAAGAGTTTGCACAAGGAGGAAGCTGTATCAAGAACAAAAATGGTGTAATCTTACTTGATGAGAAAGACATATCAAACAGATGGGCAGAATACGTAAAAGAACTATTCGAGGACAACAGAGGTAAAAAACCATCACCAGATTCTAATGAAGGCTCAAAAATTCTCAGATCAGAAGTAGAGAATGCAATACATATGATACAAAAAGGACCACCAGCAGGCACGGTCAACATAAAAATTTAAATGATAGAAGCCCTGGAGAGCTTTGTTATAGATACAACCACAGATCTATGCAACGATATATACAATACAGGATATATACCACACGACATAAAGTCATCAGTCTATATAGCATTGCCCAAAAACCCTAATGCTACAGAATGTTCAGACTTCAGAACAATCAGCCTGATGAGTCATGCAATTAAGATACTGCTCAAAATCATACAGGAAAGAATAAAAATTAAGGTAGACAGCGAAATCCAAGAAGAACAGTTTGGTTTTAGACGGAACAGCGGAACAAGAGAGGCAATATTTTGCCAAAGAATATTAGCAGAAAAATATACAGAGGTCCAAAAAAGTATGTACATGTGCTTCTTTGACTATAAGAAGGCTTTTGACAGAGTCCATCATGAGAAAATAATTGAATGCCTCGAAGACATAGGTATTGATGGAAAAGATATAAGAATACTCAGTCACCTTCATTGGGAGCAAACTGCCACAGTAAGATCTGGAAGGAATTATTCACCATACATAGACATAAAAAAAGATGTCAGACAAGATTGTGTGCTGTCCCCCTGCCTATTTAATTTATACACCGAAAAAATTTTCAAACAGATACAGGAAATACCAGGACTGAATATCAGTGGAAGATCAATAAACAACCTTAGATATGCAGATGATACCGTGTTGTTAGCTGAAAGCGAACAGGAGTTACAAGAACTAGTGAAGCAAGTGAACAGTATAAGTCATGAATATGGACTCGACATTAATATTGAGAAAACAAAAACTATGATAATTAGCAAAACAGACGATAAACCCACATTAAAGATAAGCGTAAATGGGAAAAGCCTGGAACAAGTCAAGAGCTACGTATATCTTGGTCATATAATAACAGAAGATGGCAGATGTGAAACAGAAATCAAGAAGAGAATAGGAATGGCCAAAGCTACATTCAACAACATGAAACATATACTGACATCTAAACAATTATCTCACAAATTAAAACTGAAAATCATAAAGTGCTATATATATATATTCTGCATTTCTGTATGGTGTAGACAAATGGACGATAAATAAGTATTTGGAAGAAAGAATTGAGGCTCTTGAAATGTGGATATATAGAATAATGGGGCGTATCTCATGGAAAGAGAAGAAAACAAATAAGGAAGTCCTAGAAAATCTAGGTATGAAAAGAGTACTAATGAGGGAGATCAAAGTTCGGCAGCTAAAATACTTTGGCCACATAAAAAGGCATAACACCTTGCAGAAGACCATAATCGAAGGGAGAGTTGAAGGCAAACGTGCAAGGGGAAGACAGCGCTATAAGTGGGAAGATAACATCAAGAGATTGACAGGAAAGGGTCTATCAGAGTGCACCACCAAGACAAGAGACAGACGACGTTGGAGATCCATTACAGCCAACCTTTGTTGTGTAGATGGCAGCTGATGATGACAGTTGACAGATTTGCAGATTGCAATCATGAATCGTTATCTTTATGTGGAGCTACGTGTTGTGGGAAATGTGATTAAATTATAAGAATTGTCAACAAGAGTGAGCTGCATTTACTTCACAAGTTACTGTTGTTGTTTTCAATTGGACTCTTGAATTGCTATCACCCTAGATGCTGCTTGTCCAACGCTATCATCAAGTTTAATCATTAAGATAACAGAATGGAACGCAAAAATAATTCGTAAATGTTGTACGAGTATCTTCACTTCTCCCTCGGTGAGTTTCCATTTGGAGTTTGTTACACATCATTAAAAAAAGTGTTATTGTGGTTTAGAATGGACATAACTCAGCCTTCCTCAGATAATATCTAAGGGTATGAATGCTGATTGTTCATGCAGCGCACTGGTTGTATACACGCCAGATCCACCCTCCCATATGCCCATCCCGGCACGTTTTACCTTTGTTGCCAAATTCCTTCAGTCTGATTCCGCCGAATTCCCTCAGTCTGATTGGTGTTGATTAACCGATTGCAGCGTGGTTCTATAACAGGCGATCGTTAATCGTCCTTATTATATTTCCCTTATTCATATCAAGTGTCACTCATGATGGGTATTTCTGATGCTAATCTGTCAGCTCTCTCATTGCCGAGCACACCTGCATGACCAGGACAGTAGATCCATTCTAGTTCATGAAGGATTGTGGCCTCTGTGTGTGTTCTCCTGTACCGATCATTTTGAACAGCATTTTTGTGTGTCAAACACTGTGTGAGCTGAGTCGCAGAGACTCTCAGCTGCAACGACAGAGCACTTCGGTCCTGCAAAGGGAAACAATGAGTTCTGTATTGTTATATTCCGATAAGAACAATGCATTATTTCCCCGTGAACTTCCCGGGTCTCTGAAGAGGCAAAGAAAGAATAAACTTACTGCAACCTCAGGAATGTCATGCAAGGTGGCTAACATGAGGCTGTGTATTGGGCTGGCAACTACATCATGTCAAACAAATTGCAACAGAAACCACCACAACAAAAGCATGTGAATTATTGGTGTAGGCTTCAGGCAAGGGGGGACATGCTGCAGAGCTTGCTCCGTAGGAAAATGGTGAAAATGGATTGTTGCTGCTACTGTGTGTGACCGTTTGGCATACACTACCATTTATACGTGTTAAAATAAGAATATCAGACGTTAAGCAAATAAGGCGTTTTTGCACAAAACGCATTATAGATTTTGGGTTCAGATCGCAGTCACGACGATGAGAACTGTCTCATAGAACAATAATGAATGCGTGTATGCGTGGAAAGTGGGAAATGAATGTTGTGAATTCTTGGGTTTTTTGTCATTGTTTAGAGAGAGAGAGAGAGAGAGAGAGAGAGAGAGAGAGAGAGAGAGAGAGAGAGAGAGAGAGAGAGAGACGTGTGGAAAAAGTCGAAAAACTGAGAAAACGTGTGCAAATGTAGATAATTTTAACGTGTGAAAAAAAGAATGAGTCGTGTGGAAAAAGGCGGGAAAAAGACAGGAGCTGTATAAAAAGAAGAGATGTGGGCGATAGACATGATTAGATAGATAGAAAACTTTGCTAGGCTACAGGATTCATTAGGATAGAGGATTTTACAGATAGTGTTAGGTGAACTTCGTCTTTGAGATTATCAAGACAAGTTTTTAAGTTGACAAGTTTTTAAGTTGACAAGTTTTTTTAAGTAGACAAGTTTGTATTTTATTTTGTTGGATAAATATTTTTCCTTGTGGATATATATATATTTTTCCTTGTGGATAAACAACCAATCATTGTGATATTTTGCAGTGCTTGTCTAATGACATTAACAAACTCTGATTGAATTTTCTACATTGCTGTGTTACAGTTAGATCATTTGAAAACCATTATACGATATTGCTTATCACTAAACCTAAAAGGGTAAGAACGGACCTGGGAAGAAAAAATAACTTCGGTCAAGAATTTCCATCTCAGGCGGAAGGCCTGTAAACGACTTGAACAGAAACGTATAAAGGATTAGCTCTCCTCAATATATTTACCTGCGCACAACACAATTGACTGGCCAACTGACCCGGTCATACACATTCTTGCATTGATGTTGTAACCAGCCCGGTTACATGTGCTTATATTCTTGATGGAGTAAATGTTGTTACGCGGAGCTAACGTCCACTATAGGTGATGTTACGCGGAGCTAACGTCCACTCTAGGTGATTTTACGTAAAGCAGTCGTACACTCTCACTGCTACTACGTGTAGTAAACGTCAACTTTCTGTGCTGTTTGGTTTGGTTTGAATGACTATATTCATTGCACATGGACAACTCCATCAGTGCGCCGATCTCCTCCATTAGATCATACAAGAAGGATCTCAGCACAGTGCACGAACTCAGTAGCACCGGCAAGAATCCCAGTGTGTGTATATAGCAATCACACATTCTATAAATATATTTGGTGGGTAAGTTTCTAATTTTTAAATGTTGCCAGGGTAGCAGCCCTATCGCCTACTCTACAATTTTCCAACTGCCGTGGCATTTCCAACGTGCGCACCTTGCACACGGGACCTCATATTTTTGTCACCCTTATCCGAGAAGGCTAGACATCTGATCTCACTACCCGTGAGACCAGGGGGAGGTTGGTTGGGGTTGGGGGGGGGGGTTGGGGGGGGGGGAGTATGACATCATTGGGACCACTGGTTCTGAAAAAAACAATGCCCATAAATGTCGCATGAAAATATAATTTATAGTAGATAAAGCTTGACAGCTGTATATGGTGAGGAACAATAGTGCACACGGACGTGTGATAGTGGTGCGCAAGAGAGATAGGCAGAAGGCACAGGCTGAGTCAGTGAGTTCTTCACTAAGAAAAACCACACACACAGCTCTTCTTGTTTTCTCTGGCGACAATATTACTCTTTTGCACACACTGTGTCACTCACAAATAGTAGGGTAAAGAAGTAAAGTTAGATTGAGGATTTGGTAGTCTGAACTGAACGAACAATCCTATCGAGGTTAACTCAATTTTATTCAATTTAGAAATGTAAATAAATCAATAAGGATTTTTACATCAAATAATAATAAAGATTATCACGAGAAAACAAACTCACAACAATTTGATGATTTTAAAGAAGAAAAAAATTATTACACCAAGAGTGAAAACAAGGATTATGAATGAATTGTGTTAGTAAAGTTCCCGGCAGGCCTGATAGGCTTTTGCTGGAAAATATGTGAAATAATGTTTGTGTGTAAATGAATGTTTGTTCCTTTGTTCCTTTGGTGTGAATGTTGGAAACAACTTATATCCTGGGGGTCTCTTGGAAAAATATATCGTAATCCAATGCTTGAAATTAACTTCACTGTTCTAATAAGGTATCCACAAAGGGCACAGAATCTGAACACGATTTTATAAATCCAAGATTGGGGTAACGACTTCACTGTTCGAATAAGGTATCCACAAAGGGCACAGAATCTGAACACGATTTTATAAATCCAAGAAAGGTGTAACGTATCCACAGTTGATGCGATATCCACAGATAACGAATTTGCTTCCAAAGGTGGGATGGAGGGTTAAAATGGGTGGAGTATGGTAGGGTGATGGTTGTTAAGGTAATATCTGGTGTTGAGAATCGTTGCAATAATTGCAGTAATTGAAGTAATTGAAATGATTGAAATGATTGAAGGGAATTATTGTGACTGGTGGACGAGGACTATATGGCCACTGGCCAAAGGTAACCTCTTTTCAGCAATACGAGACAAGACTTTGCACTGCATAAATCTGTTAGACAAAACAAAAATACATGTGTAGCTACTCTTCTGCTGCAACATGCAGATTACAACAGAAACAATTTAAGCAGTGTCCAGCGTCGGCATGTTGATATCCATGCATGCGTCTCGTTCCAAAAATAGATCAGTCCATTCTTAAACATTCCTGTCTGCTGTGAATGAATTAGCGGGCCAGTCCAGGTACATACACAATAACAAGATTGTTGCTTCCTCCCCTGTCAGACAAAGTTACATGAGGGTCCGCTAGAGAATCCTCCTGTGCTTTCCACCGTTCATTCCTTCCCGCATTCATAATAATATGCTCATACATTAATGTTACAAACATTGAAAAGTAAAATGATCATTGAAATTATGAATGATACAAACATTGTAACATAACATCGCTTTAAAATACAAGCAGTGAAAATAAATGAATTTTCGTAAGCATTTATGATACATACATGATAAAGGAAACCCGTTTATATAATACACTTAGACTTTCACCATGATAGTAATATAATTCATTAGACTTTCACCATGATAATAATATATTTCATATCTATATATTTGAGCTAATTTCCTATATACTGGAAAAGCGAATACATACCCGCTCCGGAATTTTAGTCTGTTAAGTTAAACTAGAGGGCACTATGTGTGTTTAACTCAAGTCTCCCTATGCATAGTTTTTTACTTTACAAGGCTAAGACGTGCGTCTCTCTCTTACAGTATGCTATCACCAAGTGAAGTCTAAACTAGTTTCTTAAAGACAGAAAGAAAGAAAGAATTATTTTCGATTTACCCGCTACATTTTTTAAAGTTCCCACGATAGCAAAAAGTATCGCTGCAAATTAGTTTGCATATAGAATGTCACTTGTACGTGCTGTGGTTCCGAGCTCAGAAGTTTTAACAATGAGGAAGAAGACAGGCCATAAATTTCTAGACAGACGAGTCTGGAAATTCCTAACGAACGTGAACGCTGCTTGACCGTATCTTCACCTGGGTTAAGGTGGGGAAAAGGCAAGTGCGTGAGAAACATTTTTTCGGAAACTTAGGATAGACAGAAAATAAAGCAATATACAGGATGGACAGAAAATTTCAAATATGCAAATTATCTTCACTCTGCGACAGATACCCCGAACTTAAGTTAGTTGCCCAACTAAATCAGAGAGAGAGATGATAATTTGGCTTGTGTGTATCATTCCCGGTGTCGTCCATTAGTTCCTTCTTTGTACTTCTTCCGAGGTTTCCTCAGATTGTTTCTTATCTGCTGGCGTTAGAAGATTATTTTCTCCACAACTAGCGAGTTCCTCTACTGAATGTCTGCTTAAAAAAATCTGCTCCTACATTTTCAGGACCTGGGATGTACTCGACCCTGAAGGAATAGACACTTAGCAAAATAGCCCATCGCATTACTTTTGCATTTTGGTTTTTGCAAGCTGCTAGAAACGTGAGGGGTGCGTGATCCGTTTGCACGACAAATGAGACTCCATAAAGAAATTCGTGGTGCCTTTTTACTCCCGCCACTAGAGCCAAGCATTCTTTTTCAATGGTTGAATAGTTGCGTTCTGCAGCGTTCAATTTTCGGCTAGCATAGGCCACGGGAAAAAGCATTTCCGGGTAGTTTTCATCAGCTTGAAGCAACGTTGATCCTATTCCAAGATTACTGGCATCTACTCTTAGCACAAAGGTCTTTGTGAGGTCTGGGAGGCGTAATATGGGCTTCGTCGTCAGCTTTTCTTTGAGTGTGGTGTAGGCGCTCTCACATTGAGCCGTCCATGTTACCTTTTCAGGTTGACCTTTCTTTGTGAGGTCAGTCAACGGTGCAGTCAAACTATTAAAGTTCTCAATGAACCGTTGATAATAACCACAGAGTGACAAAAACGACCTAGTGTCCTTTTTCGTTATGGGTCGCTTTGCATTTCGGATTTTTTCAACGTTTTTTCTCTACTGGCCACAAGCAACCATGAGTTATCGTATGTCCTAAAAATTCAAGTTCTCTGAATCCAATCAGACACTTGCTTGGGCGTGCTGTTAAACCAGTTTCCTTGAGCCGCCTGAGGAGCAGGGCTAACGCTTCTTCATGTTCTTCAAATGTAGCCGTTGCGATAAGAATATCATCCATAAAATTATGAATGGTGTTGCTTTGTAAAGGGTGTAAACAGTTTTTCTCATCATCCGGGTAAAAGCTCCAGGTGCATTATGTAATCCAAAAGGCATTACATTGAACGTGTAATGTCCGTCACTGGTACTAAAGGCGAGCAATGGTCTAATCTCTTCCTTTACCGGAATTTGGTAATAGCCTTTACTAAGGTCTATTTTAGAGAAAATGGTTGCTCTGCTCAGCTTTGTAAAGAGTTCATTAGGGCTCGGTAATGGTTCTGGTTGGAACTCTGTTACAGTGTTGAGTAACCTATAATCGATGCATAACCGAGTTTCCCCGTTGGTTTTCTGTAGAAGCACTACACTTGAACTGTATGGGGATGTCGATTCAGAGATTATGTTATCTTGCAGTAGCTTGTCAATCTCTTCTCGTAAAGCGTTGGCTTTAGCGTATGGGACTGGGTAAATCTTAGTCCTGACAGGCTTAGGATCTAATACTTTTATATCAAACTCCAAGAGGTTGGTTAGTCCCGGTTTATCGGTGAGCACTTCTGAATATTCAGCCAACAGTTGTCTTACATCATGCTGTTGCGATTCAGTTAATGTTTCACAGAGCTTCACATCCGTGTGTGATTCTTCCTGTTTTAGCGGGTATTCAGCATATTCGTGGGGGTCATTATCCGCTTCCATTGCAACCGCTAAGGTCAGGAGATGTGCTTGAGGAGCAGCGAGGCGTTCCATGTACTTTTTAAGTCAGTTAACATGATAAATCTTTTCCTTCCCTCGTATGGAGATTTTGTAGTTTGTTCGAGAGATTTTCTCGAGTACTTCAAATTGTCCCTGCCATCCTATCTGAAGTTTGTTATTCCCTGTTGGGAGTAACAGCAGTACTTTCTCTCCAGGTTGTAGTACTCTTTCCTTCGCAGTCTTATTGTACCGTTTTGCATGCTTGGCACGAGCTTGTCGGAGGTTAGTGTTGGCTAATTCCCAACCTATCTTTAACCTTTCCTTCAGTTCTTGCACATATTTTGATGCAGATACAATAGATTCGTCTGCTTTCTGGTCGGTTAAAGACCTAAGCAATGCTTACATGGGTCCCTTTATTGGCCGTCCAAATAATAATGTTGCAGGAGGTAGACCAGTGGAGGCATGCGGCACTTCCCTATAGGCAAATAAGGCAGCCGGCAAGAATAAGTCCCAGTTTTCGGGTCTTTCTTGTGCTAATTTTCGCAGCATGGTGATGAGGGTCCCGTTATATCTCTCTACCTGTCCGTTTGCTTGTGGATTATAGGGTGAGGTGTGGATATGCTGAGTACGGAAGATCTTAAAGACTTCTTCCATCAGATGTCCTCTAAACTGCAATCCATTATCAGTGAGTATTTGCTGTGGAAATCCGAGCCTTGTGAAAATACTCACGAGCGCTTCTGCGACATGCACAGAATCAGAAGAAGGGAGTGCCACTGCTTCTGACCACATAGTACAGGTGTCGACTAGAGTCAAAATACAGCAATTTCTCCGCTTGGTTCTTAAGAGTGGGCCTACTATATCTACAGCTACTCTTTCGAATGGAGTACCGACAATAGGCATTTCCCCCAATGGAGCAGGGGGTGTCCAGTGCCTTGGTGCCACCCTTTGGCACTGCGCACAGGATTTCACAAATCGGATGATGTCCCCGTTCATCCCAGGCCAGTAATAGTGCGCTGCTATTCTTTGCATGGTAGCATTTTGTCCCATGTGGCCGCTAAAAGGAAGAGCGTGTCCCATCTCTAAAATTTGTGACCTATAAGTAGTTGGAACAACCAACTGGCTATGTTCTTGTCCAGTGTTGCCCGACCTACGGTATGGTAATACCGATTTTGAATAAAAGTTTCCTTTTTTCAGCGGGTTACTGGCAAGTGGCAGTTTCTTAAAACATAGTCCCAGTGTTGGATCCTTGTGTTGAGCATCCTTCAATTCCCGTGGTAGCAGGTTTGTCACTGGTCCTGGTTCCTGTTCTGTCCTCGCCTGACTTCTTGTAGTAACTGCTGCAGCTATCAGAGGTTTTCTTGGTTTCCCCAAGAACACATAGCGACATCCAAGAATTACGTCATAGATTGGATTCTCCATAATGGCAGCTCGAATCCATCCTTTAACAAATTTTGAATCAATATAAACGTTTGCTATTTTCAATGTCATAGGAGTGTCTCCTTTCACGGCTCCACACAGATCTACTGTCTCCGAGGTTATCTGCTCAGGTGTGACCAAATGTGAAGCGATTATACAGTCAAACTGTAATCCTGTATCATAAAGACAGCGCACAAATTTCCCGTTTGCGATAATCTGATCCGTTACAGAATTCCGTTCTGGTTTACCACCTTTTATTCTGTCTTGACGCTGTTCTGGTGCGTCTCCTTGTAAACACGCCGCCAAGTGCGGGCTGGGCCGATTTCTACATTCTTTTGTATTGTGCGAGGTCTGCTTACAATGATGACAATATTTCCTCTCCCTCCTCATGAAGTAAGGGGGGTTTTCCTGTGCATTTTTCGTGTTTGAGTTAGTTGACCGGTCTCTGCGTGTATCTTGCGTTGGAGCGTTTACCTGTGATCGCTGATTTTGGGTGGGCTGGGTGATTGGTTTAGGTTGAAGTTCGGCAGGTTTCCGTTTGAAGGTTTGAGTCTCTGCTATAGCATTTTGAAACCTTTCTGCTAACGTAAGGATTGGTTCGAGTCGGTCTGCCCCGTGCTCCACTCGGAACTTTCTCATCTCTGGTGACATTATTTCCTTGATTTGCTCTACCAGGAAGAGTTCATGTAATCCTTCGTAAGTCTTAGGAAATTTTCCCAAATCGCGCCACTTTTCGAGATATGATTCAATCCTAGCAGCAAATTGGCCAAATGTTTCTCCTCCTTCTTTGTGAGATCGGCGAAAACGTTTTCGGTAATTGTCGGCTGTAAGCTGAAAACGCCGTAAAAGTGCTTGCTTGAGAGCGTCATAATCGTTCTGTTCTGCTGGGGTTAATTTTTGTAAAAACTTCGTAAGCCGTCCCTCTTAATCCTTGAGAAAGTTTAAGATTCCACATGCTTTTGGGCAGGCCATACGATGAAGCAGTTCGCTCATATCTATCCAGGAACAGATCAATTTGTTCATTTCGCTCGCAAAATTTTTCCATTGGGAAATTCATTGCAGGTGAGTTGAGTGCTTGATCAGCAGAGGCGTTGTCAGGTGATGAAGCGTTAGTGGGAGAAGCGGGACGATTTTGAACCTCTAGTTCTTTGAGCCGGAACTCATGAGCCCGTATCCTTTCGTTTTCTTCTCTTTGTTTTTCTATTTCGGCCTCTATGAATGCATTACCTTCTACTTCACTCATTCCAACCTCTTTAGTGTATTTTAAAAGACCCATCCTTAGTTTTAGTAAATCAGTCATTTTCTATATTTCTGTGCAGGTTGTTACACTCTCCCAGTATGTTACACTAGTTTCTGGGTATTACTAATATTTCTATGAAGTATTGTAATACAACAAACCAATACAACTAACTGATAATCAATTTACTAAGCCCCAGGGAGTACTATTAATTCTATGAAGTAATGTAGCTCATTAATGGAAGTTTAGTATAATTGGATTTTTTGACAATTCCTTATTTCTGCTGAATTAAGGTCTCATCACTTGAGTAATACTCAAGTATAAACAATTCCCTTCAATATCTCACACACATACACACTCTACTGCCTGTTAAATGTACCACTTAATTACCTTAGTTAACTATTTAACGTAATTATATAACCCTGAATTAAATTAGTGACAGCAACGTTCTGTTACTTTAAAATTATAATTGTTCTGTTCAGATACTACCAGAAGTGTCGTTGTCTAGGGCGTTATAAAATTATAGTCCACATTATAGACTAATAGTTCAAGATTCCTTACAGTTTCTGCAGAACAATTTAAAGACAAGATTCCCTGTAGTCACTGTGAAATAAGAATCCAGAAATTCAAATCCCGGACGAGCCCCCAATAATTGTCGCATGAAAATATAATTGATAGTAGATAAAGCTTGACAGCTGTATATGGTGAGGAACAATAGTGCACACGGACGTGTGATAGTGGTGCGCAAGAGAGATAGGCAGAAGGCACAGGCTGAGTCAGTGAGTTCTTCACTAAGAAAAACCACACACACAGCTCTTCTTGTTTTCTCTGGCGACAATATTACTCTTTTGCACACACTGTGTCACTCACAAATAGTAGGGTAAAGAAGTAAAGTTAGATTGAGGATTTGGTAGTCTGAACTGAACGAACAATCCTATCGAGGTTAACTCAATTTTATTCAATTTAGAAATGTAAATAAATCAATAAGGATTTTTACATCAAATAATAATAAAGATTATCACGAGAAAACAAACTCACAACAATTTGATGATTTTAAAGAAGAAAAAAATTATTACACCAAGAGTGAAAACAAGGATTATGAATGAATTGTGTTAGTAAAGTTCCCGGCAGGCCTGATAGGCTTTTGCTGGAAAATATGTGAAATAATGTTTGTGTGTAAATGAATGTTTGTTCCTTTGTTCCTTTGGTGTGAATGTTGGAAACAACTTATATCCTGGGGGTCTCTTGGAAAAAATATATCGTAATCCAATGCTTGAAATTAACTTCACTGTTCTAATAAGGTATCCACAAAGGGCACAGAATCTGAACACGATTTTATAAATCCAAGATTGGGGTAACGACTTCACTGTTCGAATAAGGTATCCACAAAGGGCACAGAATCTGAACACGATTTTATAAATCCAAGAAAGGTGTAACGTATCCACAGTTGATGCGATATCCACAGATAACGAATTTGCTTCCAAAGGTGGGATGGAGGGTTAAAATGGGTGGAGTATGGTAGGGTGATGGTTGTTAAGGTAATATCTGGTGTTGAGAATCGTTGCAATAATTGCAGTAATTGAAATGATTGAAATGATTGAAATGATTGAAGGGAATTATTGTGACTGGTGGACGAGGACTATATGGCCACTGGCCAAAGGTAACCTCTTTTCAGCAATACGAGACAAGACTTTGCACTGCATAAATCTGTTAGACAAAACAAAAATACATGTGTAGCTACTCTTCTGCTGCAACATGCAGATTACAACAGAAACAATTTAAGCAGTGTCCAGCGTCGGCATGTTGATATCCATGCATGCGTCTCGTTCCAAAAATAGATCAGTCCATTCTTAAACATTCCTGTCTGCTGTGAATGAATTAGCGGGCCAGTCCAGGTACATACACAATAACAAGATTGTTGCTTCCTCCCCTGTCAGACAAAGTTACATGAGGGTCCGCTAGAGAATCCTCCTGTGCTTTCCACCGTTCATTCCTTCCCGCATTCATAATAATATGCTCATACATTAATGTTACAAACATTGAAAAGTAAAATGATCATTGAAATTATGAATGATACAAACATTGTAACATAACATCGCTTTAAAATACAAGCAGTGAAAATAAATGAATTTTCGTAAGCATTTATGATACATACATGATAAAGGAAACCCGTTTATATAATACACTTAGACTTTCACCATGATAGTAATATAATTCATTAGACTTTCACCATGATAATAATATATTTCATATCTATATATTTGAGCTAATTTCCTATATACTGGAAAAGCGAATACATACCCGCTCCGGAATTTTAGTCTGTTAAGTTAAACTAGAGGGCACTATGTGTGTTTAACTCAAGTCTCCCTATGCATAGTTTTTTACTTTACAAGGCTAAGACGTGCGTCTCTCTCTTACAGTATGCTATCACCAAGTGAAGTCTAAACTAGTTTCTTAAAGACAGAAAGAAAGAAAGAAAGAATTATTTTCGATTTACCCGCTACATTTTTTAAAGTTCCCACGATAGCAAAAAGTATCGCTGCAAATTAGTTTGCATATAGAATGTCACTTGTACGTGCTGTGGTTCCGAGCTCAGAAGTTTTAACAATGAGGAAGAAGACAGGCCATAAATTTCTAGACAGACGAGTCTGGAAATTCCTAACGAACGTGAACGCTGCTTGACCGTATCTTCACCTGGGTTAAGGTGGGGAAAAGGCAAGTGCGTGAGAAACATTTTTTCGGAAACTTAGGATAGACAGAAAATAAAGCAATATACAGGATGGACAGAAAATTTCAAATATGCAAATTATCTTCACTCTGCGACAATAAACTATATTCACTCTACTGGGAATCGAACGCGGTACCTCTAGAATTTGAGGCGGACATCAAACTACTTAGCTACTCCGACCACCTTCGTGGAGCAAATGTCACTCTAGGAATTGTTACGTGAAGCAAACGTCAACTGTAGGTGCTGTTACGTGAAGCAAACGTGAACTCTAGGAACTGTTACGTGAAGCTTACGTCAACTGTAGGTGCGGTTACGTGAAGCAAACGTCAACTCTAGGAACTGTTACGTGTAGCAAATGTCAACTCTAGGTTCTGTTACGTGAAGCAAATGTCAACTCTAGGAACTGTTACGTGTAGCAAACGTCAACTCTAGGAACTGTTACGTGAAGCAAACGTCAACTCTAGGAACTGTTACGTGAAGCAAACGTCAACTCTAAGTACTGTTACGTGAAGCAAACGTCAACTCTAGGTGCTGTTACGTGTCGCAAACGTCATCTCTAGGTGCTGTTACGTGTAGCAAACGTCAACTGTAAGTGCTGTTACATGGTGGAAAAGTCCAACATGTCGAAGTTGTTTTGCACTTCCGTGGGCATTTTGAGAAATACATCGTAAGCCGATCCCCTCAGACTCAAGGATAGCTTCATGTTGTATCTCTCTCTCTCCAAGCCATATGTAGCTGCTAAGGATTCAAACCTAGAGAAACACAGATCGATAGGGGCCGCCCCGTTTTGTCACACCTTTCTTTTAACCAACGTTATTTATTTTAAATCTGGTTAAATTCTAAATAATTATTAAATCTGTTTATCTGTATCTTTAGAGCTATGGTCGGGTTAATCACTATTGAGTGAATTGCATTCTGCACCCGTATGACTCATATTGTATTAAATGTAGAAACATAAAAGCGCTATTAGATTAAGATTTTACTGAATCAATTCAGTTGAGGACTCAGAAACACCAGTCAAAAATTATCTCACCAGGAGGCGGGAGAATACTAAAAGTTCATGACAGCTTAGATGATCTCAGTTGTTGTGCTGACTTTTCTTTAACATCCTATGAGTTCCCCTTAATTACAAACATCATTCTTCTATACAAATCTCTGTCAAGAGTAATCTTGAGCGAAGGCAGATACCTTTGAATACCCACATCATTATACTCTAGGTCTGGCCATTGTTAGACCACTACTGCGGAGCAGGGGAGGTGATCACGTCACAGTTACGAAAAAAATGTGTGCATGGTCAGGGTGCCATGAAATAATGTCCGGAAATCTCCCATTCTTTAAATAAACCACTACATATCACCAAGACGTACTTCGTATTTTTGAATCCAACTTAGTCTCTCCAGCGGACAGTTTTATCCCAACACAGCTTATGTTGGTGTCCATGTTAGTCTCTCCAGTGGACACCTTTATCCCAACACAGTTTATGTTGGTGTCCAAGTTAGTCTCTCCAGCGGACACCTTTATCCCAACACAGCTTTTGCTGGTGTCCATGTTAGTCTCTCCAGCGGACACCTTTATCCCAACACAGCTTATTTTTATTTCCACGTTAGTCTCTCCAGCGGACACTTTTATCCCAACATAGCGTATGTTGGTATCCAAGTTAGTCTCGCCAGCGGACACCTTTATCCCATCACAGCTTATGTTGCTGTCCAGTTCAGCCTCTCCAGTGAACACCCTCATCCAATCACAACTTATTTTGGTGTCCAGTTCAGTCTCTCCAGTGAACACCTTTATCCTAACACAGATTATATTTATGTCCACGTTAGTCTCTCCTGTGGACACATTTATCCGAACACAGATTATGTTGGTGTCTGAGTTAGTATCTCCAGTGGACACCTTTATCACAACACAGATTGTTTTTATTTCCACGTCAGTCTCTCTAGTGAACACCTTCTTTCAACCACAGCTTATTGTGGTGTCCTAGTTAGTCTCTCCAGTGGACACCTTCATCCCATCACAACTTAATTTTATTTCCAAGTTCGTCTCTCCAGTGGGCACATGAAAATGCCAAACCTATAAAAGGTAACGGAAACCACTGAGCATTTAAAGGCGTACCATTAAAATGACAGTGATTTCTTACCCCAATTGACAATTTAAAACGCTGTATACCTGGATAAGCTAAAGGCTTTCATAAATGGGTGCTAGCAAAGCCTAGAAGGACTGAAATGGTATAAGAAGATCACCGTGGAGCTGACAAGAACCAGACAACATTTAATGGAGCAAGAGATGAGAAGAAGACGACGGAGATGGATAGGGCGCACTGTGAGAAAATATGTTGACGGCATTACAAGGTAGTCCTTGTTCTGGAATCCGAGGGGTAAGCGATTTAAAGGGAAACAAGATCATACGGAGAAGAAGAGAACTGGAGAAGAACGTTGGAGACAGACATGAAAATAATGAGGAAAACATTGACAGACCTTGAGCTGATGGCACGGGTCAAGAAGACTTTGATTAAGTCTGTTGAATGCCATTGCTCCTCGGGCGACGATTGATGGTAGCCAAGGTGCAGGTGGAACTGCTACGAGGATTGTTGTGTTTTCAGTTGCGAGACGAGCCGTGCGATGGCAATGTGATTTATTTAGCTTACACGCAGAAGGAAGGTTTTTATGTGCGCAAAAAAAAAAAGAGAGAAAAACTATGAACATTTACTCTATGCAGAAATTTAAAAGCCTTAAGATTTAGGCGAAAGAAACTCTTGGCAAGTGTTAAGGCATTACGTTTCTCAGAATCATTGTTTTCAAGATGAGCTAGCTATAACACAGTTCCAGACAACGTTAACCAGAGTTCCAACTCTACTTGTGTTCTACCTGACTGCGTGCCGCAACAATAGACTAGCCTATTTTTTTAGGGGGAAAGGGGGGGGGGGGGGTTGCATTAGACATAATATATCAGACAACCGCTTTATGCTGGTTAATGCAGGGTTTCTCAACCGGGTTTCCATGAAATCCTAGAGTTCCGCGAGAGGTCGATAGGGGTTTAAGAATTTAGAGCCAAACCCTAAACCCTAACCCAAACCCTGAAGACGAGGCCAACTTAAATGGATGACATTGAACACATGTCCCACAGTCTTTATTTCAACCGTCCTATTTTATCTTTGTGTCCCCAGATACCCCAGAAGACAACACGGGGTTAAAGTAAAGGTTGAGGCAGTGCTGATTATTTGGATTAACTTAAGAGCTGTAAACAGCACCTAGCTGTCTCACCTTTCCGGTTTCTGCGTACCGTATGCAATGTGTTCCATTTCTGACACAAAACTACCCATCATACACTAGAAATCATAAACATTAACCACACGTGCTGATATCCATGCCAGGGGCGGACTGACCGTGATCTGGGAAACCCGGGAATAAAGATCACTGGCCTCTAACTAGCCATCCGCATAGATTACTGGTTCTGCCCCTTATGCTGTTGGTGCTTGGGCACTACCCGAATGAGCAGTCGTTCGCTCTGCCCCTGATCTATACTGTCTGCTTTTAACGCAGAAATGCACGTTTATTTTCAAAACTGACAGTTTTAATCATCATGAAAATACTTTATAGAATATACATTTCCCGATGTCCAGAACCGTGTGTTTCTCACTTGGAAGAATACAATTCCTCTTGTGTCTGCACCAACATGAGAATCCATTATTACAGCCCCTGCATAAATGTTGGATGTTTTAAAACTCTAACCAGAAACTTAAATAGTCGTATTCTTAATGGAATTAACATATAACGTATGTGTTTTAACATTTACTTTTTTTTTCTCCATTTTTTTTGTAAGTACACGCCGCTTTATCAGATACTGCTAGCAAGTTAGGAGTTTGGAAACAGAGTGTACGGTTCCTTCACCAACCAGGCTCACGCGTTCTGTGCTCACGTGAAATTGTTTCCCGCCTTATCGTGGGGTGCCTAGCCGTGTCTCGTAAAGTCTGTAGTAGAGAGTACGACTTTTGATCAAGAGCAGGAACAATGTTGTGGACAGATTTTCTACATGATCGAGTCTGGCATGGATTAATTTTGATCTTCCTGGTTTACAGAGCCAGTGCCGAAATGGACGAGTTCGGTAAGAATCTGTTTGAGTGTGTACGTGTTGCATCAGTATATGTGTATATGTTTTCTGGCATGCGGATGTGAGTGTATGTGGCTTAAGGGTGATGTGCATGAAAATCACTTTGCGTTATAAATCATATTTTTTTGAAAATATACACTGGTACGCAAATTTGAGAATGTCTGATTGTACATAAATCAAACTTCTGATGATTATGTCCGGTTATGTAAGAACATAAGATCGCCAGAGCACCTGTTTAGCCGCTATATTTTGTTATCAGCATCATGTGCATCTATACAAAATGTAACTGTCTCAGAGATGCTACGAGTTAAGACAAATCTAGTTTCTGCCTTCTTTACATCATCAAATACTTTTCAATCCACGATTCGTGGCTCCAGTCTGGAATGGACAGAAGAAAAAGGAAGATTATTGATCTCGCTTGTGGGGAGTAAGTTCCAAGAAACCCTTTTTTATTGCTGCCCTGGCTATCGCTATGTGATATGTTCGCACTTCCTTACCAGTTTCTTAGTGTGTCTTGTCTTGAGGATTAATCGATCGAGTAAACAATGGAACGAGCTTTCATTTTCACTTTAAGATTCCACAAAGTTAAGAAATAAATGTAACATGCACTATCTATCTATCTATCTATCTATCTATCTATCTATCTATCTATCTATCTATCTATCTATCTATCTATCTATCTATCTATCTATCTATCCATCCATCCATCCATCCGTCCGTCCGTCCGTCCGTCCGTCCGTCCGTCCGTCCGTCCGTCCGTCCGTCCGTCCGTCCGTCCGTCCGTCCGTCCGTCCATCCATCCATCCATCCATCCACCGACCGACCTACCCCTACCTACCTACCTACCTACCTACCTACCTACCTACCTACCTACCTACCTACCTACCTACCTACCTACCTACCTACCTACCTATCTATCTACCTATCTATCTATCTATCTATCTATCTATCTATCTATCTATCTATCTATCTATCTATCTATCTATCCTATCCTGTCTGCCTGCCAGCCTGCCTGTCTGTCTGTCTGTCTATTGTGTCACTTGATTTGACGATTTGAAAGTAACCCTTACAGTACCTTTCCAATTCCCGTGGAATATGGGACTGAAATTGTGGCACTCCGCAGGGTAATTGAAAGGTCATTCTTGTTTATAAATTTGTGTATCCTCAGTTGTGTCAGTTGGATATACATAAATGACTACAACCCATACAAGCCAGATCCAAACCTCAGACATGAGGTATCCGAGGAAGGTGATTGGAGTAACAAGAAGAGACATAACCGGCAATCAGACGATACGTCATGGCCTCAGAATCCAGCCCCTGCAGATCCAAGTGGAACAGTCCCAATTAAGATGGGTTGGCCATGTCTGCAGAATGGGAGAGGATCAGCTACAACGACAAATAAAGGAAACCAAGATCCAGGGATACAGACCACCAGGACGACCCAGAGTTCGCTGGGAGGACAACATTAGACAATCTCTGAAGGACCGAGGACTAGAATGGAGCCAGGCCAGGAGAAAGCCGTTATGATTGAATGGCTCTCTCTCTGGTAAACCTCTACATCTCAGGATAGAAGAGGAACGACAAAGTAAGTAAGGATATACATACAACATCTGTCAAAACAATGAGCAATAAGTGTCATTTAACAAATAAGTTGTATTTTTTTATTCGTAGAAACGACATACAACAAATAAAAAAATAAAACAACCAATAATCTGACGTAAAAAGAGATATACAAATTTGCTGCCCGCTATAAAATCGTGCGCAGAACAAACATGGATTTATCGTTGAATTGTAAACGTTAATGTGACATAGAATTTTATGTAATAGCATGGCAGTTAATAGTTTCATATAAATTAATTTGACGGGAGTCAAGAAATATCAAATTAAAAATAAGAAAGGACTTTTTCAATCAGACTGTATTTTGTGTCACCTTCTTTATGTCTCCTCGTGACACACGAGAGAAACCTTTGGTACACATTTTGGTCACAGTTGTGGTCTATATGTTCGTGAGTCGATTTGAACATCATAAACTATACACGTTTCATACATAGTAATACTTTTAATTCTCCATGTCCCTGATGAAGACTTCTTTGTGGCAACGTATACTGTATTTGTCTTTAAAAAGCTGTCCATGTTTCTATTTTCGGTCACCCGTCAATGTAACTGTTCCGACGAAAGAATCGATGACAGGGCTGGTGTCACAGACATGCTTGATGTGAAATTTTTTCAGTTTATTGATTTATGTTAATAACCGCAAGCCTGGCATTAAATTTACTGCACACACATCTCAAACTCCTCTGGTTAATTTTTGGGTGTTACTGTTAAAATTGAAATCTTCGATTTCTCTATGTCACTGTATTACACACCAACATCCCCACTCTATCTTTCCGCTCTTTCCGGATGCTGGAGTCATTATTTATTTGGTCTCCATACTCGAGGTATGCGTCAACCACTCTCACCAGGCAATGTCGTTAGGGGTAATTAACATAAGATTGTATTTGAGGCTGACAACCTCACAATGTGAGGCAGACTACTAGAGAAACCACCATAGCAACTGCTCATAAAGTGTTTTCTTAGGCGCAAATGTCCTGCTTTCTTAGGCGCAAATGTCCTGCTTTCTTAGGCGCAAATGTCCTGCTTTTGGAGCTACAGCAATGGGTGCTCCATGCCCCCAAAAAAGGGAAAAAGTAGAAAGTAAAAGAATTTTCTATAAACAGTTTAATACGCTCAATGAAAACAAATCTGGAACAAAATTGTATTTAACCCCTTCCACTATCATCATACCTTTCAGACGGATATAAATCATGTACTAACAACTGTCAGTAGTTTCGAGTAGGGTTGCCAGATTAAAATTTTTAGAAAAAGCCAAACAAATTTTCAGACTCATTCGATCTTTAAAAAAGACCCATATTTCTTAAATTTGGTGTCAAAAACGTCAAACTGGATACCCTAGTTTAGACCACGGGTTGGCACAAGGTAAATCCCGATCTAGGTCATAGGTGGTATCTTTGGTAGAACTCTAGGGACAAGTGGCCGGGATGAAAGAAATAATTTTAAATCTAGAGAAACTTCCGACTAGCTCCCCCCTTTAGCGTCTTCAAAGCACGGTATCCCCAGGATTACAGATACGTTTTTTCCTCATTCCCAGTAGAAACTCACGAGCTAGCTTTAAAAAATCCCTTTAATCGTAAACTCTATGTGATATGGACGCAACTTTTAGTCGTTCAAGTCAAGTTCACATTCCGTAACTTACCATCTAGTTGGAACTTTCTACCTTTCTCTTAATGGAATTGTAGGAAATCGATCCTACGGCAGACATAAAGGTTAGATAAAGACTGCACATATTTCAAATTCCCTATATTCTAAAACTTGAAAACAGTCGTGATTGTCACTGAATTCCCCCCCCCCCCCCCCCTTTCCTGCTTTGCAGTATTGGCCCAACAGTGGCCAAAACTCAAGAGTATCTAACATGGGTTTTCAAAGGTATCTACCTTCGTACAAGATTACTCTTGGCAGAGTGGTATATAGAAGGATAATGACGCTTCTATCTCAAGGAAGTGTTCATTAGATATTTCAAAAGCCAAGAACAATGCTGCTTTGGGCAGGGCAATTGTTAACTTATATCTGATCCGCCGCCTTTTATGAAGAATTAAGCAATTATTAATTTCACCTCGTTCAAGCCCCCCCCCCCCCCCCGATTTACTCAGTGGAATTCTTCTTATTATGGTATAGTTCTGTTCACTTCTTTCATCTTTCCCTGCCTGCTCCATATGGAACTTGGGACTACTTATGCTTGTAGTTCTCTTTAGGAAACTAGCGATAAAGCAGTCACCAGCCCTTGCAGTGGTGGTTCATAAAATCATCATTCTATATGCTGAGGTTGCTAGCCTCAAATGACTTGGACATCCACTAGCAATTTTCACATATTAATATTCACATGGCAATATATACATATTAGTTCACATGTTAGTAATGAAAAATATAGAATGTAAAATTTACAACTTACGCCAATAATGGCTCACAGACTGTTTGCTCAGAGAAGTAGGTTAAGGTAATAGCAGATGCCTTTTGTTCACGTGTTCTTGAGGGTCGATACTTTAACGATAAATTCCCTTATGACTCCGTGTATTCAGTTTCCTCAGATCCAGGTTTCCTTATTAAAATGATAGAGATTGACTGTGCTGTTTAAGCCCTTCAAAATGTACAAAGTCCGGTCTGATAAATGGAATTCTGATTCTAGTTTTAACTTGGCAGTCAATTGGCAAGCGATTTCCACAGTGTAGACTTGCAAAAAAAATTACTGCCCTACTTCCCCCGCATTTGTTTGTGATGCTAAAAAGCGCCAATCGTTTCAAGCATGCGTATTTTGTGGGGTAATTCCCAATTATTTCCATATTGCGCGTGATGCAAAAAAACGTCTCCCATATATTGAATAAATACATCCGATCCTCTCTCGGCAATGTTTACAAATAACTTCTTGCATCTGCTCGGGCTATTACAACATTTTCGGTCAGATGTGTCCGACTGATTAGTGCGTGTCTGTAATCTGTCAACAGATGGGTAATCTATCGCCCGGCACGCTTTATCAATGCTTAACCCAAGTCGCTGGTGCGATTTTAGTGCTAATCTGTAGTCTGATGTCGGCCCCACATGAGATTAACCAACATGATTGTCGACTTTCCCAGCAGGGAGGAACGGGTAATCAAACAAACATGACGACTTAACACTGAGAGTAGTGTAAGAATATTTGAAAATACAAAATATCTGCTACATAGCAGAGAAAGAAAATGGTGCCGACCACTGAAAAGCATGAAATTCGTCAGAACAACAAATGTCACAGAATACGGCTGTAGTGGACAAGAGAGCGACCCAAAAAATAATATGACAATGATTTTATCAAGGCAGAGAAATCGGTGTTTCTAAAGTGGATCACCACAGATCTTGGGTTGTCTACAACTGGTTTAGTCCTTTCTAGAATGTCAGATACAGATATGTTGTTCAGACAATCCTAGAATATCAGATATAGATGTTTGTCAGTCAGACACACAGGTGGCCACTTCATGATCATGTTCAGTCAGTGACAGAACAGTTTTACTCTTGAAAATCAAGTGAGGTCTTTTCTTGAACAGTTTGAATGTAAAGCCTCGATACGTCTGATTTCTACACAATTTTCGTGTTGTTTGTATTGCATTTATAATAATAATATTATTTATAATTATGATACGAAATATTATTTTCATTATTATGCTATCATAAACTTTGAACCTCTTAGTTGTTATTCCGATTGAATTTCAATTCTCATTTGTGTGGTCCGTTTGACTCACGGACTTTTGATTTCCGTGAAGCCAGTATATCACTCCGTGTTGCCAGTATATCACTCCGTGTTGAAGTTTTGATTTCCTTGGTGCCAGTTTATCATCCCGTGTTGGAGCTTAGATTTCCTTGATGCTAGTTTATTATCCGGTGTTGGAGTTCTGATTTCCTTGATGCTAGTATATCATCCCGTGCTAGTGTTTTGATTTCCTTGATGCTATTATATCACCCGTGTTGGAGTTTTGATTTCCTTGATGCTATTATATCACCCCGTGTTGGAGTTTTGATTTCGTTGATGCTATATCACCCATGTTGGAGTTTTGATTTCGTTGATGCTATTATATCACCCGTGTTGGAGTTTTGATTTCCTTGATGCTATTATATCATCCCGTGTTGGAGTTTTGATTTCCGCGATGCCAGTATATCAGCCTGTGTGTTGCATACATATTTTTGAATGCACAGATTACAAAAATACGATATGTCTATTTAATAGGGAAAATATATATTGGTATTTATTTGTATACGAAAATGCTTCCCTTGGGAAATCGAGATAATCCATGATTGATTTATACGTTTGATTATATGGATGATCTCTTTTGATATTGATTCGGCGTATGAATATGGAAGTCATGTCAGTTCTCGTTTGCCAGGGCCAGAAAATAGATTGATCTTGTTCAATATGTTTATGGCCTGAATTTATATGTATTGCTTGTCTAGTACAAGAAGATTCAGTCCTATATTGTATATCTTCGTATGCTAAGGTCGGACTATACCGAACTCTGGCGGAGGTATCCGTTGTCCTAGAGAGTTGTAGTGAGTTCCGAAGAAGCTGGTCGTAATGGCCGGGTGTGTGTTTTCTAGGGCTGGTCCTGTTATAGGTTAACAGTGATTTGTGGATGATTTTTCCATAAGGAAGGAATGTCTCTGCCAGAGTGTTATGTCAGAGACTCTTCTCATGTATTTCATTATGTTTAGATTCGGACTCCAGGTAAAGCCAGACCCTTTTTCCTTTGATGATCTCCTTATGGTTAGACCTAGATGAAACATCGTATTTTCGAGCATCGTTGGTCGTTGAAATATAGATTGATGAAGATGACAGGTTCCATCAGCGCTTATGTCTTTATGAAGCAACCTTCTGACTAAGGGACTGTATGGAAACTCTAGGAAAGTCTATATGTACAAGTTATGAATTAACTCTGGCTTATGATTATCCTCCCGCTGGGCGAGTGAGCGAAAACTCAGGGAAGGAAGCCATTTTGTATTCCTGTCATCATTATGGATCACTGTCCAGGGAACGGATCATGAATCTTACTATTCAGACAGTGGCACGGAGATCTCATTAAGATTAAAACCCCTACCGTGGTTTAACTTTGTTACTTAAATATGTGACATATACAGCTGGAGAACTTAGCCAAAGAAAAGGTTCGTCCAGTGAACTCTTTGTATACACACACACACATACCCACTGATGCGTTCAGTCAGTTAGGGGATATGGCAATAGTCCGCCAGAACATTGAATGACTATTTAATATTGAATGCTGCATGAAATATGTACTACTATTCTACTACCTAATGATTTGCTATGTCAACATACTCATGACTGTATTCCGTGCTGTCCAAGTGTGTGCGTCATTATTAAAAGCATAGAAACGTCAACAGCGGTTCCTAACATCTTTGACTTGCATAAGAGTGGGAGTGAAACATTATCAAGTGTCAACTACATCGAACAGTACACCATTCGCGTATTTTCCACTCTCACTCCATACATACACAACCCTGCGTCGGTCGAGTTGACCTTTGTTGTACTTGCCTGTCTCATGTGTAACGAGCAGGAAGAATACTCTACCCTTTATGGTGATGACCACCAGTACCACCTGGGGAACGATTACTTGACAGTAGTCCCATAGCAGACACTGCCTCGCTGTCTTTGCCTTCCCTAACTCAGGATTAGAGTGAGTTACCCATTTACAGCACAGCTGGGTAGACTGGAGCATGCCTGGTATCATCATCGCAGTACAACGCACTACTCTACAGTAGTGGCCAGTAAAACAACAGTATTCTACAGTGAATGAGATTTCTACAGTGAACAGTATTTTACACTGTGTTAGAGTTTTGATTTCCGCGATGCTATTATATCACCCGTGTAAGGGTTTTGATTTCCTTGATGCTATTATATCACCCCGTGTTGGAGTTTTGATTTCCTTGATGCCAGTGTATCGTATCTTGTTATAGTTTTGCGAACATTGAATTAGACATTTGTAGCAATATCAGATAAAATATGGTTTTATTGAAAAACGCCTATTACGGGAATCTTTAGCCAATATTGTTATTGTTAGTTTGTTGTGCGCTTTAGTTTTCTTTCTGTTTTTTAGTATCTGTTGCTTCATGTGTTATTAAAGGTTTATTTAGCTTTCCAAGTTGGATCATATAAATCTAGCACCTTCCCTGGCAGCCTTTCAAGGCAGATTTTGTAAACCTTACATCTTCTCCACTAAGTTTTATGTTTACTACTGTCGCCGGCTTGTCTCCCCTTGCTCCGTAGTACTGGTCAAACATTGGCCAGACTTAGAGTATAATGATGAGGATATTCACAAGTATCAACCTTCGCTCAAGCATCTCTTGGCAGACATGTAGATAGAAGAATGATGCTGTCTACTCCAGGTAGCCACACTGGAAATTTTAAAATCAAGCATAATAACTGAGATCATCTAAGCTGTCATGAACTTTTTATCTTCCCGCCTCTTCTGTGAGGAAAAGAAATTTGCTCGTATTGTCTGAGCCCCAACTGAAATGATTCAATATAATCTTAATCTAATAGCTCTGTTGCTGTTGTGTTTTATTTTATGTTACTGGCACTGCTGACAATAGTGTTGTCAGGCATGTAGGGCTTACTGTCAGTGGCCAACGTATTTATGATTAAGCGAATGTCATAGAAGATAGCAATGGGGCTCTGCTCAATGAAAAAACAGCTGTAATGAGAAGGTGGACAGAATATTGTAAAGAATTATATAACTGTAAACTTGACACTGACTTAGGCATATTAAACACCATTAAGTGCGAAAACAGAGAACTCGGAAATGCAGCAATACTACGGGAAGAAGTGGAAGAGGCTATATGTTCGATGAAAGGAGGGAAGTCACCGGGTGTGGATAATATACCAGCAGAGCTCTTGAAACATGGAGGACCAGATATAGTAAAAATCATGACAACAATTTGCCAGAAGATATGGAGTACAAAAAAAATGGCCAAAAGAATGGACGCAGTCATTAGTAATACCGCTTCCAAAGAAAGGAAATCTAAAAATGTGCAAGAACTACAGAACAATTAGCCTTATTAGTCATCCAAGTAAGGTGATGTTAAGGATACTTTTGAACAGAATAAAACAGAAATCAGAAGAAATCTTGTCAGAGGAACAGGCTGGCTTTAGACCAAAAAGAAGTACCTCAGAACAAATCTTCAATATTAGATTACTGATCGAAAAACATCTCCAGCATCAACATGATTTATACCATAACTTCATCGATTTCACAAAAGCCTTCGATCGAGTCTGGCATGAAGGTTTATGGCAAATAATGAGAAAATTCAATTTTGATACCAACATCATAGATATCATTGAAGCACTATACAAGGACGCAAGCAGTGCTGTTTTTGCAAGCAATGACATTGGAGAATTTTTCAAAACAACTGTAGGAGTTCGCCAGGGATGTATCCTGTCACCAGTGAACTTTAACATTTATCTAGAACATATTATGCAGGAGGCTCTCTACGATTATAAATCAACCATATCGATTGGAGGCCGACCTCTGTGTAATCTACGTTTTGCTGATGATATTGATCTGATAGCTGGAACAGAATCAGAACTTCAAGACCTTACCTCTAGACTGGAGAAAGTAACAAGAACATATGGGATGGAAATTAATATAGAAAAAAGCAAGATATTGGTGAATAGCCATAAGAAACATGTTCCGACCAACATTACGTTAAATGGGCAAACGTTAGAAGAAGTTAACACCTTTAAATATCTCGGGTCCACTATATGTAGTGATGGAAGATCAAATAAAGAAATCAAGACAAGACTTGAGATGGCCTCAGCTGCCATGACAAGGTTGAATGTGATCTGGAAAAGTAACATCAGTTTTCCTGTGAAGATCAAATTATACAAATCACTTGTATTATCTATTCTCTTGTATGGGTGTGAGGGCTGGGCACTCACTGCAGATAGGGAGCGAAGGATTCAGGCTTTCGAGCATAAATGTTATAGAAGAATTTTGCGCATTTGCTATAAAGAGCACAAAACAAATGTCTATGTTAGAGAGAAGATAAACACCTATGCAGGCCATCAAGAACCACTTTTGTCAATAGTGAAACGTCGAAAGCTTGCCTGGTTTGGGCATGTAACTCGTCATGACTCCCTTTCGAAAACGATCCTCCAGGGACAGTCGAAGGTAAACGGAGAAGAGGAAGGCAAAGAAAATCCTGGGCTGATAACATCAAAGAATGGGCAGGACACGGTTTCTCCACACTTGTACGCATTGTTGAGAATAGAGAGCAGTGGAGGACCCTGTCTGCTGATGCTTCCACCATGGCACCCCTACGACCCATGACGGGTTATGGGTTGAGATGAGATGAGATGATGATTGGGCCGTTAATTCGTTAAGGATGATGAAGACAATACTAACATAACAGCAACGACTAGGTCATAAGATTGACCAACTGGTAAGTCAAGCAGGCTGGACCCATTGTTTGACATCACTGATAATACGATTTATTGAAGACAAGAACATCGACATCATAGGCAGGTACAGTGGCATCAATGTGATTTAGACAGCATATATGTAATAATCAATATGGTCATTGATCAACCTCAATGGCCATTACCGCACGAAGGTTAACGGAAGTTGTTCGGCGACGAAGTTGTAGGTTGCATGGGTTTATGAAATGAACCATGTTAAAAGCGTAAGCGTAGATATATTTCAACGACGATCAAATGACATCTCCAAGCGTCATATTGACGCACTAGCAATCGACACCACTGGTCGATTGAAGCTCTACAATAAATGGCACTGGAGGAAACTGTACTTGAGGCTTGATACAGTAATAAGCCGAATTATGGCTGAATCTTCATAATATCTTCTCTTGGCACATCGGGCACAAGGAAGGCAATTTCATCTCACAGATGATTATTAATATAACACTGCCGGGCCCTCCCTAGATTTGGGATAAGACTCCGGGCCTAAATCACGTCTATACAAGACCATGGATATATAAATCTGCCTCCTACATCATTGCTGGATGGCAACAGATCGACGCAACAAACCACGCCATCCCGTTCAAATATCGTGCACGGTGGCACGCAAATAATAATGCATACAATTAACTTAGATACACTCAAAAGTGCGTCTATACTAAACCCACGTGTGAGGATCTCAAACATTTACCTCCCACGCGAAAATAGAGCTTAAGAACCTCTTTATGTTTATGTATTTAAAAATCAGATACGGGTGCAGACATACAATTCACTCAATAGTGGTTAATCTTACAGCTTTAAAGCTGCAGATAAACAGGTTTAATAATCACCTAAGGTTTAACTAAATTTTAAATAAATAACGTTGTTTAGAATAATGAAATGCTGACATTTATCATCATTGGATGATTTATACTGAGGCGGAAAACTTGTGAAATTTTCAATCATTTCGCTTGTTTGCTACTTAGCTTCCAATGTGGAGTAAATTGTCGTCTGTTTCAGCCGCTGTGGGTTGCCACTGGTGCTTTGGACTGTACTTCTTGTCAACGGTCAAAAATTGTAGCAGCAGCACGTCTCTTGCACAAGGCCGAGGTAACTGCTTAGGTTGTCAAGAGTCTTGAAGACCATTCTGATGAGGTGTCTAGCGTCGACTGCTGGCAACTTGTACCACAAAGTTGATTTTGGGTTCCGTCACTGCTGATATCTTGAACCACAAACTTTACCCCACATGTGTACCACAAACGTGTACCACAAACAGAGATAAAATAAATGCTTCTTCTAAGTATAGGGTCTTCATTTCCACCATTTCATCTTCCTCAGAAACGTAACCCTTCGTGAGCATAAATGTTAAACCCATTGAGTCAGATGAAAGTGCGTTTGGGCAGCTGAAAACGACAATTGCATTTATTAAACATGTTTGAATATACACAAAAGCTTATTAAGATGTTAATATAATAAATATGTGTGACCGGACGGCCAACCACGACAGCATAATCCGTGCTGAAACAGTAGAGAAACGTGATAGAGATCTAGCATAAGAATAACTCAAGATCAAAGAAGCGAGCTAAGAACTTTTAAAAACGACAAATGTACTTACTACAGTTTATCACTAAACAAGAAAAGTTACATTTTTCTAACAATAGACTTTTAAACGCGAACTCAGTCTTTTGGTGGGAATCGCATAGCAACGATTGACGTCATCTACTTTACATAGGGTTAGTTAAAATTTATGTTGAACAGTTAACGGTGCCTAATAGCTGTATCCAATCAAATAAGTTGGGACATTTATTTTTACACCAATCAAAGCCATCGGTGGCATATTCAACCACGCGAAGTTTTAGCTAGACAAAAACTGTAGAGAACAAAGGAGTCTGTTCCTGATCGCCAACTTGCACGGACGTAGTTTTAACTGGGAGCGGTGTCAACCTGACGTGTACCCCAGTCTGCTACAAAAAGTCCTTGGCCAACGAATACAGATTCCTTGCAGTTATCAAGTAAATGATATTTTCATCATCTCAGTTGAGAAGCAGATTTATTTCCAACATTATGAATTTAATTTCACGTAAGTAGAGTGTCGCAAAACGTTTGTTAGATTTTCAGCGGACTTAATGATAAGCCAGATAGGCTATAATGTCGAGCAATCAGCTTGAGGAACTTAGCAAAAGATACTGAACTTTCAAACCTAACAAGCAAGGTAGAGGCCTCACTTAGTCTAGCGCCAGAGGAAAAATAAAATGAGAAATCTTTGAAGAGCATTTTTTAAACATGATGGAATGTTATGTGCCACCGTGGATTGAGGTAAAAGGAGGAACTGTGATTGTACATCCAGAACAAATGTCTACAGAAATTATTTGATCACGTGACTGTTAATGACGTAGGAAATTGATGAAGAGGAATGTCTTCATATTTGTTCACTGTTGTTCACCAGTTCTCATTAAAATTGTTTTAATTGATGACAAGACTTGTTTCAACTCTCACTTAAAGATGTCCTAGTTGGATAAGTGACCTTAAACAAGTACAACTATAATTGATGACAAGACTTGTTTCAACTCACTTAAAGAAGTTCCAGTTGGATAAGTGACCTTAAACAAGTACAACTATAATTGATGATAAGACTTGTTTCAACTCACTTAAAGATGTTCTACTTGGATAGGTGACTTTATTATATATACTCGCGTATTCAGTTAAATATTTAAGAAAACACTTCGCGAGTCTAATGGTTAAAAACACGCATATATATATATATATATATATATATATATATATATATATATATATATATATATATATATATATATATATATATATATATATATATATATATATATATATATATATATATAACTTAACTTAATTAATTAGTTATAAATTCCTTTGCGACTTCAAAAGTTAATTTCAGCATCTATTATCTTTGGAAATAATGTAATAGATATATCATTAAATTTACCACTGGAACTTTTGAGATGGGTTTAATTTAATAGATTTAAATTAACACAAAATCCAGTGAAATAAAAATGAATGAACTAGACCACTGATCACTAGAAACTAATATATATTATACCGTTTAGCACAGAAAAGAATTCACTCCAATATAGCCAACAATTCATATGAAATCTCGCAGGATTCAACTATACGCTAGTGAATTTTAAAATCTCTGGCAAACGAATGATATCTTGCCTTCTTCAATGGTCTCTATTTATATGAAATGGAATGAAAGATCGGGGGGACACGTTAAAATTTCACACCTTTTAAGAACTCAGGGAAAATTCGAGATTCTATGCCACCCGTCCCCGTTCGGTTATCCAACTCTCTGGCCGCTTCGTCTTTCCCGTTCGTCTCTATCTTGTGAGCCGTTCTGTGGTTAACACAGAGATGTGAAATTGCTTCGTCCGTCTCTGAGACTCTCATGATCTTTGATCGTGTGCCGCTTCCCTCGTTTGGACTTAGGCAACGCCCTTTTCAGGTGGTAATAAAGAAAGGTGAATTCGGTAGTTGATTCAGACCGCTCTGAGGTAAAACCAAAGGCGTGGCTTAACCTCCCCTTTAGACGATGCGCTCTGCTGGATGCACAGATGAAGGAAACTAACTGCTATCAATTGCTCTAGAGATAGCCGTGGGCGTGGTTTAACCTCCCCTTAAGGCCATGCGATCTCCAGAATGCACAGAAGATAACAGTTTACACATTAATTATCCAACGTGTTGAAAATCCACGTGGTAATCCTGCATACTAATGAACCCAGGTGGTAGAGTTCCAGGTTGACGAAAAATTACAACAATATTCAGGGGTACTGATGTTATACGAGGGTTCTACCATATCATCTAACAATTCAGGGACAGCTGAGTTTCATCGTCACAGATGACAAGACATGTTTAAACTCACTTAAAGATGTTCTAGTTGGATGACCTTAAACAAGTACAACTATAATTGATGACAAGACTTGTTTCAACTCACTTAAAGATGTCCTAGTTGGATGACCTTAAACAAGTACAACTATAATTGATGACAAGACTTGTTTCAACTCACTTAAAGAAGTCCCATTTGGATAAGTGACCTTAAACTAGTACAACTATAATTGATGACAAGACTTGTTTCAACTCACTTACAGAAGTTCCAGTTGGATAAGTGACCTTAAACAAGTACAACTATAATTGATGACAAGACTTGTTTCAATTCACTTAAAGAAGTCCAAGTTGGATAAGTGACCTTAAACAAGTACAACTATAATTGATGACAAGACTTGTTTCAACTCACTTAAAGATGTCCTAGTTGGATAAGCGACCTTAAACAAGTACAACTATAATTGATGACAAGACTTGTTTCAACTCACTTAAAGATGTCCTAGTTGGATAAGCGACCTTAAACAAGTACAACTATAATTGATGACAAGACTTGTTTCAACTCACTTAAAGATGTCCTAGTTGGATAAGCGACCTTAAACAAGTACAACTATAATTGATGACAAGACTTGTTTCAACTCACTTAAAGAAGTTCCAGTTGGATAAGTGACCTTAAACAAGTACAACTATAATTGATGACAAGACTTGTTTCAACTCACTTAAAGAAGTTCCAGTTGGATAAGTGACCTTAAACAAGTACAACTATAATTGATGACAAGACTTGTTTCAACTCACTTAAAGAAGTTCCAGTTGGATAAGTGACCTTAAACAAGTACAACTATAATTGATGACAAGACTTGTTTCAACTCACTTAAAGAAGTTCCAGTTGGATAAGTGACCTTAAACTAGTACAACTATAATTGATAACAAGACTTGTTTCAACTCACTTATTAAAGAAGTTCCAGTTGGATAAGTGACCTTAAACAAGTACAACTATAATTTATTAAAGCTGTCTCCCAAAGCATAACCATCTGCAGATTGAGGGAAGAACGAACTTTAAATATAAAATCTATACGATCACTCATCAAGAAATAAACATCTCTGGTGGACAAGACCAGTATCCTGAAGACTTGGTGAATAAATGAAAGAAGAAAAAAAAACTAATATTATAAGAGACACGGCTACATATGTACACTAGGGTGTCATCATCAACCACTCCCTGCTCCACATGGAGCCTTATAATAATTTTTATTATATCAATATAGTATTATTATATGATGTTATGTATGTGAGAATGTAACTGTAAACCACTGTACTTTAGAAATATGTAATATTTTCGTTTGTTTAAAATTTGAATATGTGTATGAGAATGAACAGATATACATTTTTGTTTAAACTGCTCGAAGATTGGTTTTTTTATTGTTTTTTTTTTCCTACAAAAGTGTGTAAGAAAGTAATTTATAATTTTCCCTCCAGAATGTACGGCTATAAGTGAGTGTGTTTATATATATAGTTTCATATTGATGATTGATGATACATGCAGACATAGTCTGATTATATGTTGCCGGTCTGACCATATGAGTGAGTGTCAGAACCGAGGATCAAAGACAAAGGGCAGGATGTCAGACTGTCCTGTGTAGCCAATTCTCAACCCTTTTAAAATTAAGTTCCTTCGTTGTCCATGTGTTTGATTTCCCTCTGTCTTTCTTCGTAAAGCTAGGCCTAGTATAGTGAAAGCTTTAACAATTTACTCCTTACGGCAGTATCTGCTATGGGACCAGAAGCTGCTAATCTCTGGCATAATCTTCCACATACCGTACCCTAAAAAGTATACTCATTCAATAGCAGACTGTTCGGTTATTTCATCAGTTCTGATATGCCACCCTAATCTGATTATGTTTCAAATCATTGTGTAATATGTTGTATGCAGGGTTTGAATTTTGTTTGTTTACTTTTTGTGTCATTCCTCTTCTTTTGTTTCACATACATATTTTAATTATGATTGAATACTGTAAATGTATGTTGTTAAATTACCTTTATTATGTTACATGCCTTTAAATTAATGCTTAAATTAACATGTGCGAATGAATGGACATAGTATGCAAGATAAGATGTGTGTGAGAGAGAGAGAGAGAGAGAGAGAGAGAGAGAGAGAGAACGAACGAACGAACGAACTTTATTTCCAAAGGGTTGAGAATTGGGCACGCAGGCCCGTCTGACATTCTGCCCTCAGAGAGAGAGAGAGAGAGAGAGAGAGAGAGAGTGGAAGGGCAGAATGTTAGACGGGCCTGCTGCCCAATTCTTAACCCTTTGAAAATAAAGTTCCTTCGTTCACTGAGAGTACTAATATACAAAACAGACCTATCTCGCCCAGTCAGCCGACTACTACACAGAGACGATATCTCCCTCACTCTACTACACAGCCGACTACTACGCAGAGAAGACATCTCCTTCACTCAGTCTACACAAAACGGACCTAATATCTCCCTCAGTCTACTATCTCCCTCAGTCAGACTACTATCTCCCCATTCAGCCTACTAAAACACACAACAAACCAACTGTCTACCGAATGAACACTGGCAGTTTAGAAAACCTAATAAATTAACTATTTCCCGCTTACGAGAGATGTGCTAGAACCAGCGTGCACTTTTGGGGGTTTGTGTGTGTGTGTGTGACACACGCTTCTACTTATCGCTACCTGTGGAATTTCGTGAGGGCATGCAGCACTCGTCTTCTTGACTCACCCGTTCGTCAGTAACAGGTAACGCAATTAGGGTGTCTAGTCAAAGAAACTTCGGGCTACATATATAAAATAGTTCTCGTAAAAACAGATGTTTTCAGTGCTATATAGAACCAATCCTGACATTTGGGAGTAAATCATGGACAATTAGTAAACAAGAAGGGAAGGCACTAGAGGCCACAGAGATGTGGTTTTACAGAAGAATGTTAAAAAATACCACGGAAAACCAAAAAGAGTAACGAGGATGTCCTGAAAGAGGCCAATGCGCACAGGAAACTTATTTCACAAGTAAGAAAGGAGCAATCCACTTTTATGTGGCATGTTATGAGAAGAGGAAAGCTGGAATATATCGTAACAACAGGTAAGATGGAATATATCGTAACAACAGGTAAGATGGAATATATCGTAACAACAGGTAAGATTGAAGGAAAAAGAGATAGCGAAAGACAAAGAGAGCAAATACTGGACAGTTTGACATCGTGGCATGGAAAGAAGTCAACAGCAGGATTGATAAATTGTACTGGAGACATGAAGTTGTGGAGAGACATGATCTCCTACGCCACTAGGCAAGGTACTTGAAGAAGAAGAAGAAAAACAGATGAGGAAATAAAAGAAACTAGGGCTGAGAGTTTGTGTAACTATCATTATTCTCAGTCAAGCTTACAATACCATATTTGTAATGTACACTTATGTGTAAATTATTTGTACACTTACTTGTACACTTATTTTTACACTTATTTGTAATCTTCTTGTAGTTCCAGAATAGGACTACTACACCCTCGTGCATGTCGTACAAGGCGGTTAATATGTGGTTGAGCATGGGGCTGGTGACCTATGTAAAACAATTCGTCATAGAAACGACTGCTACGTTAGCAATGTGAATGTTTGGTGCAGGATTACTGCAAGGGGACCAGCTGTAATGGTGGCTCCATGCTCCGTAAGGGATCTATCTGCTGCTGATGATGTACATGTATACACCATTTCCATGTCTAGAAATTATACACTGATAATTCCACTCCGTATAAACACTCATGTACACTCTCTGAGGCTGAATTTACTTTCTGAGAAATTGAGTGCTACATACACTTGTCACGGGATTGCCTCCCCTTGCTTTGCAGTAGTGGTCCACTAATGGTCACAACGCAAGCGTATCTAAAAAAAGTAGGTCGTCCAAGGTATCTATCTTCGCGCAAAATTACTCTTGGCAAAGATATAGATAGAAGATGAATGTCGTTTCTACCTTAGGGGAGCCTTCACAAGAAATTCCCAGAAGTCAAGAACAAAACGCTGCTTAAGAGCTGAGCAAATTTGTTAACTTATTATTTGGTCCGTCGCCTTTTGTGAAGGGGTTATGCAATGATTCTGGCCCGTCAAGCCCCCAGTTGGAGTAATCCAACGAATGCCCTCTTATAATTAATGACTCTATATTTGTATATATATATATATATATATATTGATCAAGAAAAATTGGGTCATACGTTTGCATTCGTACATATAAACTGAATCAACTATTACTGTTTAGTTTAAAATAACATACAACAAATTTAATAGTCAATTAGTCTTTAACATGGGAAAATAAATATGGAAAATTGGGTGAAAATAGAAATAAAAGTTTCCTCATTGAGGTTTTGGTAGGGCGTTAATAATAATGTCCGTATTTTTGCTGTAGCCTGTTATATAAAACTTAGCTCCAGATGCGTCCTGCAGCTGTGGTTTCCGTCACTTTTTTTTTTTATGAGTACACTTCTCCACATAATTCGTCCACTGTAGGCGGTTGGGGGTGATACTCTTCTCTCACACTAGCGGCGTAGGAACTTCAGTACCTAAGTCTGATGTCTTGTAACCACGAACTGTGACAAATTAGAAAGAAACAAATGCCTCAGTATTTTTGTTCTCCGCAAACTAACAGGCCCATTTTTCTGCGCTCCACCCACGAATGTTAACCTCTCAGAAGAATTAAATTCCCGAGCACACAATGTAACTCAATATGATGAAAATTCACCAATTTCCTTTTGCGTATTAACTAGGAAATTGCGTCTGTAGTGCATGAATAATGATTGGCCTGAATTACAATTAAAACGGTATATAAATCTCACAACATGATTCTATACACTTTAGGCACATGTGATGTATCATCACTCATTACTCGTCGCTACTCCTGTCGGGGTCTATGTTATCTCTGCTGTCGGGTTTCCCGCACGACTAGTCAGAAACAATCACCAGCTCTTGCAATAGTGGTTCATGCATATACTATTTTCATATGTTGAGGTTGCCAGCCTCATATATATATATATATATATATATATATATATATATATATATATATATATATATATATATATATATATATGACAGCGCCATCTTGAGGTCTGTCGTTCTAGGCGCTGGCCCCATCTGGGCAGTCATATTGTCTATGTGGTTTAGTGCCTTTTGATCACGTTATCTTCGAGCAGATTTATTACAAGGCCATAATATATGCCTACATATTAGTTGTGTTTTTGCTCTAGTTGTGTAAATCTGTGTTTTCATGCATTCTGGAGCAATAATCGCGTGTGTTATCTGTGTGGCGCAGATTAATCCGCGTAGCGCGCAGTAAATTGAGTGGTTAGGCCAGGGCTTATAAAAAAGGGGTAGCAAGCGGCGAAACCGGTCTATGTTTGAGAGAGCCGCCCAGTGAGAACAGACTAAGAAGACACACAAGAGCCAAGCTGTAAATGCCTTGAGCACACAGTCTATGAACACTGACTGGGTGTTTGTTGGATTGTTTGTTTGGTGTTCGGTTCTGTTCGGTAGAATTAAATGTTGATCTGCATAAGGCTTTGGGTTGCTTGAATTGTTAAGTCTGCTGCTGAGAGGGTTGCAAGCAACCAATAATCGCAACCCCTGTCAAAACGATCCTTTATAAATTTTCTTAGTGCACGGGTCTTGGGTGTGAGGTACCCCTAGCGCCCCTGTCACAAGTGGCGTCGTCGGCAGGATTGACAGACAGCACGCAGTGAAGCAACTCTTCAGCAATCAGAGCAGCAACAGCCGAAACAGTAGAACACCCAGTTCAGTGCAAGGCGAGGGACGGGATCATCCAGTTTGTCAAGATTTCTAGTCAACTCTACTAGCAACAAGATGGCGGCACGCAACACACGCGCTGCTAGTAGAACTGATAACGAAGATGTGGCTGAGGTGGATGACCCTGTGGTAGGGCTGGATCGTCAACAAGAACGAGTGCAGTACATCGTGGTACCTACTCACAAGAGAGTGCGGTGCTTTGGGGAGCGCACGGGTCCTACGGCCGAGGAATATGTCAGAGAGGTGAGAGCTGCCTGGAGAGTAGGGATGATGAGTAAAGAGGACCAGGCAGATGTTATTCTTGACAGTGTGACCCCAAGTGTCCACAGGGAGCTGAGGATTCAGGCTGATGATGATGACCCAGAATCGATGCTACATTCCATTCTTAGGGTGTATGGGGAGCGTCGGAGCATCCAGAAGTAATGGCCGCGTTCTACTCTACCCGGCAAGGTGCAAGGGAGTCTCTTTGGGAATTCTCCCATCGCATTCACGAGGTGTTTGAAAGTGCTGTAAGGGCACAAAAGCAGAACAACGTCACTCCTTTGGCGCCATCCTTTCTTCGTGACCAGTTGCTGCTTGTCTGAGAGATGACCTACTAAGAAAGCTTGCAAAGGAAATGATCATCAAGGAGCCAACAGCATCGTACACGTCGGTGAGGGACTATGCCCCACGGGTTTTGGAGACTGAGCCCCCTTCTGGGGCTGGTGTTGCGAGTGTCGAAGCAGCTTCGGGGGCTGGTGTTGCCAGTGTTGAAGTGGCAAGAACAGAGACTGTGTCAGATACGCATGCATTAAACGCAGAAGTAGAGCGGCTGAGAGCACAGGTGGCTCAATTAGAGGCTAAAATTGATGCGATGTCTCAGGAGCAGGGGAGACGTACCAGGACAGTTCGTTGTTTTAGATGCAGAGAACTAGGCCACGTACAGAATCGATGTCCACAGGCGTTAAACTAGACCCCTCTGCGGCTGGGAGTCAGGTTACAGAAGGGGAGCAAAATGGCTCAAAGATAAAGAGGGTTGGTGGTCGACCGGAGTGTGAGGTGCTTATTGCAGGGAAGAAAGTCAAAGGCGGCCAGGGATGTAAGGGTAGCAGGAGGCGACCCAGGGCACCAAGGAAGCCTAGGAAAATAAGATGCTTCAACTGTGGAGACCTTTCGAACCACATGGCAGCCAAGTGTCCCCAGGGCCCGCTTCCTAAGCGATGTTTCCATTGTAGGTCCCCGGACCATTTGATATCGGTTTGCCCATCAAAGAGCGCCCTCTCTAAGCGTACCAACACATCTACATTGCCGTCACAGTGCAAGCCAAGAGATGGCCGTGGCAACTGTCACCATAAGGGCGCCAGGAAAAGTGGTCGACATTTAGAGGAGGAGACTCATCTAAAACTCGTTGAAGGACACGTTTCCAGGCTACGAGGGGCGCACGTAAGAGCAGAGCCACCGTTGCAGAGTTTTGCAGCAGTCCGGAAAGAGAGATGTGACAAGCTGTCGTGTTCTACTCCACTACAGGTCGGAGAATTGGTGAAGAAGAGAATGCACGACGCTGAGAGATCCGAGATTCGTGATATGTGGTCAGAAGACGAGTACGTTGTAGTTCGTGCTCCCACAATGACAGGGGGTCCATATATCATCCAACGAACGGACAGAGCGAGTCCGAGCATTAGAGTCACCGGCAATGACCTGAGACGAAGTGAAGGAAAAGGTGATCCTCCAGATTTGGAGAATACGACTGGGGAGCCTGATTTAGTGTAGTTGTCGGGACGACAACAAAATCAGGCGGGGAATATGTGACAGCGCCATCTTGAGGTCTGTCGTTCTAGGCGCTGGCCCCATCTGGGCAGTCATATTGTCTATGTGGTTTAGTGCCTTTTGATCACGTTATCTTCGAGCAGATTTATTACAAGGCCATAATATATGCCTACATATTAGTTGTGTTTTTGCTCTAGTTGTGTAAATCTGTGTTTTCATGCATTCTGGAGCAATAATCGCGTGTGTTATCTGTGTGGCGCAGATTAATACGCGTAGCGCGCAGTAAATTGAGTGGTTAGGCCAGGGCTTATAAAAAAGGGGTAGCAAGCGGCGAAACCGGTCTATGTTTGAGAGAGCCGCCCAGTGAGAACAGACTAAGAAGACACACAAGAGCCAAGCTGTAAATGCCTTGAGCACACAGTCTATGAACACTGACTGGGTGTTTGTTGGATTGTTTGTTTGGTGTTCGGTTCTGTTCGGTAGAATTCCTGTATTTAGATGCTGTCGAATCACTTAAGTCTGAGAAATTCCTCTTATGGCGGGTGAAACACTTGTTCTGGAAATCTATAATTCCTCTTATGACGGGTGAAACACTTGGTCTGGAAATCTATAATTCCTCTTATGATTCCTTGTGATAAAATTCCCAAGTTTCCAGTCTTGTATTAAAATTGCGGGTTTTCTTGTAAATTCCAAAGTTGCCCAATACTCGATCTGGTACATATAGTTGTGGAATGATAAGTCCTATCCTCTTTCCACTGGCTTGTAGGAGGTGTTTAGTTGCCGCTGCAATGCAGTCTGTCTGTGTGCTGTGACTCCGAGTTTGTTCGATTATATCTCACAATCCCAGCTGTGTTTCCGCCGAAAGTTCAAATCAAATCATTTTAGATTCTGGCGAACCAATTCAATTTATCTAGCACTATTTGGGTGGGGAAGTTTATCATTACTCATCCCACGCGTATTTAAAATACTAATTTTAATATACACGCGTGGCCTGTTACCACAGTGATGTCAAATCGTTACATAAGACTTCCGGCGCATCTCTATTTATCACCTTTATCTGCGTGCCTCCGCTAGACAGATGTCTGGTCAGACCGTATGGTCTTCTTTCATCGTATCACAATACCGGCTTGTGTCAACATGATCAACAGCTTTCCAGTGGGGTCAAATGTTTCCACAGGCGGTCAGACAGATTAGGCGATATAATATTATCGCTGGCCGGGTCACCAAACCTGGTGAAGCTTAACAACTGTCTGGGAGTGAAGTTTGAAACAATAAGATACGCATTACTCCCGTAGCAAATACTGCCATAGGTTAGTTGCGTGTTAGAGAATTCACCATGCTATGTCCAGCTTAGAGGAAATAGTGAAAAAAACGACTGAAAAGGCATGATTTATGCCAAATAAAAGCGATGAGTGAGAAAAATGAAGAAAAAGAAAGGATACTGCCGGAGGGCTGAAGGTGTGAGAGAGTTTAGTTTGTCTAAAATATGAAGATGTATATGAGAATGGGCAGATACACTATTTTCTATATTTTTTCTAACTGCTGGAAGATTGCTATAGAAGTGTGTAAAAAAATAATTTTATTTTCTTTTTTAATTTTCTTTCCATACTGTACGGATATGAGCTAGAATGTGTTTATATATTTTTCACATTGATCATTGACGATACATGTAAAAATGCAGATACATTGTTGACAGTTTGACCGCATGGGTGTGTGACAGGACTATAAATGTATGCTGTTATATTACCCTTGTGAATTTGCATGCCTTTAAAATTAATGGTTAAAGTACGTGTGGGGTATGAAAGCGTTCAGTAACCAAGATGAGGCAGAGAGAGAAAGAGCAGAATGTTAGACGGGCCTGCGCGCTCAATTCTTAACACTTGGAAAATAAAGTTCGTTCGTTCGTTCTCTCTCTCTCTCTCTCTCTCTCTGTCTGTGTGTGTGTGTGTGTGTGTGTGTGTCGAGAGAGATCTCACTCTCTCTTTCTTTCTCTCTATCTCTTTCTTTCTATCTCTCTCTTTGAGACTAAAGGGCTACATAAGCTGTCTGATATATGAATGCTATGTTCTCTTTGAGAAATAAATTCTCCTTCACTCAGTAACAGACACACACACAATTACATGATAATACAAATACACAAATACATGTCACTGCACTTAGGCAGATGCACTGTAACACTCAAATACAACCACTCATACACACATTGATTCAGCCTCAGAATAGAGATTTAAACACACTGATGACAGTGTTTGATCACATCTAGTTGATTTCATGCATTATTCTTCACTCCCTATTGGAGCGTAGGCCTTCAACACATCCACGACATGCCTTCTTGTCCTGTACCATCCTATCATAGTCTTTCATTGCCTTCTTTAAAATGTTCATTTATGTCCAGTTCCTTTCTCTGTGTGTTGTTTCAATTAATATCCTTTAACCTCCAAGGCGCTAGGCCTTCAACAAACACATGCCAAATCCTCCTGTCACGTGCCAAGTCCTCCTGTCACGTGCCATCACCTCAAGGTCATTCCACGTTTTCCTCATCATTTCCACCTCTGTTTCCAGTTCTCTTCTCCGTGTGTTTTTGGTCTACCTCTGCCTCTCTTTCTCTGTGGATTCCAAAAATAGACTGCCCTGTAATGCTATCAAAAGGTTTCCTTAATGTGTCCTATCCATCGCCAGCGTCTTCTTCTCATGGCTTGTTCCACCGGCACTTGTCTGCCTCTTGTCATCAGTTCAACATTGGTGACTTTGTTATAACATTTCAACCCTTCTGTTCTACGCAAGTACTGTACCCATTTATGATTGTTTGTAACTTTGTTGCTGTTGTTTTTATTGTTCTCCAAGTTTCGGAGCCATACAATAGGACTGACTTGACATTTGAGTTGAAGATTCTTATTTTCGTGTTGGACTTGATTTCTCTTTGATCTCCATATGTTTCCTAACGAAATGAAAGCTCCTCTTACTTTTTGTATTCCTTTTTTGATATCACTGTCTGTCCCTGCAACTTTGTGTATATTGCTGCCAAGATATGTGTAAGATTCTACATTGTTTGGTTTCCTGTTATTTCCCGTACACTGGGTGTCCTAGAGCAACAACTACCTTGTAATGCTATCGGCTGGGTTTATTTCGGAGGCACGGGATGTGGATGTACAGAAGAATGATAAAAATATCATGGATAGCTAACAATAGTAATGAAGATGTCCTGAAAGGATCCAATGCGCAAAGGAAAATTATACGCCGTATTAGAAAACAGCAATCCACTTTTGGGGCATTTTATCAGAAGAAGAAAGTTGGAATATTTCGTGAAAACAGGAAAGTTTGAAGGAAAAAGAGATACAGACAACGAGACAAGATACTAAACAGTTTGACAACATCGCATGGAAAGAAGTCAACAACAGAATTGATAATTAGTACTGGGGACAGGAGGTTGTGGAGAGACATGATCGCTTACTCCACCAGGCATGGTACTTGAAGAAGAAGAAGTGTTTTCTGTCAAACGCCATCATCTTCTCTCCCCTCCTTTTCCACAACTTGTATTTATCTGGTAGTTCCCATCACTGCAACATTGGGGATCGATTCCAATCCTTCTATTCTAGGCAGACACCTCATTTCTGAAAGTTTGTAACGTCTTGGGTTTTTTCTTTCATTGTTCAGCGTGTGTCAGAGCCATACTGAAGGACTAGCGTGTAAATCTGTTTTTGCAGAGAAGAAAGATTGAAATAGAAACCATGCATAAAAGCATTAATGCTCTCTTGTAGCGGTGATTTATGTAACAATCTGTTCTACATGATGACGTTGCTAGCCCCCTGAGTACCTTACTTTAGCCTGTTCTTATAATATACCAGATAGAGCAGTATTCCTGTTATCCTTATCTCCTTATAGACCTCCAGAAACTACCCTGGTCTCTGTGATTGTGCTTGACAAATAGTTGACAATCATTATGAGGTTCCTCCCTTATTTATCCACTCTATCTTTGTGATTGTGCTTGACAAATAGTTGACAATCATTGTCAGGTTCCTCCTTTATTTATCCACTCTATCTTTGTGATTGTGCTTGACAAACAGTTGACAATCATTGTGAGGTTCCTCCCTTAGTTATCCACTGTCTTTGTGATTGTGCTTGACAAATAGTTGACAATCATTGTCAGGTTCCTCCCTTATTTATCCACTCTGTCTTTGTGATTGTGGTTGACAAATAGTTGACTATCATTGTCAGGTTCCTCCCTTATTTACCCACTCTATCTTTGTGATTGTGCTTGACAAATAGTTGACAATCATTGTCAGGTTCCTCCCCCTTATTTATCTACTCTATCTTTGTGATTATGCTTGACAAATAGTTGACAATCATTGTCAGGTTCCTCCCTTATTTATCCACTCTATCTTTGTGATTGTGCTTGACAAATAGTTGACAATCATTGTCAGGTTCCTCCCTTATTTATCCACTCTATCTTTGTGATTGTGCTTGACAAATAGTTGACAATCATTGTCAGGTTCCTCCCTTATTTATCCACTCTATCTTTGTGATTGTGCTTGACAAATAGTTGACAATCATTGTCAGGTTCCTCCCTTATTTATCTACTCTATCTTTGTGATTGTGCTTGACAAATAGTTGACAATCATTGTCAGGTTCCTCCCTTATTTATCCACTCTGTCTTTGTGATTGTGCTTGACAAATAGTTGACAATCATTGTCAGGTTCCTCCCTTATTTATCCACTCTGTCTTTGTGATTGTGCTTGACAAATAGTTGACAATCATTGTCAGGTTCCTCCCTTATTTATCCACTCTATCTTTGTGATTGTGCTTGACAAATAGTTGACAATCATTGTCAGGTTTCTCCCTTATTTATCTACTCTATCTTTGTGATTGTGCTTGACAAATAGTTGACAATCATTGTCAGGTTCCTCCCTTATTTATCTACCCTATCTTTGTGATTGTGCTTGACAAATAGTTGACAAACATTGTCAGGTTCCTCCCTTATTTATCCACTCTATCTTTGTGATTGTGCTTGACAAATAGTTGACAATCATTGTCAGGCTCCTCCCTTATTTATCTACTCTATCTTTGTGATTGTGCTTGACAAATAGTTGGCAATCATTGTCAGGTTCCTCTCTTATTTATCTACTCTATCTTTGTGATTGTGCTTGACAATAGTTGACAATCATTGTCAGGTTCCTCCCTTATTTATCTACTCTGTCTTTGTGATTGTGCTTGACAAATAGTTGGCAATCATTGTCAGGTTCCTCCCTTATTTATCCACTCTATCTTTGTGATTGTGCTTGACAAATAGTTGACAATCATTGTCAGGTTCCTACCTTATTTATCCACTCTATCTTTGTGATTGTGCATGACAAATAGTTGGCAATCATTGTCAGGTTCCTCCCTTATTTATCTACTCTATCTTTGTGATTGTGCTTGACAAATAGGTGGCAATCATTGTCAGGTTCCTCCCTTATTTATCCACTCTATCTTTGTGATTGTGCTTGACAAATAGTTGACAATCATTGTCAGGCTCCTCCCTTATTTATCTACTCTATCTTTGTGATTGTGCTTGACAAATAGTTGGCAATCATTGTCAGGTTCCTCTCTTATTTATCTACTCTATCTTTGTGATTGTGCTTGACAATAGTTGACAATCATTGTCAGGTTCCTCCCTTATTTATCTACTCTGTTTTTGTGATTGTGCTTGACAAATAGTTGGCAAAATGATAAGGGTGGATTTAGGCTAAATGATAATGGTGCGCCACAATGCCAGGTACGTTAGCTCCGTATAAGATTGACGACCACTTGCCACCCCTATCGACACCTGGTATTAAAGTGCAAGATGTAGATGTCTTCTCTGATTTTAGGATGTTGCTGTGTATGTGGTAGTAGAACAGTTCACAGAGTATAACACAGGCAACATGATGTGTAGAGTCATAGAAATGGTAACTTCGTTGTATAATTTTTTCCCATTTTTTGCACGCCACAAAACAGTCAGGATATTTATATCATCAACATAGTTCAACGAGTTCAGCATTCAAAATCATAGAGTTCTAGTTCGTGAAGCTGTATAAATAATATATATATATAAATTCTGCAACAGTGTCAGCTGCAGATCATCACTGTTCATAGACAATAATAAATATTCCCTTCCTGATGCTAGCAGATCAGATGTATACAATCAGTCCGTTTACTGTCTGCACGTGAATAGCATACATGGATTACAGGTCAGCTCGACCTTTATAACCTTCCTAAGTCTAACCATCTGACTTGGACGTGATCTCTGATATAACGAATCCTGGAACACAGACAATAGTCTTGTTGGTCTAGAGCGACCCATATATATATAACTAGTTCAGGTATAAAGATACCGGTGACTTAATCCTAGTCAAAGTACCTCTCCATTTTGAATCACACAGGCGAGCAAAAAGGCGACAAAATGACGAACCTCTAGATGATAGCATAAAGTTCGATACAAGAGGAATTACCTTATTTCGGAAAATCAACCATGAACATATGCCTCCAGGCAGGCTTGAATAATACTGGGAAATAGTCTAGTTAGCTAACTAACTCACAAAGACAATGTATTTCCCTCAGAAAATCACAAGACGCAGGTCGCGTCTGCTCGCGACTTAGACCATTTCTAAACTCCCCGAGCTGGCCGGAACAACCAACGAAAACCAGGTCGAGACATGCGCAGAACGACAATCTCTGAGTCGCCGTTCACAATAAGACGATTCTAAGAACATTCGAGATAAAAGTCTTACACAGTCGCGCCTTTTATGGTCATGAAAAGAAGCGTTAAGAAAGGTTTCAGGCATCTACAACAGTTGACTGATACTACCAAATAAGGAGATATGGTCACGCTTCGTTCAAGAAATTATAGACCGAACGTGTCTCTATACAAGAGAAGGTAAACTCCTAAAAAATAGCAGTATCAATATTTCGGGTTCTGTCCCTTTGACCGTAAATATATATAATACACACTTCAGTCAAAAAATGATCATACATACGAAAAATGATCATACAAACGAAAAATAATAATGATCCGTGCGTAACATTACCGCACCCTCCCGGGGAAAAAAAATGAAACCAACATCATAATGAAAATCAAATTATTCTCATACCAATATATGAAATTAAATATATTATTATGATATCATATAATGTGTTGTGCAAACAGCGGTGTAACATATTAATATACCGCACTATTTTATTACATTATATAAAGCAACAGTAATTAATAAGTAATACATGTGTTGATCTTCGTTGACATAAAACATTCAATAGAAGAAGATGTGGACATCATCCGCTCCCAATCTAGGACAGGACTTGATATACTCAAAGTTCCACAATGGACATAAACTCGCAGACTTCAATGATGTGCTGCGAAAATATCAATAACACAAATCTTAAAGACAACTGGTAAATCTCCTAATACAATTATGCAAATATATTGTTTAAATGTGGCCGAGTGATCTTTTGGCCCGTATATCACTAACTAAGCCTTCTTAGATAATTACATGGTAAAAGTGAGAAAAAAAAATCTACTAACATGTCATTACAACATTGGACTGTATATCAGGAAATATATATATATGACAGAAGAATCATGCGGAATCGTGTGGGCATCTGGACAGAATGTCTGCCATCACATTATCCGAACCACGGATAGCTCGAACCGAGAAATGAAATGGTTGAAGAGCTATGGCATAACGAGTGGACCTCGAGCTCTTCAAGTTTTTGCTCTGAATAGCAGTAAGCGCTTTCTGGTCGGTTTCCACAATGAAATGTGCGCCTAGAAGAAATCTTTGTAACTTCAGAATAGACCATACCATAGCCAATAACTCACGGTCTAAAACCGAGTAATTCTTTTCTGCAGCATTTAATTTCCTAGAGATATACATCACCGGATGCAGAGTATCAGAATACTCCTGCATTAGTGCTGCCCCAATCCCAGTTGACGAGGCGTCACTTCGAAGAACAAAAGTCTTCTCAATAGTAGGTAACCTAAGAATAGGTGGAGATGAAAATAGGGCTTTAACCTGGTCCAATGAGGATTGACATTCTTTAGACCAGCGGATCAGATTAGGCGACCCTTTCTTCAATAAAGCAGAAAGCGGTGCCATAATGGAGGACAGATTCGGAATGAATCGTCCGTAGAATTGGATCAAACCTAATAGACTCCTTACTTGTTTCTTCGTCTTAGGGACCGAAATGTTAAGTATTTTTGAAACATTGTGGTCCTCTGTCTTTAAAAGACCATGACCAACACGATGACCTAGGAAAGAAATCTCACTAAATCCTATAAAGGCTTTAGAGGGTTTTGCAGTCAAGTTATACTCGCGAAGAGTGGACAGTAATTCGTATAAACCCAAATAGTGATCTTCCCAGGAATCACTGAATAGACAGATATCATCTAGGTATGCTATGACATCTGTACGATATGCGAGAATTCGCCGCATCATGCGTACGAATGTAGCAGGGGCGTTCATAAGACCAAAAGGCATGAAATTCCATTGGAATAAACCTCTAGGTGTAGAAAAAGCTGTAAAAGGTTTGGCACGTTTGGTTAGAGGAACTTGCCAATAACCTTTAGACAAATCTAGTTTGGTAAAGAATCTAGAATTAGAAAGTTTATTGAGTAGTTCTTCTAATGAAGGCATAGGTTCAGCGTCGAACTTCGTAACTTGGTTCAATTTGCGATAATCTACGCAAATGCGAATGTTATTATCCTTCTTTCGAACAATAACCATAGACGAAGAGTATGCTGAAGTGGATGGTTCAATGATTTCCAAACGTATCATTTCATCCAATTCTTTTTCGACTTGAGACTGGAAATGGATAGGTATAGGATAAGGTCTGACTCTGATAGGATTATGATCAGTTAGCACAATGTCATGTTCAATGACATGTGTGTGTCCCGGGATGTCTGTAAGAACATCCTGAAATGTTTGCAACATCGAAGAAACTTGTTCCTCAGCGGAAAGATTTGGAGAAATGGTCACGTTTTTCCAAGATTCCGTAGAATAAAGTGGGACCATAGAAAGAGGAAGATTGACATCAGAAAAAGTAGTTTCCTCATCCTGTATAACTGACAGAGATGAGTACTGACCATGAGGTACTTGAGAATTGTCCGTAGCCTGGAAAATAGGCTGCAAATAGTCAGGTCTTTCATAAAATTCCGTGAGCATATTTATGTGGAAAGTTTTATGCTTTCCATCAATATCGACAACATAGTCGACATCAGAAATTTTGGAGACTATTGCATATGGACCTTTCCATGCAATTAGAAGTCTGTTCTCCCTTGAAGGAAGTAGAACGAGAGCTTTGTCACCTGGACAAAGTTGTCGTAGACATCTATTCTTATTTGCAAACTGCCTTGCCTTTTCTTTAGCAAATTCGGAAGACGAAGTTGCTAGTTTGCATGCCTCGATGATCTTTTGCCTAAGAGCAATGACGTACTCATAAGAAGATTGAGTTTCATCGCTAATATTATCGGCAGTGATTAGATCGTGAAGTAAAGACATAGGGCCACGCGGTTGCGCGCCAAAGACAAGTTCAAAAGGGGAAAACCCCGTATGTTCATTGGGAACCTCTCTATACGCAAAGAGAGCCGCGGGTAAGACCCTGTCCCTATCCTGAGGATGATCCTCAGTTATTTTACCAAGTAAAGTTTTCAGAGTCCTATTTAAACGTTCGACCAACCCATTAGACATTGGGTGATAGATACTGCTGAGAGACCTTTTAATGTGTAGCATAGACATTACCTGTGACATAGTGTCTGATATAAGTTGAGTGCCATGGTCTGACAATATTTCTCCGGGAAAACCCAAGCGAGAAAATATCAGCCAAAGAGCGTCTGCGATGTCAGCAGTTGAGATGCTCTTGAGAGGTATTGCCTCTGGCCAACGTGTGCACATATCGACACATGTAAGGATAAATTGATGTCCTCTAGCCGACTTAATTCTAAAAGGACCGATAATATCTATTGCCATTTTTTGAAAAGGGCGAATAGGAATGTCAGCAGCCTGGATAGGCGCAGCATGTCGTGGTCCTTTAGATTTGACCTCCTGACATACTTTGCAAGAGCGACAGTACATTCGTATGTCCTTGCTCACAAATGGCCAAAAGAAAGCCGCAAGAACTCTCGACTTTGTACGGGAAAAACCCATATGTCCAGCACATTGCGAGTCATGAGCATGTTGCAATATTTGCAATCTCATGCTCTTAGGCACAAGAATTTGTGAATGAGTGGACGTAGTCGAGTCTTGTACCATACGTACAAGTACGCCTTTCTTCATAGAAATCCAAGATTTTCTATTTGTATTTTGATTAGGATCACCTTTTTTTGCTAGAATGAAGAATTTTTGTAAAGAAGGATCTTCTTCTTGCAATTTGATAAATGTCAGGTTCCTCCCTTATTTATCCACTCTATCTTTGTGATTGTGCTTGACAAATAGTTGACAATCATTGTCAGGTTCCTACCTTATTTATCCACTCTATCTTTGTGATTGTGCATGACAAATAGTTGGCAATCATTGTCAGGTTCCTCCCTTATTTATCTACTCTATCTTTGTGATTGTGCTTGACAAATAGTTGGCAATCATTGTCAGGTTCCTCCCTTATTTATCCACTCTATCTTTGTGATTGTGCTTGACAAATAGTTGACAATCATTGTCAGGTTCCTCCCTTATTTATCCACTCTATCTTTGTGATTGTGCTTGACAAATAGTTGGCAATCATTGTCAGGTTCCTCCCTTATTTATCTACTCTATCTTTGTGATTGTGCTTGACAAATAGTTGACAATCATTGTCAGGTTCCTCCCTTATTTATCCACTCTATCTTTGTGATTGTGCTTGACAAATAGTTGACAATCATTGTCAGGTTCCTCCCTTATTTATCTACTCTATCTTTGTAATTGTGCTTGACAAATAGTTGGCAATCATTGTCAGGTTCCTCCCTTATTTATCTACTCTATCTTTGTGATTGTGCTTGACAAATAGTTGACAATCAGTGTCAGGTTCCTCCCTTATTTATCTACTCTATCTTTGTGATTGTGCTTGACAAATAGTTGACAATCATTGTCAGGTTCCTCCCTTATTTATCCACTCTATCTTTGTGATTGTGCTTGACAAATAGTTGACAATCATTATCAGGTTCCTCCCTTATTTATCCACTCTATCTTTGTGATTGTGCTTGACAAATAGTTGACAATCATTGTCAGGTTCCTCCCTTATTTATTATTAGAACACTAACACACAAATCAAAGTCACTAAACTCTTTACCAAAAAGCTGCTCCCTCACGGCAACTCATTTTAGCAACCACTTCAAAACAGAAATTAGCCTTCTCAAGTCGACACTAAAGCCAATGGACTGCGATATTAGTAAATTGACAGCCTTCTGCAACACTGAACACACCACAACAGATCTAAGACATATTCCTTTTCTAACAGTACATGAAGTTCTCAAATATATCTTGGCATTAAAAAACAACAATTCATCTGAGCTTGATGGTATCAGCAATAAGATTCTACGTTACGCTGTGCCCATCATTTGCGACTCCTTAACCTATGTATACAACCAATGTATTGCACACAACTACTTCCCCACAGCATTTAAATCTGCCAAAGTGTACCCCCTCTATAAATCTGGCTCACATAGCGATCCCAACAGCTACAGACCAATATCCCTTCTATCATCTCTTTCAAAACCACTAGGGAAACACATTTACAACACCACATTTCAACACTTAACAACAAACAAACTGCTCATTGATAGCCAGTCAGGTTTCAGACCCAAACATTCCTGTCACACAGCGCTCACCAAAATGGCAGACAACTGGCTGTCGAACATAAATGATGGAAAATTATGTGGTGCTGTTTTTGTCGACTTCAAGAAAGCATTTGACATGATTGACCACACTATCTTGGTTCAAAAGTTGGAAACCCTCAGAATAGGCTCTAATCCACTAAACATCATCAAATCATTCCTGGCAGATCGACAACAGTTAGTGCTTCACAACAACTCGGCATCAGATTTCTCGAAGGTAGTTACAGGAGTAACCCAGGGCTCTATTCTTGGGCCCCTACTCTTCGCAATGTTCATCAACGACCTGCCACTACATCTAAAATATTCAACTTGTGACCTCTTTGCAGATGATTGTACTATCTACACTAGTGACAATGACTGCGTGGCACTTGAAATGACTCTTCAAAGCGATGTAGACAATCTAACAAAATGGAGTAATATGAATCGTATGCCGGTAAAACAACAAAAACGAAATCTATGTTGATTACCACCAGACAGAAACTCCTAAGCTGCACCAAAAGATCGCTACAGCTACACGCGGAATCAATACAAATTGAACATGTAACAGAACACAAAGTTCTGGGGATCACGATTGACCAGCACTTAACGTGGAACTCCCATGTACGGAATTTAACCAAACACATAGCACAAAAGACGTACCAGCTAGCCAAAATAAAACACTTCTTAGACGCAGACACTAGACTATTGTTCTACACCTCACATATACAGACACATCTAGATTACTGCTCTACACTATGGGATTGTTGCCCTGCTTCAACCTCGAAGAGACTGCACTCCCTGCAAAAGAGAGCAGTGCGTCTGATCACCGATAATCGCACGACACCACACACAAGGACAGGAAAAGAACCCAAAATAAGAAAAAAAACAAAACGTCTTCTCTACAACAAAGCCAAGCTGACTCACACAATTCTATCTAACAATGCCCCGTCGTACCTAAGATCATTGTTTCAAACCAGTAGAAGGGAGGGACAACGATTACATCAGTTACGTCTGCCCAAACCTAGGATCGACCTGTTCAAAAAGAGTCTAGCCTACTCTGGTGCCTACTTATGGAACAGCCTTCCACACCACCTAAAAAGCCTACCTACACAATATTCTTTTAACAAAGCACTTTTCAAACACTTCCTCAACACTGATTATCTACCCCCATAGAAACAGTATTTGCCTGTCAACATCTCATCCATAGGTCAACATTTCTTTTCCCCTTCCGCTAATTTTTGTGTGTGAATATTTTGTTTTATATCCATGTAATATCATTATTATATTCACTTTAAAATATTGTTATATAATGTAATGTATGTGTGAATGTACCCACATAATACTGTACTTTAGAAATGTGAGTCGTGAGAATGTACCCGCATACCAAAAATACAGATTAATTGTAGACGGATTGACCGCATGAGTGAGTGTCGGTATACAGAATTTATTTTTTTTTATTTATTGTTTTATTTATTTTATTTTATTATTACTTTTTTCCCCCATTTACTAGCTTGTTTGTTTCCAAAAAAAAAAAAAAACCCTACTCATTTTTTAAATTATGATTGCATACTGTAAATGAATGCTGTTATGGTAACTTCATAATGTTGCATGCCTTTAAATTAATGTTTAAAGCATCATGTGGGAATGAAAGGATATAGTATGCAAGATTAATGAGAGTGGAAGGGCAGAATGTTAGACGGGCCTGCGCGCCCAATTCTTTACCCTTCGAAAATAAAGTTCGTTCGTTCGTTCGTTCTCTTTATTTATCTACTCTATCTTTGTGATTGTGCTTGACAAATAGTTGGCAATCATTGTCAGGTTCCTCCCTTATTTATCTACTCGATCTTTGTGATTGTGCTTGACAAATAGTTGACAATCATTGTCAGGTTCCTCCCTTATTTATCCACTCTATCTTTGTGATTGTGCTTGACAAATAGTTGGCAATCATTGTCAGGTTCCTCCCTTATTTATCCACTCTATCTTTGTGATTGTGCTTGACAATTAGTTGACAATCATTGTCAGGTTCCTCCCTTATTTATCTACTCTATCTTTGTGATTGTGCTTGACAAATAGTTGACAATCATTGTCAGGCTCCTCCCTTATTTATCCACTCTGTCTTTGTCATTGCAATAAAAGTGCCCGTTGATTTTTTTTATTTAGTTAAGTTTATTTCTTTATTTTGTTTCGTTTAATCGTTATGTAATCTAAATTAAACCGTGTAAAACAGCCGTTCGCACATTTTCACACTCACGGACCTGTGTTGATGTTTTTAAATCCGTCCCCCTTCATTCCCCCCTCCCCACATCTAGTACCACAAATTAAAATGACCTTCACATTTATCTATTGTCGTCATTATCAATTTTTTTCACTCCTTACGGAGCATGGAGCCACAAATGTAAACCCCCACCACCACCACCTTTTTTTGCAGGAACTTAACCAAACATTGACATACTCTAGTAGCTGTGGTTTGAATGACGTTTGACATGATAAGGCTCGCAGTCCCACGTACAACCTCGTTTTAGCCGCCCTCTACGACATGCTTGAGGGTTAGTAGTCCTATTCTTTCTTTGTCTTTTCAGAAACTTTCTGGACCACCGGGGGGAGGGGGGGGCGGCAGACTTAGATATAGGAATGCACTAGTCATAGCAAATCATAACTAACAACGGGAATGCGCCCCTGAGGTGCTAGCCCTCAGCCATAACTAACTATGGGAATGCGCCCCTGAGGTGCTAGCCCCCAGCCATAACTAACTATGGGAATGCGCCCCTGAGGTGCTAGCATTCAGCCATAACTAACTATGGGAATGTGCCCCTGAGATGCTAGCCCTCAGCCATAACTAACTATGGGAATGCGCCCCTGAGGTGCTAGCCCTCAGCCATAACTAACTATGGGAATGCACCCCTGAGGTGCTAGCCCCCAGCCATAACTAACTATGGGAATGCGCCCCTGATGTGCTAGCATTGAGCCATAACTAACTATGGGAATGCGCCCCTGAGGTGCTAGCCCTCAGCCATAACTAACTATGGGAATGCACCCCTGAGGTGCTAGCCCCCAGCCATAACTAACTATGGGAATGCGCCCCGGAGGTGCTAGCCCTCAGCCATAACTAACTATGGGAATGCGCCCCTGAGGTGCTAGCCCTCAGCTGTTTTTTGAAAGCTATATTCTTCTTCAAATACCATGCTTAGGACGTAGATTATCATGTCTTTTAACGGCTTCCCAGTGCTGATTATCAATTCTGTTTTTGACTTCCTTCCATACCAGGATATCAGAACGTGCAATATCGTCTCTCGTATGTCCTCCTTTGTCTCTTTTTCCTCCAAACTTTCCTGTTACAAATTATTCCAGCTGTCTTCTTCTCATTAGATGCTCAAAGTAAGTGGATTGCTTAATCCTAATGTGAGGAAACAGCTTCGTTGACCAATTGGCTTCATTCAGGGCATACTCATTACCTTTTTTAAGGTGTCAACACTTCACATTCTTCTATAAAACAAGATCTTTGTGACATTCGATGATTTTTTTCTTCATTACTAATTGTCCATGACTCGCTTTCGTCAGGACTGGCTCCGGAAAATGCTGAAAAATTATTTTCTTATTTCGGCTGACACAAATTATGCTCATATATCTTTTTAATTTTGTCATAAACATTCATTCCAGTTCATTGTTATCAGTATTTGAACAAACTCAGTTACAAATTAATACAGAACATGTTGTTTTAAGCACAAGTAAATATAAAAAAACACACGTTTTCTTTTTAAATTTAAATGTAAATTATGAGCGTCACGTGACATAATTGTTAGCGTTCATGCTATCTGAGGCAAAGCAACTGGGTTCGAAACTATGTTGACTCATGGTCCAGACCTTTTCTTGTCTATCCTAATTTGCTGCTTCAGTGGTGGCTTCTGCAGCAATGTGTTTGACATAATGAGGTCGGCAGCCCCATGATACAATTCTTCATGCTAGTCGCCTTTGGCGCCATGTGGTCAAACAGCAGTAGCGTTATTTCTTCTTTGTTTCCACAGACACCTCCGGAAACTGCTATGTAAATGTGTAATCAACTCTGCTCTCGAGTTAAGGAAGGCAAAGGCAACTATGAAGGGAACCAGTCAACCCTCTTCATCTGAGATCTAGTGTCGCGATTTGACAGTAAATTTGAATCGTCCAATCCGTCCCAGCCCTTTCCCTGGCAGTTCTGTTTAAGTTTTAAAGAGCCACCCCCTTTACAATTAAATGTTTCTGTTCTCGCCGGCTATGCCTACTTTAGTCGTTTAAATTCTTTAATCGCGACAGTCGTCCCTTTTCTTGTTCAGTCGTCTGTGTCAGCAGACCGCCAACTGATGGCGCGTCTATCTATGAATGTTGCGTCTGCCCCTCATTATAATTACTTGCGCTGTTCGCTGTCCAGCGATCGTTAGCTTAAAATAACATTACATAAAAACACCTGGACGCAAAACTCGACACTTTGCTAGTAAACGTGACTTTCTACAAGCCAGAGATCAACCTAATTGTTTTCGTAAGACGGGGTGTAGTAAACTCTTTGTATAACCCCCCCCCCCCCCCCCCCCCTTGCCCCCCCCCCCCCCCAACCTGCGAAGCCCGAATCGCCAGATGTTTGGGTCAAGCTTCAGTAACAGACCATAAAGTCTGAGAGTTTTAAACATTAGTTACACTTCGTCAAAAGGCCCGCAGATGAGCAGAATTATACAGATAATTGAGGCGAAAGATACGACTCGTTGTGTCTTAATTCTTCTGCTGCGGGGTAAATTAAACACCTTGTAATTTAATCAATGCTTATGTATATGTATATGTATATGTATATGTATATATATATATATATATATATATATATATATATATATATATATATATATATATATATATATATTATATATATATATATATATAATATATATATATATCTTAATCTGATATCAGTAACATTCATTTTTTGGTGACAACTCATTTACTCAATAATTCAGTAATGTAGAGTGCATAATCGTACCAGTGTAATTCCGTCACGTATTAACAGCTTATAGATACTTAATCTGTTGAGAGCCACATAGTTTTGTTAGCGTTTACAATGGGTTAAATGTTAGCATAAACTGACATTACTTTGGGGAATAGAATTTGTGTAAATTAATTACATAATTCTAATAGTGACGTGTGTTTGCTATAACGGCTGAATTTGTGAGAGGAGGTCATTTATATTGGGAGAATTACTCAGGCAGGGTATGGGACCATGGAATGTCTAGTTTGTACTTCGATAAAACTTATAAGGCAGTTCTAGAGTTAACCACCCGCCAGTAAAAGAATTCGACATCCTGTATAGTTACGATGTAGCCAACATGCATAACCATTACCAATGTATGTACGCTATTTTTAATTTTATTATTTTCCAACGGTGCGCATACAAGTTAATGGTGTCATGTATTTAATGCTAATATTTTATGTAAATTCAAGCAATGGCATAATATGAGTAGTGCGTCCTCACAACGGGAATTCATTATTGGAAAACTCATACGTTCAGTTGGAAGAGGTCATCAAATGGATTCTACTGACAGAATAAAGGCTTGGGCACACATATATGTGCACATACAAATTATTCTACGTGGGATGCGTGTTGAAAATTGATATTGGGGAATTAACAGGCGGACAACTCATATGGAAGGGATAGCATAAAGCATTACCTAGCAAAAAATAAAACAAAAACCTTAGTGGTGCATAAAACGTAAATATAATCTTATGCTATAATTTGTATTTTGCTTCAGGTAACGGGTGTATGTTATGTCTTAGTTCCATGGTTACCCCCTACTGCTAAAGCAGCTGACTGCAAGCAACCAACAGAGGGAATGTACAATTCTTCCTCCCGTCTAACGTTTTCAGAACGCAAATAGCTCGACGAGTGTCAAATTATCTGTCAACTATAACCCCCTTCGCACAGCCCAATAAACGGGTAACACTCACATGAATATCGTTTATTGCAGTGTAGAACCAGTGACCGCAGCCTGACGTCAAGCATTGTGCAGTAGTGTTTTCATACTCACCTATTTAGCATATGTCAGAGCTTGATGCCATCCAACATAGCAATCAACGCAGCGTCGCCAGCATAATTGCAATTGTAGTAACGTTTTCTTGAACGGAGTACTTGGCCCCCCAATAAAAGAGCTCAGCTAGAACCACCGGATTAAGCATCGAGTTCCAGATACCGGGCATGTCGGGTTTTTGATTCACGGCTCCAGGAAAGTAGAGAAAAGAAATACACTTGCCTCGGATTGACCTCGACTTCTTATGTCTTCTGAGCGGTACAACACCAGCCTTTACTAGTTGTCAGAGGAAAAACTGGCAGTCCCTGCCTAGGTTTAGGCTAGATAAGTTTTTTTTTTTTTTTTTTTTGTTAAAAAAGGCGCACGGATAAGCGTCTCAGGTGGATTTATAACTTTCCCCTCAGCGTAGGGACAGAAATAAAAAGACACTGACTCGTTTTTTTTTTTTTCACCAGCAGTTGAAGGATTGATAATTCTCTCGTTTTATTTTTCTGTAAGTGTCCTTCAGGCTGGTTTTGGTTTCGTTGATATATGAATTGATGTAGTTATTAACTTTGTTGTTTTATCAATTGTTATTTGCTGATTTTTTTTTCTTTACAACCTAGGAGAATTTTAATAAATTTTAACCTTTTCGTTAATGCGCTGTTCAACACCTTCATCCATATTTGTTATTAAGTAACTTCGTAAGCTCTTATTATTTCTTAACCTACTAGTAACAAAGTAGAGAGAGAGAGGGTGAAACTTAAGAATACATAAGTGAGTTGTGGGCTGTGGGAAGAGAGATAACTTTAATAGATCTTCTTCCAGACTGTCTTAAGATCCTCCATAATTTCGCACATTATCTTTGTTTCGCCTATACATCTCGCATTTCCCTAAGAGCTATATAATTCAACAAACTAAGCGCAACTCATTGTAGCAAAGTTGATTTTGCTGGGGAGGTTATGATGGTATCCTAACAAAGAATGAAATCGGTGTCTGCATAAACCGTGTGAGGTCAAGCACATGTAGGCCGCTGACTCTAAAAGATGATGATGATGAATTATGTGCAGGGTACCTAACGCTACCTCCCTAGATCTCACACGGTCACTCTCATGGCTATAGTGTATGGTGTATGATGTACCTAATGTCTAGGGGAGAAATGAGTTGATGGTACACACCACAAAAACACTTTAATTTTCTATGAGGAAGTGAATAAAACAGTGGTTAAAGTTTTCTTTTAAATTAATCTTTTCTGTACAATTTATTTTGCCTGTCCAGTCATATCTCTTGGACAGGTCTTTGAAAATGAGGACAAGATAGTTTACATAAAAAGGATAAACTAAACGTATGTGTGGACAATTTGCCCAACCCTATAAAGTATATATATATATATATATATATATATATATATATATATATATATATATATATATATATATATATATATATATATATATATATATATATATATATATATATATATATATATATCTTCTTCTTCTTCTTCTTCCATCCTTAGCCACCAACCGACAAAGCAGTCGGTGGCCAGTACGCCTAGTGGCGTCTTAGGGCAACAACAAATCGATTTCTTTGCCGCTGTAACCCATCATGCCTAATGGCATCTTTAGGGCAACGACAAATTAATCGACTTGCCATTGTTTCCGTAATCAAATTGACTAGCAAACAGGTGATCAGCCCGTTGCCAATATATATATATATATATATATATATATATATATATATATATATATATATATATATCTGTCCTGTGGGAAATGTTCACAGCTATTACTCTATTAATCTAGCAGGGAGAGTCACTGTTTATGAGGGGCTGTAGTTTCATCACGCCCCAAAACTTCCTGAGTATGTGTTGAAATATCAGTGTTTGTTAAAGCGAAAGTGTCAGATGTACCCAGATGCCTAACTCATCACCTGGGATTCCTTGGTAGAATGAAATACAATATGTAGATGCAGAAAATCTCTTTCAAACGTGCACCAAGCTCCTCCCGTATCTGTTGACAGCATATGAAGGGTCGAAGACTTGATAGTATGTTTCTGACTCAGCAGGTTTACTGTCACCAGCTGGCACCAGGAAATAGAACCTCTGCAACAAAAGGACACCCTGGCCTTTTACATCTGATCACTCACTATATTTGTTATTCTCCTAAGGAGGTATGGGGTCAGCCTCGCGTGCTTTACAGGGGCACTCGCCCCTAATTTTACATGACTCCCACCTTGCTGTGACCACACCTCAGGTCCCTATGACAGATACGCCTCTGTACGTTTACATATTTTTCCTCAATACAATAATGTGGAGTAACCACATTTCCTTTGGTATGATTTTCTCTTCTGTTTCTTTTTTTAAATATAAATGCTTCAGGCATGCTTAATAGTGTTCATAGAACACAGAGGCTTATTACTATTCTAATGTAATAATATTCAAACAAAATCATGACAACATACACCAGTTAGATACATTTCAAAGTGAGGACTCAACAATGTCTGCTCCCGGCATGTCCTTCACTTTCCCCCATAGCAGTATCTAACTTTGGTAATTGGAATAAACATAGTAATTCATAAAGCATCCTTACCACAATTCAAGAAAATATAAACAATTGACGCTGACTTTACGAAGAAATGGCCTCAGTTTCCCTGTGCTCTGCCCAGACTGTGAATATGTATCTATTATTTAAGTTTAAATTTATCACAGCTGATCTCAGCGTAACTGAATGAAAATTTTCTCAACTGGCACTGTGCAGCGAAAGCTTTTTGCTAATATTTTGTATCTCTGGCCAATCGAAACCTTCGACTACCAGAATTCAAATGCAGTTCTTTTAAAAAAAAAAATAATAATTCCCAACTCTGCGTCTGGTAGTCGATTGGCCAGCCTGCCTTAGTTATGCCAATACAAAAAGATGTTTCGTTTTGGATTACATTTTCCTACCGCCCCCCTTTCCCCCTATACTCTCTGTTTACCCAAGCGAATTTGAATGTACCTCAATGCCGTTATTTCTAAGCCGGCGTCCCTACTAACGTTAAAAAAAAAACAAGCAGGAACAACCGTCAGTCTGTTAGTGCGTCCGTAGACATTTAGTATTTCTTCAATAACTGGGCTAATATTGTGACTATCATATTATTTCAAACATATTCTTGCTCATTGAACTTTAAGCTATATTATCAAATGATTTTTATGGTCAGTTTGATATTGGTTTAGATTTTACAATTTTTCCACTGCCAATCGTCAAATAAAATTTGCACAAGACGGCCATCTTCCCCTCTCTCGCCAGCATGTATTTTCAAATAACTAACTTGTTTCAGTTACGTCAGAAATGCTACCGCACGGATGAAAATAAATTTGTCTGCGTGGTTTTGCTTTGACTGGCTTTGCTCGCGCGGGTATATCTGCATGGCAGAATGTGTCAAACGAAACGGGGGGGGGGGGGGGGGTTGTGCGCATGGGGGTAAGAATTGGCGTTAATAATTTGTGTTGTATCGTGTAACACTACCAAAAAATGTAAGGATTACTACTAAATTTGCGTTAAAGTTGACAGAATACGTTAATTCAGATAGTTATTTTGCGGCACACTTCCGCCAAAGCGTTAATTATAAGTCTTGCCACAGTCTCTATCAAATCGGGCAAAATGTTAAAAATGTACGTCACAAGGAACGCGAGTAGGTTTAAACGGGAGGAGCGGTTCTAAGCGGTTCCTATGCACTAAATTCAGCGCTATGCTGGCGTGTGAGAGCATCCCCGTCAGACACAATAGGGCTGTTGTATTTATTATCATTTTATGACTAAAATCTACTGAAATGAGCGATTATTCTCGCAGATTTTACTACACTCATGACACCTAGCACAGTGAACTCTCTTACACTTATGGCGACATCTGCTATGGAACTACCTTTATTTGCCAAGTACGATTCTATTTTCAATGAATATTATCCGGAAACGTTAGGCGTTGTTTTTTTGTCGCAGAAGTACTCGCAAGAACATGTCAAACAACGGCAGCCCCTGGAAACAAAATTTAATCAATATGGAAATCGAAAATCGTCTCGCTTAAGATTGAACAGCAAGCACAGGACAGGGGGTAGGTTTTGGTATTGTATAAACATTTATAACACATAAGGAAGGAAAACCCGAGGCCTTTAAACAATAAATACATATTAGACAAACATACAGGTATGTTTTCAGGCGCTCGTAAGAAATAAAGAAGTAGAATTTTGCTGAGTCGACCCGAAGCCGTTTGCGGTCTAAAAAATTACACCTCAACTGGGGATCTGTAGCAAAGGTAATTTTGCTGGGGAGGTTAAGATGTTATACCTAACAAGAAAGATAGCTGTGTCCGTGTCAACTGTGTGAGGTCAAGCACATGTAGGTCCCAATTCTAAAAAAGATGATGATGATGAAAATGATATATATATATATCAGGGAACCTAACGCTACCTCCCTATATCTCACACAGTCCGTATTTTGATTCTAGTGGCTGGTGTATGATGTCTCTAGTGTCTAGGGGTGAAATGAAGATGACGGTACATCAACACAATACACTTTAACTCACTATAAGAAAATAAATAAGACTGTGGTTAAAGTTTTCTTTTAAAATTGGAATGTTTTTTTCTTTGTACAATTTAATCTGCCTGTCCCGCCAACTTCTTTTGGACAGGTCTTTGAAAATGAGGAAATATATTTACATATAATGTTGGTAACTAAAAATATGGACTCTTGGTCCTATGAATATATTGTTAATATAGAGTTCCTGTAGGTGTATTCACAGACTAAAACTGTAATAGTTGCTAGTGATTGTCATTTGTTATGAGGAGCTGTTGTTTTCATCCTGCCCCATATAATTCAATGTTATTTTGATAGGAACTAGTTTCTTAGGATGAAATGTCAGAGGTCCCAGCTGATAACATGTCACCTGGGATTCTTTGTAGGTCGAATATAAGTCAGTATAAAAATGTAGAGACAATGTAGATCAGCACCCACACGCAAGCTCCTTCAAGCTATCAGCTGACAGCTTAAACTTTATAATGGAGACTTTACACCCACTCATCAGGTTTCCTGTCACCGGATGGTAACAGGAAATAAAAACTCTGCAATAAAAAGACACCCTGGCCTTTTTAACCTGATCACAACTTCCTATCCCTATATATACATGACGGTATGGGGTCAGCCTCTTGTGCATTCATGTGCATCAGCCCCTAATTTATGACTCACACTCTTCTGTGACCACACCACAGGTCCCTATGGCAGATACGCCACTGTACTTTTACATAGTTTGCTTCAATGCAATAACGTGAAGTAACCACATCTCCTTTTATATGATTTTTTTTTCTTTTCTTTTCTAACTTATAAACGCTCTAGGCATGTTGAAAAGTGTTCATAGAACACAGAGGCTTCCTAACATTTTCAATACAAAATATTAATACAAAATCATAATAATATGCAACAGTCAAATACAGTTCAATGTGAGGGCTCAATAATGTTTGCTTCCGGCATGTCCTTCACTTTTCCACAGCAGTATCTGACTTTTTCAGTTTTAATCAAGCATGTAAATACATAAAGCATTCTTACCACTAGTTCAAAGAAATATGTCACAAATAACGTTGAGTGGCAAAGAATATGGCCTCAGTCTTGCTCTGCCCCGTCCAGATAGTGAATTTAGTAGTTAATTTTACAAGTTATCAGATCTGATCTCAACATAGTTGTTTGAATAAAATTTTCTAGTCAAATGGCCACGTGACCACTATGCCTTTTGCCAATATCTATTAGAGCCGACCAATGAAAGCAGGCACTACTACATCTTTTCGAATTTAGTTTTGAAAAAACAAAACAATTCCAAACAAACTATGTGCCTCGTAGTCCATTGGTCAGTCTGCGTTAGTTATGCCAATAGAAAAAGATGTTTAGTTTTAGTTACATTTTTCCTATCTCTCCCCTTTTACTCCTATACTCTTATACCAACCAATAGAATTTGAATTACTACAATGCCTCTTTTTTTTAAACTAGCGTCCCCAATAACGTTATGTGTAACGAGCAAGAACAACAGTCTGTCCGGTCAAGCGTTCGTAGACATTTAGTATTTTCTCAATAACTTGGCTAATACTTGGACTACCCAATTTTTTTAAAAACATATTTTTGCTCAGGGGACTCTAAGCTATACTACCATATGATTTTTATGGTCAGTTTCAGTATGGTTTAGATTTTCAATTTTGTCACTGTCAATCGTCAAAATTAACTTTTTACACAAGTCGGCCATCTTCCCCCCACACCCCCCTGTCTCTAACATTTTCCTCACTATTCAAATAAACCAACTAGTTTGAGTGACGTCAGAATATTACCGCTAGGAGGAAATGAAAAATTGTCTGTGTGTTTGCCTCTGCTGGCTTTGCCCACAGCGTGTATATATTAAAGAGACCGCGTGCAGAGCGAAGAGGGGTTTTTCAAAACTTTGGTAGTGTTTTGCGTTAATTATTACAATCGTCTCTTTCTTACTACTGAGAACTGTCCGAATTATTACAAATGTTAGTGTTAAAGTTAACATATTACGTTAATTCAAACGCCAGTTTGGTCTCACAGCTCTGGCAAGTCGTTAATTACAAGCTTTTCCACCGTTTCGTGCAGCAGATCGGCAAGATGTTAAAATGTTTATTGTACGTTTTTCGAAAACCGAAACTAAAACGTGTTAGATTTTTACGGCGGGTCATTTTCTTAGCATTCCCACTGCACAAAAGGCATCGCCCTACTGGCGTTGAAGATGAAATCAGCCAGACACCTGAGAGCTGGTGTATTTATTCATCATAGGACTAAAATCTTACTGAAATAAGCGATTATCTCACAGATTTTGCTACACACCTCCCTTCCTAAAACATGCATCTATTGCAGGTTACAATCTGTGAGATAACTTAGCGCAAATAAAGTCCTACGTTTTCATCTGATTTTCATCACAAGGATGTCTACTCAAAAAATCTGCACCGACGTTCTGAGGGCCGGGAATATATTCAATCAGAAATGAGTATGGCTGTAATAATAATGACCATCTTAATAATCTGGAATTTTCATGCTTGGCTTGTGTCAGGAATATGAGAGGTGAATGATCCGTTTGGAACACAAATGTCCTGCCATATAGATAAATCTTAAATTTTTTTATAGCCCATATTAACGCCAAACATTCTTTCTCACTTGTTGAATAATTTTTTTCCGCCTTGTTCAACTTGCGGCTTGCATAAGCGACTGGGTTCAATTCCCCATCTTGTGAGGAGGACCTTTGCAACAATGTAGCGCCCATGTCCACATTGCTTGCGTCACTTCTCACGACAAATTCTTGATTCAAGTCAGGCAATTGCATTACTGGCCTGCTTGTGAGTTTTTCTTTTAACTCCTGATAAGCCAATTCACACTGTGCGGACCAATTTATTGTATCAGGTTGTCCCTTTCGAGTTAAATCCGTCAGAGGAGCACATATAGAGTTAAAATGTTTAATGTACTTTTGGTAGAAACCACACAACGACACAAAAGATCGCATATCTTTCTTTGTTTGTGGCCTAGGTGCTCTTTTCAGTTTCTCCAGATTCTTGGGATCAGGGGTCATGCTACCCTAATGTACGGTATGTCCCAAGAATTCCAACTCTTTACACCCAATACAACATTTTGTTGGTCTAGCAGTCAAGTTAGCCTCTCTGAGTCTATCAAACAGCATATTCAAAGAGTTAACATGTTCCTCAAAAGTTTCAGTTGCAATGAGGATATCATCCATGAAATTCGAGATACATGGATTTTTCAGGGGATCAAACAATTTTCGCATCATCCTAGAAAACACACTCGGGGCATTTTTCAACCCAAACGGTAGCATGTTGAACTCATAATGACCTTCCGAGGTGCTAAATGCTAAGTAAGGTCGAACCTCAGGCTTTACTGGAATTTGATAATAGCCTTTGCTAAGATCCACCTTGGAAAAAATATTTTACCTTGTTCAGCCTGGCAAAAAGTTGAGTAGTATCAGGTAATGGATCCACCTGATCTTCTGTGACAGCATTCAGTTTCCTGTAATCGATGCACAGTCTATGTTCTCCCGATGGTTTCCGCAACAAAACCACACAGGAACTATAAGAAGACTCACTGTGAGAAATAATCCCTTGTAACAAATAATCTATCTCCTCTTTCAAAGATTTTTCCTTAGCGAACGGAATAGAATAAGGCCTCATACAGATGGGTGTTGGGTCTAGTAGTTTCATATCATATTCCAACAAATTTGTGTGCCCCGGCTTATCCGTTAACACGTCTGTATGTTTCTCCAGGACCTTTTGAATCCTCTCCCTTTGTCCTTTTGTCAGGTGATTACTGATCTTCACCTGTTCAAACGTTTCACTGGGCTTCAGTGGATATTCAACTGAGGTGAGAGGTTAATTTTTCATTTCGGTTGCAATTGACAAGGCCATTAAGTGTGTTCCTTCCTGGATTTGTCTGTCCAGATATTTCTTCAAAAGGTTCACATGATAGACTTTTTCCTTTCCCTTTTTTTCTATCTTGTAATTTGTTCTGGATACCTTTTCCAAAACTGTATATGGACATTGCCAAATAGTTTGTTAGTTTTTGACATTTAGAGATTTCGTCAGATCGCTTTCCTTGAGTTTGCGTTTTTGGTTTTTACTTAAGTACTTTCGTGAACTCATTGTTATTTCTCTAGGGTCTTGACCTCTGTTAAAAAGGGGAAAACACTACCGTACATTAGCCACAGCAGAACAGCCAACTTACCGCGACACTACACCTTTACAACATCTGTGCTACTCACTCTCAAACTTTGAGATTGTTGAAATATATACAACAAAAAATTAATCAATTTGAGTCGTGCGACTATTGTCGCATGCTTTGAAAGGAAAAAATTGTAGATCTACTTTCTGAGAAAGCGTTTTTTCGTTTACGGCTAGCCTACATGATACTTTAATAACCTTTTAATTTTTATTTTAACTATTATTTTGTATTGAATTACACTATATTATTATTTTTAAAAAACCCCTTCTCATACAGTAGACCCAACATTTTTAAGCAATGTGGACTAAATTCGCTTTTGGGGCCCCTCCGGGATTAGGGGGCCCTTAAGCTTCATTAGTTTCATAGTAGATCCGCCACTGGTTACTGGTGCTGTTACACCGCTGGCAGATGGTTTGTGATCCGTACTAAATTAGGAAGAAAACAAAACATTATACCATAATCAATATCCTATCCTATCAAGCGTAAGGGTAAGATCTCTTATCCTCTCCGTCATTTAATTAAATTAAAACGCACACGTGTCTTAGCCTATCTTATCACGCTTCGCTCAACTGGTACGGGTTTGGGTTTAGGTATGCGCCTTCCCCCTCCCGCCCGGTAAAACACTCGGCGCACAATATCAGTGTTAATTTAATTATGAATACTTTACAAATATCGCTTGTCGTTAATAGCTATTTGTTTCGCCACATGATATTACACTAGTCACTTATATAAGTACACATAATGAATTTGAAGTGAATTTATATTCCGTCAATTGTCAGTCGCCTAGTGTATTTATTAGTCAATTAAAACATCTCTTTCTGGGTGAAAGCGGTTGATTAAATCCACATTACAACTGGGAAAATTTAGCTATGCATTATTTAATACGCTAGTATTAGCACTTAGAACATCCTAGTGAATTATAATGATAACTTAACACATTAAATAACTTAAATGCTAATATCTATTACCGCAATCAGAAATGGAACAATCTCCACGAAAAGCTATAACACACTTCCACAACGGCTCTAGAATAACGAGCTAGATTTTGCAAACTTTCTTAGCGACTAGATAACTGACTTTGGGAGGACGGAGTATTTATACAGAAATAGTGTTATTTCACTAAAGGTTGCGAGAATTCACGCTCTCGAATGATGTTGTGAAGATGCTATGGTGGTAGTACTTACTAATATTCTTGTAACTTTTCATTCAGTGCAAAAATCTGCTGTCATAACTCGACTGATAGTATAAACAAGGTTTATTTACAGGAATTCATAAACAAACAATTTCAGATGAAATTCAAATCAATTATTCCTTGTCGTGAATTTAGTTTAACCATATTATCTTTTTCTTTTTCCTTTTCCACAACCGTAGAAGTTATTCAAACATCTCGTGCAACTCAGTATTTTGGTCACTTTGACCTTCTCCCACAACCTTTCAGTTCAGGTGGTTGCTCCTTTTACCTTCAATATTTTAAAGATGCTAATCTCTTCTGATGCTAAGACTTCAATAGATCTGTAGTTGTTTCTTGGTTTCCTTCCTAGTACAATATAAAAATCAATTCTATCCGTGGACTGAAATATAAATCGAGATTGTACTTACATGAGTCTTACTACACAAAGTCTATCCTCCCAGTACGAATAAATATAGCTGCCGCTTATATTCTGTCTTGAAAAAACACGATATCATTTAAACTTTACACACAATATACTACTTTTCTGAAAACACTTCAAGAAAATTCAACTTAGAACAGGTCTTCGTGGCTCTACGAGAAGGAGACAGCTCAAACATGGCTTCTCATCAGCTCACCAGTAGAAACACAACCTTCCCCGAGGTCGTCTAGATGGAACTGCCCTAATGATAACTTTAACTTCTCGTTAGCCCGATAGGTGTTGTCGGCCCTTGTCACCGTCAATGATTTTGATTGGTCTACTAAAAATGTATGACCTTATCTCATTGGCACCTATAATGCCTGGGTAACAAACCTCACTGTCACATCTGCAGGCAAAGTCCTTTCCACGGTTCAAACAAACATTTAATAGGTACTCCACATATTTAAAAGGCTCCATCATTGACATAATATTTGGCACAGTACAATATGAGGCTATTGTCCAGTCCGCCCTGTTAACAATTAAATTATAGTCGGGCATATTTGCCGATCATCATCTTGAAAGTCCACGCAGTCCAGCACAAAAGTCCTTTGGCTAATGCTGCTGATCTTAGAGATATTCAAGACCAGTTTTATTACACAGCATGTCAACGAGAGTGCGATTTGCCATATTACAAGAATATTGTTTCCTTTAGAATCTATTAGATTTATAAGGCGTAAGTAGAAGTCAAAAGTCATGACGACTGCATCTCGATTAATTGGGGAAAAAACATCCATATTAACTTTATTTCAACTGGTAGATCTATAGGTAGAAATCAAGATAGTACTCAGACCTTTGAGATAAGGAAACTGCTGGAACCTACGAATATTACTGTAGAGGATTCTCCCTTAAATACGCCTATGTCATTATATAGGAAGTCACAGAACATGGGTGTAATCAGAATTGTAAATGGAACACGTCTTCATATTTGAATGGATGGAGATAATAATTGGAGAACCAGTTGTACCTATTTCATGAACCTGTATATATTGCCAAGAAATTGTTCGTTTTCTAATATAAACGTTTTAATTGACATCAAGGAAGTTATTCCTTCTGTGAAGTTGAAAGTTGACATTACCTTGTTGGACTAATAGATACTCAGTAACATATCACTTACGAAAACTAACAACTAGAGGATAAGAACGAACTGGAAATTAGTTCATTCAAGTATTACCACCTCTGGCAGTTACCAGTACTCAAATTGAAAGATTGAAACACAAAAATAGAGTTAAAGCATATCGAAGATAACTTGTGCCTGCACCAGTCCCATAAGTTATTTACATGACTGTGCCGTGACAACTACAACTCAACCCCACGGTCACAATAGGAGTGTCGATCCTCCAAGGAATCTATGAACACTTTTGGACTTTAAATATCTTCTGACGGACACATTCCAACAGCCTGAACACATTTGCCCGTTTTCCTCACAGAACACAGGCAAAAGAGACCGAAAGTCAACGGTTAGGTTATTAGGCAGACGATGATGACGTCATGCCGTTTCTATATACGTCATACTTAATTACAATGGTGCGCTCGTTCATAATCAGTGTAAGTGTAATATCGTGTTCGCTCATCTTGCGTACCGTTATATGTTCGTAAAGAACAAATCCCTCTGCGCAAGAATGAGACGCAACACCCAACTATTTCTCAAGAAGCAAGCTATGTCATTGCCGAAATCGTGGCAAAAAAAAAAAAAAAAAACGATATAATCACATTCAATTGCTGAGTTAGTATTTTTACCAGCATGATGTAAAATTGTAAATATTATGTTTGGCGAGAAGTAGGAAAGAGAAATTTTAAAAATCCCTATTAGTTGGCGTATACAAGACATGTCTCCAGACATTGAGTCACTAGTGATAGCTACGATTAAAGAAGCCTATTTCTTTGCCATCCAGTTGGACGAGTCAACTGACAGCACTGAAAAAAACTCAATTCCTAGCATTCAGCAGGTTTGTTAGTAATGGGACATGATTGAATGATTTTTATTTTGCAAACCACTTTCAGAAACAACAAAAGGCCTAGACATTCTTGATGTGTCGACAGTTATTTCAGATCTCACGATTTGTCATGGAAATTATGCGTCAGCGTCTGCATGGACGATGCTCCCTCTATGTCTCCAAGTCTGAAAGGATTTGTCGCACTGGCCAAGTGAAAGAATCCTGGCATTGTTTTTACACTGTTCTTTGCACAAAGAGGCCTTCATTTCAAAATCTGTTGTACGTGAGATCCAAAAAGTACTGGATGAGACAATCAAAACAGTACCTACATCAACAGTAGACCATTAAAAATGAGGGTTCATTCAGCACAGTTTATACGAACATAATATTTTTTTAAATCTTGTGAAATGCCGATCAATATTAAAGTTTTAGCTATTGAACTTTTAAACAAAATCTTAATATTTTATTTTTTTAAATAATAAAATATCTCCTTAAAAATATGACTGTTAAAAATAGAGTGGTTGATAAGGGGCATCCCTGTCGTACTCCTGTCTTCACCTGAAAGGTTAGGTTGCTCTGACCAACACTACACGTAAAGTTGGCATAGAGGCTTTTTATGATTGACACTATGCAGCTTGGAATTCCATAAGCCCTCAGTATTTTCAATAAACTGTTCCTATGTATGCTGTCGAAAGCCTTTTCAAAATCAACAAAATTAATGTAAAGCTGTCTTTGCCATTCTGAGCACTGCTCTATAATGTTCCTGAGAGTGAATATATGATCTACACATCTCCTGTTCTGTCTAAATCCTGCTTGTTCTTTCCTCAGTTTGTGGTCTACTGCCTTTGAAATTCTCTGTATAATTATCCTGCCTAGTATTTTGCTGGGAACTGAGAGAAGAGTGATTCCTCTCCAATTATTGCAGTCTGCAAGATCTCCCTTCTTGGGCAATTTGACAATTATTCCTTTGTTCCACTCTGATGGTGTTGTCCCCGTTTTCCAGACTTGTGCAAATAGTGGTTCTAATAGTTCTGCTGCTAGCCCAGGGTCTGTCTTAAATAGCTCTGCATTTAAGTTATCATGGCCCGGAGCTTTTCCGTTCTTTAACCCTTTGATTGCTGTGATGATTTCTTCTTTGCGTGGAATGTCTGTATTCACATCTAGATCGTTTTCAGCCTCAGGAACATTCAATTGTGTCTCTGGTGGTTCCTTGTTCAGAGTTTCTCTGAAGTGCTCTGCCCATCTTGTTTCCTGTCCCTCTGCTGTCGTGATGAGATTACCTTGCTTATCTCTTACTGGTTGGTTGTTCGTCCATCACGGGTGATGAAGACCACTCTGTTCATCCAATTATTTAAGAATATGTTAGGTTAGTCTATGGGTACGAAGGTGACTGAAGAGCCCGATGCGGGCCTGGAAAGATCTTGGACAGTGTGGGCAGGGAATGTTTGCTTCATGTGAAGGTTTTATTTCACGGTCCTTTCTAGCTTGTCTCCGCTGTTCCGCTGCTGCTCTTCTGGATGATTCGCATGCTGCTGCATCTTTACGAAGAGATGTGCGCCAAGCAGTTCGGTCTTGCGCAGCAGCTTCCCATGTGTCTGGGTTTATGTCAAAGGTTTTCAATGACGTCTTTAACGTGTCTTTGAAGCGCTTCTTTCGGCCACCATGGGAGCGTTTACCCTTCTGCATCTCACCATAAAAGAGTATCTTTGGCAGTCGATGGTCTGGCATGTGGACTACATGACCTGCCCAGCGAATTTGTGACTGCATCAGAATAGTATCAATACTAGGGATACCAGCTCTGTCAAGAACGGCGGTATCCGGGATCTTGTCTTGCCATTTGATGTTCATTATCTTCCTGAGACAGACTGTATGGAAGTGGTTTAGCTTCTTTACGTGGCGCCTGTATACAGTCCATGTTTCACATGCATATAGCAGCACTGGAAGCACCGCAGCTCTGTACACCTTCAGCTTTGTCTGTAGACTAATGCCACTTCGATGCCAAACGTTGGTGTATAGTCTGCCAAATGTGCTGCTGGCTTTGGAAATCCTGGTGTTCACCTCATCATCAATGACAATGTTCTGGGATAGTGTGCTACCAAGGTATGTGAATCTGTTCACAACATTCAGTTTCTCACCATTAACCTTGATGACTGGCTCAGTATAAACTGTGCCAGGAGCTGGTTGGTACATGATTTCTGTTTTCTTCGTGTTGATGGTAAGCCCAAAGTTGGCGCAGGCTTCGGAGAATCTATCCATATGTATAACCTGCACCCTTTTCGCAAAGTTGGCCCTCGCCTGCAAGTCGAGTTTCACTCAGTGCTGCTATGTCAATGTTGTACCTGGCCAGTTCTCTCCCAATCAGGGCAGTTCGTCTCTCAGGTCTGTTTGCGTTAAAGTCTTTGTCAAGTAAAGTGCGCACATTCCATGCGCCTAGAATGAGGGGGAAAAATCTGTCCTTTCTTTTTCTTATATGTCGACCGCCGAAGTAGGGTACCCACCAACCGCGGTAAGCTGGTTAGGTAATGGTGAAGCAGGCAATGTTTAGGGCACCTTTTCTAGCCCCTTCCTCATGCCATGGAGGTGAGCAGTGCTTTCCTAAAGAGGGATGCTCAGACACTCAGGTGGCTTCCAAATCCCACTGCTGCTCCGATCAGTGGAAGACGACCATATGGCCTGAGCCACCTGTGTGTAGGTCTGCGACTACGACTGCCAGCGTACCCACGCCTGCCGCTTCGCCGCTCGCCCATCGCCACAGGACTTGTTGTGAGTGGATGGATGAATGGATGAATGGATGAAAGAGTGACTTGCGCGGTGATTTGGATTAAAGTGAGGAAGAGTTGCGCAATTCGTCGACCTTACTCTCTCGCCTGGGTCCATCTCAATCCAGTGGCAAGACAAGTCAAGACGACTGGAGATGAAGTCAGGTGCAGTGGATGACCAGGGCTTTCTACGTGCCTCGCCGTGCTCCTTACGCTCCACAGCGCGTTGCTGGTAATCGCCGTCATGCCCGTTGAACCAACAGGTGGTTTCTTCCGCGCAGTCTATCGAATCCAGTCTTCGCATGCATGGGTAGGCAGACCCTAACTCACCGAAGGTTTATAACCATTCGGCTACCCTCACCTAGTTTAGCCGGCCTGTCAAAGCCGTTGTCCGGGGGTGGCCGCTGTCGCATGCTGACAGCTACGAGGAGCCACAGGTGAGAGCTGGATGCCAGGTTTGGACCAAAGGTGGCTGAGCTGCCCTGAAAAGGGCATGACAGCTCCTTAACCAGAGGTACTACCAATACCTGACTTCCCAACACCCCCTTATCTCTTACTAAAGTAATATTGTTTGCACCTCGTTTTCCGCTGCTGAATTTAGTTATTTTGTATACTGTGCTTTGTTCATTTCTCATTGGTGCCTCCTCTGCCTGTCTTGCAAGATCGAATACAGTTATAATTAATTTTTATTATATTATTTTATAAGGTAGTATGTTTTGCTAAGTGTTGCAATTCTAACGGAATTTTTGTTGCTAAATAGTGGAATTCTAAAGGAATATAAATATCAACGGAGTATATGTTAAAAATTCACGCTACTGATTCTATTCAATAAACCAGTAAGTAAACTAGTTTTCTTCTTTTTGTTTCGTTAGTTGAAATACAAAGAATAGTACAAATATGTGCTACTGTATTTGCATCTAATTTTATTTCAAATTATTAGTTAACCTAAACGAAAGTGCATATTGGGTCTGAAACTCGTGATTGGGTCCATTTTCTTGCAATACGGGTACAGCCGAAAATGGCGGCCAAATTTTAGTTTGCGTAACTCTTATATGATAAAGGGGCACTAATCGCAGTATTTTTGTATCTTATTTACAGCAACACTGTTCTATCATATTTATGTGCATTGTGCTATGATATTTATAGCAGTGTTGTGCTATCAGTGTCAGACATGAACATTTAGGAAAGAACTATAAAGTAAAAACGTCGCTTATAAAAGCAATGCCTAAGAAATGGAGCTATTAAATGAAGACAAGTGCCAGTGAGCAAAAGAACGAACGAACTTTATTTTCAAAGGGTTGAGGATGGGGCGCGCAGGCCAGTCTAACGTTAAGCCCTTCCCTTCTCTCATCTTTTATATACTGAATTCATTTATTCTTACATACATTTTAAATACTGATGTCGAGAAATGCAACATTGTAACAGTGCATTAACATTATACTGACATTACCACGTTAAAAGGCAAAGCTAGTTTCTTAACAGATACTGCCTTAGGGGAGTGAAGTGTTAGAGACTTCATGTTAGAGACTTCACTACGTTAGGTTCAGCATCGAGAGTTGGGATAAACCCTTGCCTTCCTTCACTTCTTTTATCTATCGATCTCAAGAGCAGAGTCAGGTAAGCATTTACAGCAGGATAGACTGGAGCGTGACTCCACCATGTTTCGAACCCTGCACATTTGCCGTGAGAGGCCCGTGCTATAGCCAGACTGCCAATCGAGCTCTCACATTTGTAGTTTTAAATATAACCAGAAATAAAATATGTTAAACAAGGCAACAACAACAAAAATCGTTATTAAAGCTTACTTACAATAATATATAATGATTTTGTAACATAGATTAGAGGGGTATGTATTCAGAGTTCATGAAGTATTCGAACAGTCTGCGATTCTATGAGAAGGGACTGAGTGTGCTTTTTGGGTCATGTGGAAGATTGTTCCAAAGATGAGCATCAGGGTAAGCTAAGCTTTCAAGCTTAAGCTTGAGCACTTGTAATTTGTTCACATGTTGTGGCTGCGTCTTCAGAAGAGAAAAAATGCGTCGACTGATCAGTAACTGGGAAGGAATATACTAAGAAACTAAAAAAGAAGATAAAACATGCTTATATACCTTGTGAGGATGAATAGTGACAGCACTGGCATAAAACCTTATATTGGAAGCGACCTGGGAAGAGGGAATGAGAAAGAGATGATGGATAGAGGGAGATGATAGTTACCACGAAGAGAACAACAACATACAAGACATACACGGCACAAAATTGGAAACCGAAGATCAACACCGCCAATTCTATCATGAACTCTAAAGGAAGATAAGGACATGAAGACACATTTGCAAAATTGATTGATGATAATGATTTGTGATAGCCATATCGTGCCCAATCAGAGATCGATCCAGGGAGGGAAAACAGTAAAATCAAACGAGCGAATGCACGAACTATCTTTGTTTTTTTTTTTTTTTAAATAACGGTGTCTGACATGAAGACTTGTCATGGTTTGATCTTTCTTTATCTTTCTTTATCTGCATTCTTTCATTTTTAGGCACCTGGGATGCTATAGGGATTCGCACATCGTAAAAGTAACCTTATGTTGTTGATGTATTTCTGGTTGTAAGTTTCCACAGGATGGTATATTGATCTTCTATAGCGTGATTGAAGTCACTCTCAATTTTTAAAACGTACTTATTAATTTATGTGTTGACATGAATTTCCAGAAATGAAATAAAGCGACTTGTCATGGTTTGATCTTTCTTTATCTTTCTTTATCTGCATTCTTTCATTTTTAGGCACCTGGGATGCTATAGGGATTCGCACATCGTAAAAGTAACCTTATGTTGTTGATGTATTTCTGGTTGTAAGTTTCCACAGGATGGTATATTGATCTTCTATAGCGTGATTGAAGTCACTCTCAATTTTAAAATGTGTTTACCGTTCTTGTACTTATTAATTTATGTGTATAACAAATGTCAACAAGTAACTTTAATTGCTATTTGAAATGTAACTAATGAGTTCTGATTTTCATTTCCAGAAATGAAATAAAGCGAAAAACAAAATCATAAACCACAAATAAACTGACGTCACAAGAAAGTAAAAATTATTGCTTGTTATGATGTCATGTGGTGAAATGGCGGAACCTCAGGTTGCATTGTAATGATAATGTGACATAGCATGTAAAGTAATAACATGGGAGTTAATTTTCTTCATTCAGACATTCGTTAATATAAATTAGTCGGACAGGAGTAAGAAATAAAAATGTCAAAATAAGGAGTGGCTTTTTCAATCACCTTTTATTATAAAACCATGGAATAACCAGTTGTAATACTCAGTAAACATTGACAGTAAAAACAGTATTACATCAGTGGTTTCCAAACGTGGAGGAGGGTCCTGCAGAAGCCGTCTAGTGACTTCAGTTTGAGAAGCGCTCAAATACCAGAAGACTTCATATTTTCATTTTCTTCTTTATGGCTTAATTTGACTTACACCACAACACTTGGTGATCGGGGTATCTCACTATAGGGAGCGCATCATTTGACTCAACTTACTCCAAAGCACTTGATCTTTGGGGTTCCTTACAACGATGAGCGCTTGATTTGACTCAACTTGCTCCAAAGCACCGGATCATTGGGGCTCCTCACAACGATAACCGCTGAATTTGACGTGACATGCTCCTTAACTATTGGTCATTGGGTACCTCTCTATGATAAGCGCTGAATTTGACTTGTTTCATAACACCTGGCCATCGGGGTACCTCTCCAGAATTAGCGCTTGATTTGACTTCGCTAGTATTTGGGGTACCTCACAACGATAAGTGCTTTATTTGACTTGACTAGCTCCATTACTATTGATCATTGGGTAGGCCTACCTCTATGCGATATGCGCTTGCCTTGACTGGACTTGCGAGATAACATTTGGTCATTGTGGTACATCACTATGGTGAGCTCTTGATTTGACTTGACTTGCGCCACAACACTTGGACATTGTGGTACATCATTATGGTTATTGATTTTTAGTATGTTTAGTTCCGCGACAGGCAATACATTCATTCTTCTATGCTGTTAATCTTATTTTAATCCTGTTTTCTTTTCCCTGGTACTGTACCTTGAAGAAATGTAGCAAAATCTGTGAGATAATCGTTTATTTCAGTAAGATTTTAGTCCTATGATGAAAAAATACACCAGCCCACAGGTGTCTGACTGGTTTCATCTTCAACGCCAGTAGGGCGATGCCTTTTGTGCAGTGGGAATGCTAAGAAAATGACCCGCCGTAAAAAATCAAACACGCTTTAGTTTCGGTTTCGAAAACGTACAATAAACATTTTAACATCTCGCCGATCTGCTGCACGAAACGGGGGAAAAGCTTGTAATTAACGACTTGCCAGAACTGTGAGACCAAACTGGCGTTTGAATTAACGTAATATGTTAACTTTAACACTAACATTTGTAGTAATTCGGACAGTTCTCAGTAGTAAGAATGAGACGATTGTAATAATTAACGCAAAACACTACCAAAGTTATGAAAAACCCCTCTTCGCTCTGCACGCGGTCTCTTTAATATATACACGCGGTGGGCAAAGCCAGCAGAGGCAAACACACAGACAATTTTTCATTTCCTCCTAGCGGTAATATTCTGACGTCACTCAAACTAGTTGGTTTATTTGAACAGTGAGGAAAATGTTAGACACAGAGAGGGGGGGGGGGGGGGGGGGGGGGGGGGGGGGATGGCCGACTTGTGTAAAAAGTTAATTTTGACGATTGACAGTGACAAAATTGAAAATCTAAACCATACTGAAACTGACCATAAAAATCATATGGTAGTATAGCTTAGAGTCCCCTGAGCAAAAATATGTTTTAAAAAATATACTAGTCCAAGTATTAGCCAAGTTATTGAGAAAATACTAAATGTCTACGAACGCTTGACCGGACAGACTGTTTTTCTTGCTCGTTACACATAACGTTATTGGGGACGCTAGTTTAAAAAAAAAAAGGCATTGTAGTAATTCAAATTCTATTGGTTGGTATAAGAGTATAGGAGTAAAAGGGGAGAGATAGGAAAAATGTAACTAAAACTAAAACATCTTTTTCTATTGGCATAACTAACGCAGACTGACCAATGGACTACGAGGCACATAGTTTGTTTGGAATTGTTTGTTTTTTTTAAACCTAAATTCGAAAAGATGTAGTAGTGCCTGCTTTCATTGGTCGGCTCTAATAGATATTGGCAAAAGGCATAGTGGTCTCGTGGCCATTTGACTAGAAAATTGTATTCAAACAAATACGTTGAGATCAGATGTGATAACTTGTAAAATTAACTACTAAATTCACTATCTGCACGGGGCAGAGCAAGACTGAGGCTATATTCTTTGCCACTCAACGTTATTTGTGACATATTTCTTTGAACTAGTGGTAAGAATGCTTTATATATTTACATGCTTGATTAAAACTGAAAAAAGTCAGATACTGCTGTGGAAAAGTGAAGGACATACCGGAAGCAAACATTATTGAGTCCTCACATTGAACTGTATTTGACTGTTGCATATTATTATGATTTTGTATTAATATTTTGTATTGAAAATGTTAGGAAGCCTCTGTGTTCTATGAACACTTTTCAACATGCCTAGAGCGTTTATATGTTAGAAAAAAAAGAAAAAAAATCATATGAAAGGAGATGTGGTTACTCCACGTTATTGCATTGAAGCAAACTATGTAAAAGTACAGTGGCGTATCTGCCATAGGGACCTGTGGTGTGGTCACAGAAGGGTGTGAGTCATAAATTAGGAGCTGATGCACATGAATGCACAAGAGGCTGACGCCATAAGGTCTTGTATATATAGGGATAGGAAGTTGTGATCAGGTTAAAAAGGCCAGGGTGTCTTTTTATTGCAGAGTTTTTATTTCCTGTTACCATCCGGTGACAGGAAACCTGATGACCTCAAAAATTGGCCCTTAACAGTTGATAATGATTTCATACAGAATTGTTTAATGCAAGACATATGGTTTTTTCAAAATAAAAAACCAGATGATGTATATACCGAATCAAGCAGGGTTTATAAGGAGCAAAACAGAAGTTTCTCAAACAAATATTTTGAAAAAAGATTGAAAAATGGCCAGACTGTGATGAGATCCTGGTTAGTTTACTCAAAGAGCAAAGGCTGTATATAATGTTTTGTTTGCAAACTCTTTTCTAATTGCCAAACATCACTTACAACAGGTGGGTTTTTTGACTGGATGAATGTACTCAGAACTCTAGAGAATCATGAAGACAGCATGGAACATAAGAGGGTGATGTTGTGCTGGATAACAAGAAAGTCAAACAAAAATACTGTGGAACAGCAATTTGAAGAACAGATGACAAAAACCATACAGTACTATTTTGAAGTACTGTTGCGGGTGGTTCGGTTGCTGGGTCTTTCATTCTATTATTATTAGTTGAATATGTATGCTTTGCTTATTTATCATTATCTCAGTTGAGGTCAACACAAATGTTTTCGTTGATTAATGAGTGTGCAAGAAAACATTGGTTCCGTACGAACCTGATTATCATTAGTATAAACTTCCTATGAAGAAGAGTTCATCAGGTCAAACAACAATCAACAATGCAAGTTGAAGCAACCAACCGCAACCGAAGTAACGTGGGTAAGTCCTTGATTGAGTCCAAACGTTTATTGACGGAACAATGGATGAAGACATCACAAGTATTATTCATTAATAGCATACATATATAATTGAGTACAGTTGAATCCATTTAATATTCTCAGTCTGTACACCAGTAAAATGAATTAATACAGCCAGAACATCATAGCTGTGTGCACGCGCGGTTGGGGTTTCCAACGGCCGACAATGAGCGTATGCGTCTGATAAATATCATATTATGGACTGAAATAATCTTCCGTGAAGTTGGGTGTATACTAACCTATTTATATTATTTGATTCATATAACTTGGACTGACCCTGAGTCCCTGCTTCGAAGTACGTATATAAATATGTGGCAATACAATGGCCAACACTGGACGAATATAGGACGCGTCTTCACAGCTTGACGGTCAACGTAAAAAGGGTCTCGTATCTAAGTCACGATGCGTGACCTATCAACGCTAACACGTCATAAATCGATCGTGCATATAGCGTTCAGTAGTCCGTGAATTCTTAACATCGAATTATATTAAACGCTGTGACCCTAGAAGTAAATTAATATTAGACAAACATAAAGGTATGTTTTCAGGCACTCGTAAGAAATAAAGAAGTAGAACACTTGGACAACAGAAAAACAACAGACGTGAGTGGCTTACCCAGGGTTCGAACCCCGTACCTTCCGTACGACAACTCCGCCTAGCTATCAAGCGAATCACACTGACCCCACGGCCAGCTAGGCATCCCCAAAAAAAGATGCTTTGCTGGCTATTTATCAGTACGAAACACACAAGATAACACCGGAAGTATACAGTGGGCAACTCAGCCCTTAAATGACGCAATCACTTCTGTTGTTCTCCTATTAACAGTATGTGTCAGTCCAAACAAGACAAAGACCTTGATACTGGGTCCAGTAAATAGTAGAAGACTTAAGGACATTAGTATAGAACAGAGGGTAGGTTTCTGGTATTTTATAAACATAAATAACACATAAGGAAGGGAAACCCGAGGCCTGTAAACAGTAAATTAATATTAGACAAACATAAAGGTATGTTTTCAGGCACTCGTAAGAAATAAAGAAGTAGAACACTTGGACAACAGAAAAACAACAGACGTGAGTGGCTTACCCAGGGTTCGAACCCCGTACCTTCCGTACGACAACTCCGCCTAGCTATCAAGCGAATCACACTGACCCCACTTATTTCTTACGAGTGCCTGAAAACATACCTTTATGTTTGTCTAATATTAATTTACTGTTTACAGGCCTTGGGTTTCCCTTCCTTATGTGTTATTTATGTTTATAAAATACCAGAAACCTACCCTCTGTTCTATACTAATGTCCTTAAGTCTTCTACTATTTACTGGACCCAGTATCAAGGTCTTTGTCTTGTTTGAACTGACACATACTGTTAATAGGAGAACAACAGAAGTGATTGCGTCATTTAAGGGCTGAGTTGCCCACTGTATACTTCCGGTGTTATCTTGTGTGTTTCGTACTGATAAATAGCCAGCAAAGCATCTTTTTTGGGGGATGCCTAGCTGGCCGTGGGGTCAGTGTGATTCGCTTGATAGCTAGGCGGAGTTGTCGTACGGAAGGTACGGGGTTCGAACCCTGGGTAAGCCACTCACGTCTGTTGTTTTTCTGTTGTCCAAGTGTTCTACTTCTTTATTTCTTACGAGTGCCTGAAAACATACCTTTATGTTTGTCTAATATTAATTTACTGTTTACAGGCCTCGGGTTTCCCTTCCTTATGTGACCCTAGAAGTAGCACACTGCCAACTATAGCAGACGACTTCAATAAAATACCGTAACAATTCCCTGCCCGCCGGGGAAAAAAATCTATTAGATAGATTTTTTTAAACTATCTTACTCAAATGAAAAATTTAACAAAAACCCGACCTATGGCCTACGATGTTCTGTCTAGAACAGTGTCGTGGTCATGTCGATAAGATATCAGTCGTATAATATTATTATATTAAACAAAGGGGTGTCAACTGTCGCTAAATAATTATCTACTGAACTTAAAGACTGTTGTGAGTGAATAATGAAGTGGTATGTAAAGAAAATTATACTAACTAATTAAAATTAAACTAATTAATCATAATAAGTATGTAGGGTATTAATTAATTAACATCTAATTAAACAAAATGAGAGATAGTGTCATAATAACAGATATGAGAAGTAAGGACAAGTAAAGTAAAGAAAAAAGGTAAAGTATAAATTAATTTAGTTATGTGTGATTAAACTTAATTATGAGTGTCGAGTAATTACTAAGTAATTAACTTAATGACTTAATAAAAGAAAAAATATTCATACATTTCATGTGAATATCTTAACTAAATGCATATAACAGCTATCATATTCATAAATAAAATATTTAAAGTATTCGTTTGTGTGATATTATTTTGTTCTTTTTCATATTTTCTTTCTTTTGACACATTTCATTTTTTTATTTATCACACTTCAATTTTATTATGTTCTTTCATCATCTCATCTCAACCCATAACCCGTCACGGGTCGTAGGGGTGCCATGGTGGAAGCATCAGCAGACAGGGTCCTCCACTACTCTCTATTCTCAGCAATGCGTACAAGTGTGGAAAAACCGTGTCCTGCCCATTCTTTGATGTTATCAGCCTAGGATTTTCTTTGCCTTCCTCTTCTCCGTTTACCTTCGACTGTTCCCTAGAGGATCGTTTTCGAAAGGGAGTCATGACGAGTTACATGCCCAAACCAGGCAAGCTTTCGACGTCTCACTATTGACAAAAGTGGTTCTTGGTGGCCTGCATAGGTGTTTATCTTCTCTCTAACATAGACATTTGTTTTGTGCTCTTTATAGCAAATGCGCAAAATTCTTCTATAACATTTATGCTCGAAAGCCTGAATCCTTCGCTCCGTTCTGTTCGTTATGTTCTTTATTAACTTAATAACTTATTAAACTTAATAATGTCGGACATGAAGATCCAGTCGTCGTTATGTCCTTAAGGATCTACGGAAAGTTCCATTCGAAGACTGTTTAAATGTTCCGATCCTGAATGAATTTAAGTTTCATAATGTTCAATTAGTCATGTCACATAACGAAATTTGTCCAATTTGAATTCAGATATTATTTCCGACTATCTTGGTAACAGTTGTATTAGTAATGGACACAAGTCAAAGTCCCCGTGTGTATATGAACACTATGTCTCTTGCTTTCATTAATCTCGTTCGACTAGCGTCTCTATTGTTTGTTTCTCTGAATAATCGTTGACGTTTCATTCATAGGTGGATAATTCGTTGATCGAATTCTATCTTTTGGTATGATTAATTTTGTGAAGTTATTTGAAGACTATCCGCATTCATGAATCGTCTTCCGAAGGATTTCTTGAGAGTACGTTGGCCACGATGTTTTCTGTCCCTGATTTGTATTCAATGGTGAATTCGAATGGTTGTAGGAATATAGCAAACCTCGTAAGTTTCGGGCTTTTGTGATTCGAGCAATGTAGGGATGCCACCGCCTTCTGATCTGTTTGGATCAAGAAGGGTGCACCCAGTAAAAAATTTTCTAATTTGTTGATGGCCCACACGACGGCCAATAACTCTTTATTCACAGTAGAATATTTAGTTTCTGGCGTCTTGAGTTCGCGTGAGATGTAAAGAGTCGGATGTAGTATGCCTTCGTGACATTGGAGCAGACAAGCACCAATCCCATAATTACTGGCATCTGTACGAAGAATAAACTTTTTAGAAGCATCAGGTAGTCTCAAAATAGGTGGATTTGAAAATATATTTAATATTTTGTGAAACGTTTTGTTGCATTCGTCAGTCCATGTCACTTTCAACGGCATGTCTTTCTTTAACAATGATGACAAGACAGCCGTGATGGATGACACGTTAGGTACGAATCTGCTGTAGTATTGGACTAACCCTAATAAGCTCCTAACTTGCTTCTTCGTTCGATGAACTGATAAGTTTAAGATTTTTGAAACCGTACTAGGAACCGTTTGAATACGTCCCGCTCCAATAATATGTCCCAGGAAGGTTATCTCCTAAAACGCAATTAGTATTTTCGTAAGTTTCGCGGTTAAATGGTTATCCCGCAGTATTTTCAAAACACATCTAAGCCCCGAAAAATGTTCCTCAAATGACGAACAAAATAAGCATATGTCGTCGATGTATGTAATGATGTCTGGTCTACCTGATAAAATATGTCGCATCATGCTAATAAAGGTAGCTGGAGCGTTCACAAGCCCAAAAGGCATCACATTCCACTGGTAAAGACCTTGTGGAGTGGAAAACGCTGTGTAGTCTTTAGCTTTTTCGGTTAATGGTATTTGCCAGTAACCTTTAGTTAAGTCTATCTTTGTGAAAATTGTTGCGTTGGATAGACGAGGAAGTAAATCGTCAAGGAGTGGATGTGGTTCGCTATCAACTACAGTCTGAGCATTTAGCTTCCTATAGTCCACGCATAGACGAATGTTGTTGTCCTTCTTTCTGACAATGACTAGTGATGAAGAAAATGGAGAGTTACAAGGTTCAATAATACCTAGAGACAACATCTGTTCAAGTTCTTGAGTTGTTTTACTAAGAAAATGTAGTGGGACAGAATAGGGATGTACACGGATTGGTGTATCATCATTAAGAATAATGTCATGAGAGATCGCTGATGTGCGACCAGGTACGTCTGTCAGCACATCTGGGAATAATTGTAAGAGATCAGCAATCTTCTGATGCTGTTGCGGTGTAACCGAAGAAGAGATGGTTACATCCCGCCAAGATTCAGTAGGTTGTACTATTGGTACAGGTAATGTCATCTGTACCTCAGGAAAAGAAAATTCTTCTTCCTGAATTACTGAAAGATTAGAATAGTGACAGGTAGGTTCTGTGTCATCTAGTTCGTGAAAAATAGATTGTAGGTGTTTTGGACGAGTATGAAATTGTTTAAGCATATTTATATGATATACGTTTCTATGTCCATTAATATCTAGGACGTAGTCGACATCAGAAATCTTATCCATAACCTGATAAGGACCATTCCATGACACAAGTAGTTTATTGTCATTATGTGGAAGTAAAACATAAGCCTGATCTCCTGGAAATAATTGACGTAATCGTCTAGTTCTATTTTGCAGAGTACGGGCTTTTGCTTTTGCAGCCTCAGAAGAAGCTGTTGCCATCTGGCAAGATTCAATAATGTTATTACGGAGATTAATAACGTACTCGTATGATGACTGGATATCCTGAGTCATCTCGGCGTCAATTAATAAATCTTTTATTAGTCCCATAGGACCTCTTGGTGGGGCACCAAACACTAATTGGAATGGAGAGAAGCCAGTTTGTTCATTGGGCACTTCTCGATAGGCGAATAGCACAGCTGGGAGTGCTCTATCCCAATCTTGAGGGTGTTTAACCGTAACCTTATGCAATAATTGTTTAAGTGTACGGTTAAGTCTTTCTACTGCACCATTACTCATTGTATGATAAATACTACTGAGATTCCTATCTATATTCCAGGTCTTCATTACTTCCGTCATGGTGTCGGATATGAATTGAGATCCATGGTCTGATAACAGTTTCCTAGGGAAACCTACCCTAGAAAAGATAAGATGTAGTGCATCAGCTACATCTGCTGTAGTGGTGGTCTTCAAAGGGATGGCTTCTGGCCATCGTGTGCATAAGTCAATGCAAGTGAGAACAAATCGATGTCCTCTGGCCGAAGGTAAAAGTGGACCAATGATATCAATGGCCATTTTGTCGAAAGGTCTTACAGATATATCACAGGCCTGAATGGGAGCCGTGTGAAAAGCTCCGCGTGCTTTAACACCTTGGCATATAATACAAGAGCGTACATACTGTGAAATATCTCGTGACACTCCTGGCCAAAAGAATGAAGATAGTACTCGTGAACGTGTCCGAGTATATCCCATGTGACCTGCACACTTGGAATCATGTGCGTGTTGAAGAATGTAACGTCTAAATGCAACAGGTACCATGACTTGTTATTTTACTTGAGACTTATCCATAAAACACCTGATAATATATCATTTTTAATCGTAAACCAATGTTTGTTCTTATTGTTCGATGTAAGATTATCAAAATTGTTGACCAGAGTAAATTTTTTTTTTAGAGATTTGTCTTCCTTCTGCTTTCTTGCAAACGTAGCTCTGTCAATAGGAGAATGAAAATCACTATCTTTCTGTTCGTCTGGTTCCCCCTTATCAGTGTCGATACTCTTTACTAGTTTCGTCTGAGCTCTAGTTGTCACTGCATTCCCAAGGTATAAATTGTTTTTCTCCCATTCAATAATTTCTTCTGGGGTGCAATCTCTGCTGCCATGAATGCGACCAACCATAAGATCTGCAATAGGATTTTTCAACATGCAGACCTTAACATTACCTGTGAAAAAAGGTGTGTTAACATGTATTATAGCAGTGGAATAAAATTCTATTGTCCCACCAAACATCATGCATCTGACATATTCCCCTGTTGCACAACTTGGATGGATCAGTGACTGTCGAACTCCAATCGTTGTGGATCCGGAATCTCTCAAAACAGAGACGATAGATCCATTTATTATCCCTCTGTTGAATATAAGAGAGCCTGTTCCATCGTTGGCTGCAAGACCTACTTCTGGTAGAATATGTCCGCAGTTCAATACTGTCTCCTTTGCTTTCTGAAAAACCAGATTACATTCTGGGCAACTATTTGCCACGTTATAATTCATAGCGTAACATGTAGCAGAAGATTGTATTACTTTATCGTTTTATGTAACATCTGGAGTTGTACTATTAGTAACTGCTGCCCCTGTGTGGTGTTCGTAATGAGATGATCTACGAGACTGGGACCGCTGACGAGAATAATCATTGGAATTATTTTGTTGTCCCCTGTAGTGACTGTTATTTCTGTGTCTCGAGCCTTGATTATAGTTATTCCAACTATTACCAGTATTAGAGTTGTATGATCGGTTATGATTTGTATTGTGTTGACTATTGTTGTATTTAAACTGAGGTGACTGATTTCTATTTTGTGGTCTTCCTCTATTAAAATCACTCTTATTGTTAAAATTATTATGTCCCTTATGAAAATTAACATTATAATTTCCTTTGAAGCGACTTCTATCTACGCTGTGTGTTCTTGGTTTGTCATGACTGTGGTATGACATATTAGAGGCCACAGGTAGAGGTTCCCTTATTAGCGAGTTAGAAATGCTCGCATTCGGATGAGCAGTGCAATAATTTATTGAAATTTTTTCTAATTCATCAATAGTAGATGATTTTCGTTCTTGCAAATAGGCAAAGAACGGTGGGCTGACAGAGGATAACACTTTATCCCTCAGTAACAAATCGACTAACTTGTCGTATGATTTGTTGACACCTGCCAGTTCCACCTATCTGTTAAAGGTATTGCGTATGTTCGCAATAAAACCTGTAAAGTCTTTATTAGAATCTGTAAAAATACTCTTAAAACGTAATCTGCAACCCTCCTCGTTCAAATGGAAACGACGTAATAATAATGCTTTAATGGCGTAATAGTCACCAGCTATTGTTGGGTCTACATTCTGAACTGCACTTAATGGTTCCCCATCCAACAATTCACTAAGTTTTAAAGCCCATGCGTGTTTTGGTAAGTTATTTGTTAAACATACCTGTTCGAAACGTGCCAGGTACGTTCCAAGGTCGTCGAAGTTCAATTTGAAATGTGGTAATTTAAAGTTGTAATAAGGTTTGTTTTGGTTGGATTAAGATCCATTCTGAGCATTATCATTCTGGCTTGCTGCAGCACTTTGTGACTGAAATCTTGCAGTTTCCCACTTAAGACGTTGCAATTCCATTTCTTGTTGCCTTATAATTTCCTCTCGTTTCATTTTATTCTCTTCTTCTTGTCTAAGTTCTTCTTTTTCTCGTCTAGCAAGTTCTTTTTGCTCTTCCATCTCTCGTTTTAATTCAGATTTTTTCTCAGCTTCTTTTCTTTCAAGTTCTTTTAATTTTGCTTCATATTTTGCAAGTTCAGTTGTCGCAAATTCCAGGAGTGCATCTCCCTTTTTATTACAAACCTTTCCAATTCTAATGAAATGATCCAAGCTAAGCATTCTTGAACCTAATAGTGTATGTATGTGCTCAATATAATCAATTATAATACTATTGTATTATTATTTGTAAGTTCCACAACTATATAATATTTTGTAATAATATTATATGTACCTACTGATTTACTTCATAAATAGTTAAGCTATTTATTTATTTAAGATGCTGAATTTATATCATACACCTAATATCAACATTTAATAATTAAGGGTATTATACTTCCATAATTATTTTATTTGATCAATTATATGTGCTAAGTCAACACTGTAGTATTATGAAAATGTACTAATTAATATTTCATATGTTTGTCCTATTTAAGGCAAACCATAAATCAAAGTTATTTATCACTATATATTTTGCTATTGTGCCCTTGTCATAATCTACAATATGCTTCAATAGTATATTAGACTACTACTGCAAATAGATGACATCACCTAAGTCATCAAATGATTTTGTAAAAATTAATCAAATTATTGTATTATTATATTAATAATAAATTTATAGTAATATTATTATGTTATTAATATATGAGATTAATACAAACAATACAATTTATTAACCAAAAATTTACAACACAGAAGTACAAGATACAATTGACAATTTCACAAAAATAAATGATTTTACAAAACTAAGCATAGAAATCGGAAATACTGAAAGGTCAAGGATTGAACTAAATGTAGGTCAGCATACAGAAAAAAAATACGAATGCAAAAACTAATGACGTCACAGGACTCATCTGACGGTATTTACAATACATATAAATGAACATATAGATAGCAAGGTTAGGATTAACGAGATAGCTTACAAACAATAATACAAAACTCAATAAAATGAAACTGAATACAGTAAAATACACTAGTCATTCACAGAACTGGACACCTAAACCGCAAGGTCAAATCATAGCAAATGCGAACAAACAACCCATCGGCATAATCAACAATGGGGTTTTTCGCCAAATGCGATCATTTAACGGCCCTACGGAACAATCAAAACTGACCTTGACGTTCGAAAAGCCATAAGGATCAGTTTTGATTCCCACCTACCGCCCACGAAAGTTAACTACACGATATAAATACATATAGGAACATAAAACATACAACGGTTAACAGATGCTTTTGAAAGGACGTGCCAGTGATTAACATGGACCGAACATTGTTTAAAGTACAAACAGGTACTTAGCTTTTAGACACGATAGGTTTTTACAGTGCCCGTTTCACCAATAGGATAAGGAACTCGTATGACCAGTTCATGAAGGTTGAAATTAGCTTCCATCGTTCAAAGACATGTTTTGACAGAATTATTTGAAGGTCGATGTCTGGCGCTGCCATTCAGCTGAGTTCGTTATGTTGCTATGGTATGACGTCACCGGTGTACAAATAGAAAAAGTGTCCGTTTCGATTCTGCTTGAAGGGAATTGTTTCTTTACAATCTAGTGTGACTTAAAAGTCCACAGCCACATCAGGCCACCATTGTTGCGGGTGATTCGGTTGCTGGGTCTTTCATTCTATTATTATTAGTTGAATATGTATGCTTTGCTTATTTATCATTATCTCAGTTGAGGTCAACACAAAGGTTTTCGTTGATTAATGAGTGTGCAAGAAAACATTGGTTCCGTACGAACCTGATTATCATTAGTATAAACTTCCTATGTAGAAGAGTTCATCAGGTCAAACAACAATCAACAATGCAAGTTGAAGCAACCAACCGCAACCGAAGTAACGTGGGTAAGTCCTTGATTGAGTCCAAACGTTTATTGACGGAACAATGGATGAAGACATCACAAGTATTATTCATTAATAGCATACATATGTAATTGAGTACAGTTGAATCCATTTAATATTCTCAGTCCGTGTCCAGAAAAATGAATTAATATAGCCAGAACATCATAGCTGTGTGCACGCGCGGTTGGGGTTTCCAACGGCCGACAATGAGCGTATGCGTCTGATAAATATCATATTATGGACTGAAATAATCTTCCGTGAAGTTGGGTGTATACTAACCTATTTATATTATTTGATTCATATAACTTGGACTGACCCTGAGTCCCTGCTTCGAAGTACATATATAAATATGTAGCAATACAATGGCCAACTGATACCGATAATAGTGGGTTATGGATACCGATAAGTTTGTTGTCATCCTTATAAGGCGTCTATTGTAATACATACACATACGCCACACAGGCTAAATATAGAGATACGTTGCTAAAGGATTCTGTATTACAGGCCACGCCCACACAGAGCTATTCCTAAATACGTTAAGTAGGTATAATCAGTCTTGCAATATAGCAGTAGATCCTGCTTGATTGTATTCCACCACTTGATAAGAATAGGGTTATGTTTCAAAGGTATGTGTGTTCAAGTCTACATCATCGCCACATAGGCTAGTAATAAATATGTGTTACTACTGTCACGTCTAGAATATTGAGTGCGTGTGTTGGTTTAGTCGTTTACACCACAGGTACGTACACAAGATTCATGGATGGTTGTAAACGACTGGTGACATTTAATACTACTTTATTCACGTCACAACACATTGATATGAAATGCACATAGTCAGGATACAGTTCACAGCATAACACGAAATATATCTTAACTTATAAGGACTGCGCACTCGGCAGTTACTATGAGATCAGCGCTATAAAGTATCATCAATAATTCAGCGCTATCTCTTCCTCAACAACTATCCTCTCACAGGAAACAATGGCCTTTATATAATTCATCAGCGCTACAAAGTATCATCAATAACAATCCTCTCACAGGAGATAATGGCCTTTATATAATTCATCAACAACTATCCTCTCACAGGAAATAATGGCCTATATATATATTCATCAGCGCTTTAAAGTATCATCAATAACAATCCTCTCACAGGAGATAATGGCCTTTAAGGACTGCACACTGCAGTTATCAAAATGGCCTACACAAAATCTTCAGCTACTATCCTCTCACAGGAAATAATGGCCTTTAAAGACTGCACACTGCAGTTATCAAAATGGCCTACACAAAATCTTGGCCTCATAAACATTTTCACAATAATTCAAACTGCAGTTTTATACTACGCTGTACGCACAGCGAAAAATCCGTCGACATATTAACTTCAGCACTGTACAGGCATTTCACACTTCCCAAAAACACTGTCTTGACCTACCCGGTCAAACGCCCAGAACACTCTCCCCGAATCACACACTCGTTCCGCTCAAAAGCAGTCACGAGACTTCCTCACGGTCAACACAACTCAGTCAATCAATCATCTGCGGGCTAGCCGCGAGCTATTCTCACCCCGCTCAAAACAATACAGAATAAATATATCTCACTACTTGAGATGATCAGCGTTTTTCCACGCTATCTGTAATCTATCTCTCGAAACTACCACTAGATATTTTCAAAACAATTCAACAGCCAACAAGCAAACAAGTGCTCCAACTCAGAATCTATCTTGACTACTAATATACTCAGATTTACGTCCCTTACACCAGTTCTGTTCTTAACATCTTACCTCACCCCCGGAGAAAAAAAAATGATCCTATCATTTTTTTGACAAATACATCCCCCCAAAAAGTTAAGAGGACAATGCATCTCTAACATATGCGTATAAGAATTACCTTAAGTTAAGTCAAAATAAGACATCTACAAAATATAAGCATTAAGTGAAATGTAAAAATGAAATATCCAATGTAATCAATTAAACATACTAGAAAATAATGCATTACAAAACCGAGTTAAGTGAATACAGAACAATTAAATAGTAAACAACCGATAGTAAAAGAAAAGACAATATCAAGCAAACGAAAAATGATCCGTAATAAAGGTAAGTATTTTTTTTTTTTTTTTTTTTTTGTACGCCCCTAATATCGAGCGAAAAAATAGTCTAAAAATCCCTTTTTACTTGTACAGAGACAGGTGTCCCTCGCCATTCAGGCAAATACTCTCCGATTTCGGAGGTACCCAAGGAGCCGATCCTGGTCGACAAATCCTCGCCAGGTCTCGAGTTAAAGTCCAATTCCGGTCGACGAAAAAAAATGATCCTGAATCACCGGTCGCCAGAGCGGTGTTGTAATAAGGCTCCAAACAATATGAAATCCGAATATGAGGAAAAACAATAATGTCACACTCAAACAATTTCTTATATGTAAAATAACTACAAATATCACAAGTAGTTACACTATATTAAGTTATCCCATTAACTGACAATACAAAGAATGAAAGTATAAGAAGCAAAAGAAGAAGTATATAAGAAGAATGCGAACCGCAAACAACGCACGGAATGTAAACAAAATATGAAACCATACTGAAAAGACAACAGAAAAGAAAGAATAGAATGAAGAATAATCAACAAAAACATATGGAAAGCAAAAGGTATGAATATAGAGAAAGTTGGTAAAATATATACCAATAACTATTTAAATCAAACAAAGTATTTTATAATACATACAAACATGATCGAAAACGACAAAACAAAATAACAAAGTATACCTATACAAATATCATAAAAAATAGTTTATAACTAAACAAAACATAATCAGTAATTTAAACAAGTTATACAAGTTATACATAACCAACAATAAATTATCGACACCACACAAAAAAGTAATAGCATAGCTATATATCTAAGTTCGACCAACGCACAATCAAGCGCTAATACAACATAACATCCAAAAAACCAAAAAAAAAAAAACTTTCTTTAAAGAACTAAAATTACTCTACATATCAAACATAGCGCATAGTCAAGCGCTAGGCACACACAAAAACCAAAAAATTACAATGTCCGGAAAAAAAAATATTTTCCAAAAAATACAATACAAAAATATTTCTTAACGCTAAGTTACCTAAAAATAGTATTTTAATTTAATTAATTCAAATCTATAATTAACAAATTAACAAAGAAACTAACTTTAACAAAATGAGAGATATATAACAATTCCTATAGGCCCTATCTAAGCAAACACTAATCAACACGTGTAAGTTTTTTCAAAAAATACGTCACAAAGAAACACGTAGGAAAACACACTATTACCAACATACAAGTTTGCAAATATATGAAAACAACGTAATGTATGTTAAGTAAGTGCTTAAATTAGATTTCTAGATTCCTCAATCAAATAACAATATCAGCAAACGCTGTTAATTTTCTCTATACAGTTCAATTTAAACTTTTAAATATTTCCGGCTGACAATCACGTTCAGCTTAGCTACAGTGTTATTTAGTTATAAATTTATATCTATCTCCACTTGATATACTAAAAGTAACTATTGTAACACTACAACCAATGAGTATGTGCATAGGGCTGGCAAACTCATCATGTACAAAACTATCTTAACTATCACATCTGCAAAAAAAGAACAAAAAAAACGTCAAGTTCTACACCAGAGTATAAAAGTCAATGATTATATGGTGTAAATAGGCATAGGTTTGTAACCAGTAAGGTTAAATATAAACCTGCTCATTGCATTCATCAATAGTAAACGACACGTCACTACCATCTAACACACTACACATTATCCAAAACACAATAGTATAGAAATAGCATCGACATGAACTAATGCATAATTAAAATAGTCATACATATCAAGAAAAACTATTGACATCAAATGATGCATAAAATGATAATCATAATATAACAACCTATAATGATCTATACAATAGAATACAATAACATCGACTGTCCTAACAAAAAAAAAAATCAAACGCAAACAAAAAATCTCCATAGGTCTTGCCGACATCTCATAAACACTAGGGGTAACACGTCCAATGCATAGTTAGCACGCTGATATGTTCTGCTTGAACAGATACTCGGGCACAATGTTGACCTACATTTCTGCCGCTAACGTAAACAGGAGCGCTGACCCTTATCGAGAAGTCTCCTCTGTTCAAAAAAATACAAATGAAAATTTCCATTTTAATGAATGGTAAAATTTACTGAGAACAACGGAGATGTTAAATAGACAGTTACCTCGCACTGTGGTTTGTGTAGAATTGTGGTCACCTCACGATGTCATCAACTCTTCCTGTATGTTCACAACAACGTGATGCTCTTTCAAAATCAGAAACATAACAAGCAGTAGTATTTGTGACATCATTATCATCCAACACCTCATGAAGCATATTTATGTAAGTCTCTTCACGAACATTGCTCTCAATCTTTAATTTGTCATACATCTCCTTCTTCTCTTGAAGTTCTTGTCTGAGATTACTAACTTCGTCATCTTTGTCTTTCACCCGAATTTCCAACTCTTTGTTCTTGTTCAATGCTGCATCTAACGCCGCATGTACTTTAGTAAGTTCCGTGTTTGACTTATCTAACTCATTTGTAAGTTTAGAGACTGTTTCGTGTAGTTTACTCACTTCAGCAGTACCTTTTAAACAATTGTCCCTTTCCCGTAGGGCACTCTGTTTGTTGACATTTATTTGTTTCTCACTTCCTAATTCCATTTTCTGCTCATCAGGAATACCGTTATGGATTATCTTAAATATATTTTGCACTATATGTCCGTGTTCAACCTCAATACAGTATACTGTTGCAAAAACACACGAAGGTGCCGTAGCAAATTAACCACATCCTTAGCCATTACCAAATTACAAACAAACTTAAAGTTATGTTCAGCAAATAACTCTAGGGATGCCGATACATTAACCAAAAAATCGTCCATCACCCATGCTCCGAGTCGTGGGCCTCTCAATCCCTTATTATCTCTACCTACTACCAATGCACACTCCAACATAGGCCTTATATCTGCAGGATCAATATCATGATCCATGGTGATTCAATCACTCAGTTAACTATATATCTATACCAGTATAATTATTAATATCGCAAGTTTATGTTTCAAGAAGTTCTGACAATTACCCTTCCATTTCACACAGTTAAGTATCTATACCAGAAATTGCAATTATTTATTAATTTTGTATCCCCAATTCCTCTTCAAAGAACATTTATAACATCATATTCATATGAGGGAAGTCATCATATATCATACAAGCATCAATACCTATGCATTAAATCCTAATAATCTGTCAGTATAGACCTAGACAACAAAAACAACAGTTATCAACAGAATAAGCATAGGAAGGCTCGCTGACATAGTAAAGGCGACACAGTTCACACAACAACGAAAACCACTTATCTTGAATGAAAACAATCCCGTTCCTTTCCGCAAACACCCTGGATATCACAAAGTTCAATGGTAAAACAATCGACCACAGAAAGGCATTGGAACTTGACACCTTTTCCCTCAGGTTCTCGATTCAGCACACTACGTGCTTGCACATCGCACAGAAAAACAGGAAATGGGTCACCGTCTGTCAATTTCGTTGAAAGGAGGTACACCGCTCGTTCATACTGCCTGACGTTTACTTGAACTGGTACTCTAGGACTGGAAAAGGTAACATTGCCACTCTTGTACTGTGGCACACTTGTAGAAGGATTGACCTTATTTGGGTATCCGCCACTATATACTTGAACTTTTATACAGACGCCACTGTATATCATGACATCTCATAATCTTGAGTAATAAATTCCTTTATTTGCGAATATGGCATGAGTATCCGGTCCTATAATTACACCAAATGATACCGATAATGGTGGTTATAGATACCGCTAAATTTGTTGTCATCCTTATAAGGCGTCTATTGTTGATACATACACATACGCCACACAGGCTAAATATAGAGATACGTTGCTAAAGGATTCTGTATTACAAGCCACGCCCACACAGAGCTATTCCTAAATATGTTAAGTAGGTATAATCAGTCTTGCAATATAGCAGTAGATCCTGCTTGATTGTAACCCACCACGTGATAAGAATAGGGTTATGTTTCAAAGGTATGTGTGTTCAAGTCTACATCATCGCCACATAGGCTAGTAATAAATATGTGTTACTACTGTCACGTCTAGAATATTGAGTGCGTGTGTTGGTTTAGTCGTTTACACCACAGGTACGTACACAAGAGTCATGGATGGTTGTAAACGACTGGTGACATTTAATACTACTTTATTCACGTCACAACACATTGATATGAAATGCACATAGTCAGGATACAGTTCACAGCATAACACGAAATATATCTTAACACATAAGGACTGCGCACTCGGCAGTTACTATGAGATCAGCGCTATAAAGTATCATCAATAATTCAGCGCTATCTCATCCTTAACAACTATCCTCTCACAGGAAACAATGGCCTTTATATAATTCATCAGCGCTACAAAGTATCATCAATAACAATCCTCTCACAGGAGATAATGGCCTTTATATAATTCATCAACAACTATCCTCTCACAGGAAATAAATACCTATATATATATTCATCAGCGCTTTAAAGTATCATCAATAACAATCCTCTCACAGGAGATAATGGCCTTTAAGGACTGCACACTGCAGTTATCAAAATGGCCTACACAAAATCTTCAGCTACTATCCTCTCACAGGAAATAATGGCCTTTATATAATTCATCAGCGCTACAAAGTATCATCAATAACGATCCTCTCACAGGAGATAATGGCCTTTATATAATTCATCAACAACTATCCTCTCACAGGAAACAATGGCCTATATATATATTCATCAGCGCTTTAAAGTATCATCAATAACAATCCTCTCACAGGAGATAATGGCCTTTATATAATTCATCAACAACTATCCTCTCACAGGAAATAATGGCCTATATATATATATATTCATCAGCGCTTTAAAGTATCATCAATAACAATCCTCTCACAGGAGATAATGGCCTTTAAGGACTGCACACTGCAGTTATCAAAATGGCCTACACAAAATCTTCAGCTACTATCCTCTCACAGGAAATAATGGCCTTTAAAGACTGCACACTGCAGTTATCAAAATGGCCTACACAAAATCTTGGCCTCATAAACATTTTCACAATAATTCAAACTGCAGTTTTATACTACGCTGTACCCACAGCGAAAAATCCGTCGACATATTAACTTCAGCACTGTACAGGCATTTCACACTTCCCAAAAACACTGTCTTGACCTACCCGGTCAAACGCCCAGAACACTCTCCCCGAATCACACACTCGTTCCGCTCAAAAGCAGTCACGAGACTTCCTCACGGTCAACACAACTCAGTCAATCAATCATCTGCGGGCTAGCCGCGAGCTATTCTCACCCCGCTCAAAATAATACAGAATAAATATATCTCACTACTTGAGATGATCAGCGTTTTTCCACGCTATAATCTATCTCTCGAAACTACCACGAGATATTTTCAAAACAATTCAATAGCCAACAAGCAAACAAGTGCTCCAACTCAGAATCTATCTTGACTACTAATATACTCAGATTTACGTCCCTTACACCAGTTCTGTTCTTAACACCAACACTGGACGAATATAGGACGCGTCTTCACAGCTTGACGGTCAACGTAAAAAGGGTCTCGTATCTAAGTCACGATGCGTGACCTATCAACGCTAACACGTCATAAATCGATCGTGCATATAGCGTTCAGTAGTCCGTGAATTCTTAACATCGAATTATATTAAACGCTGTGACCCTAGAAGTAGCACACTGCCAACTATAGCAGACGACTTCAATAAAATACCGTAACAAGTACTGAAATGAGTTGTAGCTGTTACAAAGTTTTTAAGTGAAAGAGGTTTGGCATTTAGAGGTCATGAGGAGAAGTGGGGCTCACTAAATAATTGAAACTTCATGGGGGCCATTGAACTTATTGCAGAACTCGACCCATTTTTACATGAACATCTCGAGAAATGTAAAAATGAAAAAGTAAATGCTACTTACCTATCCAAAACCGTGTATGAGGAAGTGATAGAAATTATGGGAAAACATGTGCAAAATGAAACTGTGAATCAAATCAACAACCTAGACACCAAATACTACTCTATTATTGTTGACTCTACGCCTGACCTGACACATATTGACCAGCTGGTAATTGTGGTTCGATACTGCTATAATGGAAAACCCTGTGAGAGATTTTTAACATCTTTACCGATAGAAAACCATTCATCCACGACCTTGTTCAACAAAATACAACAAGTCCTGGGTGAACATAAGCTTTCACTTGAAAATATCCGTGCTCAGTCCTTCGATAATGCATCTAACATGAAGGGCTCGGAGAAAGGACTGCAAGCACTCTTTAAAAACATTAACAGGTACGCAGACTATGTGCCATGTGCATTCACTTAACCTTGTTGGAGAAAAGGCAGTGTCTACTGTACTTGAAGTTGTTGACTATTTTGGCATTTTGCAGGAGCTGTATGTTTTCTTTTCTGGATCTCCACGAAGATGGGGGATTTTAAACACACAGGGCATTCTACAATTTTCTCTAAAGAGCTTTAGTGTAACTAGATGGTCTGCACACTATGAAGCAGTCCGGGCAATTAAAAATGGATATATGGGTATTTTACAAACTCTCAAACATATTTTTGAAGACTCAGAAGAGAAGTCTGAATGTAAACGAGATGCAAAGAATTTATACAACAAGTTGGTACAGCTGGAATATGCTATTTTAACAGTCGTTTGGGAAGAAGTGCTGGAGCGTTTCAACAAAACAAGTAAGAAACTCCAAACCCCTGGGTTTGATGTATTTGAAGGTTATCTTCTGCTTTCATCTTTACTTTCGTTTGTTAAAGAACTCAGAGAAAATTCAGCCGATAGGATTGCACAATATAAATCAGAAGCAAAAGGTATGTGTGACGATATCACTTCAAGTTATTATGATGCTTCCAAACGCATTGTTACAAGGAAATTTTCAGATGGAACAAATGGTATTGCTTCTTTGAGAGGAGATGACAAATTTAGGATAGAAGTTCTATATCAACTCTATGACTGCTTGATAATCCAGTTAGGCAAGAGGATTGACCCATATGAGCAGATTGCGAAAACGTTCAAGTTCCTCTCAGAATTGGTGAACAATTCTGAAATTGATGAGGACAGTATTAAACTTATAATATCGTATTACAAAGAAGGTATTGACCACAAATTAGTAAACGATTGTTATCAGTTCAAAGAATATTTGCACCTTAGAAAATCCCAGAACACAGAAGAAAACACGCCATCTAAAATGCAATGCGCAGAAGTTCTTCAGCTTATTTGTGAGCAACACCTAATTGAAGTGTTCCCCAATATTACTACTGCGCTTAAGCTGTACTCAACAATGACCATCACGGGCTGTGAGGGAGAAAGGAATTTTTCAAAGCTATCCTTTATAAAAACAACAAATTTCGGTCTACCATGACTGAAGAGCGCTTAAATTCTTTATGAATATTGTCTCTAGAAAATGACATTGCAAGGAAGCTCTCATATGACAAAACTGTACCTGAATATGTTGCTAGAAAAAACAGAAATAAGAGTATTTTGTAAAATGTGCTTCATGTAGTATGTTCTGGTAAGTTTAACTTTTCCTTCTGAGCACAAATCTCTTATGGATACACCTTGTCAGCCTTGTATTTTAACAAATGTATTAAAATATTTTATATTTTCCTCATCGCTAATTTTCTTATAATTTTCTTGGTGTGTCTTCAACGAACTAATTCTAAATGATGGAGGCAATCATTAAAATAGTTAAGATTTAAAAAGTCACATATACCAAGGTGGATAGTGGTTTAGTGATCAGAACATATGCCTTCCAAGCAAATGTTCTGCATTCAACTCCCAGCAGAGTTGTTTTTTTTTTTTTTAAATTCATTCATTTGTCTTCAGTTTTTATGTGTGTTTGTTATGGATCTACTATAAAGCTTGAACTTCAGGTCCTCCAAGTCCATTTATCTCTATAATACATTTCTTTCCCATCCTCACAATTGTTTTTTTTTTTTAAATAAAAGCGGCCCCTTCAAGAGTTCAAGCTTCAGGGCCCCCAAAATGTAGATCCGCCACTGCCAGTAACAATTCTTATTATTTAGTATCGGGTCTTCGATGTTGGCCTGTTCTATCCTCTTACTTCAACCAGAGAGAGTCCAAAACTATAAACAATAAGAATAATAATAACTGGACATACAAAATACCCAAAAAGTTGGACTACATTTTCTACATTGGAAGATCTGGAATATGCAGATGACATTGTACTACTAGCACATTCACATCAACACATCAAGGAAAAAAAACGGATAGACTTAATAAGTATAGCCAAACAGGTGTGCTCGATTATCAATCTAAAGAAGTCAGAGGTCATGACGCTCAATGTGAGCAACCCTGAGCCCATATCAGCAAGGAATCAGCAACTGGAACAGAGAGACACCTTCACATATCTAGGATGCATAGTAACACCAGACGGCGGAGCAAGCAAAGACATCAACAACAGAATAAACAAAGCAAGAACAGCCTTTTTTAGTCTAAACAACATCTGGAAGTCCTCTCAGTACAGCACAAGCACAAAATTAAGATTATATCAGAGCTGTGTGCTTTCTGTGCTTCTCTATGGTGCGGAATGCTGGAGCGTTACAGAGAAGGAAATGTCGAAATTGTCCTCTTTTCACACAACATGCCTAATAAAAATTCACCGAATCTTTTGGCCGAATACCATCACCAACCAACATCTGTTTACTCGAAGCAAGCAAGAGGACATGCACACCATCATAGATGACGGACGCTTTAGCTGGGTTGGCCATGTCCTCAGAAGAGACCCCAATGCCATCACAAGAACAGCTATGCTATGGACCCCTGAAGGAAAACGAAAGAGAGGCCGACCAAAAACAACTTGGCGGAGGACTGTGGAGGCTGAGATGCAAAGAATGAACAAGATGTGGGGCACTGTAAGAAGGATGGCCGCGGACCGAGCAAAGTGGAATCAATTTGTTGTTGCCCTACAAGAAGCCACAAGGCGTGATGGCCACTGACTGCTTTGACGGTCGGCGGCTAAGGATCAAAGAAGACAAAGAAGAAGATACAAAATACCCAGATTTTGTATTCAATTTTATCAGCCGCTGTGGCCAAATATATACATATAACCTATTTTTCCGACTTCTGACAATTGTGTTTCAAAGTGGATTTATCCAGGGGAATACATTGTTTCATAATCGGCACTCAACCCCAGAGAGAAAAACCGATAGGATATACCCTCATCAGCATTTTTTTATTAACAGTTTACCAACCAGATGTTTCCTTTAACTATTGGAAGTACTGTCTACTGTGAATACTAAATCGTGGTTTATATTTTGCTACATGAACTATCGGATGTGACATTATCATATTGTAATAGCGTTTTTTTTTAATCACCTGATGTTGTATGACTTTTGTTTGCTGTTGTAGTTTGAGTTCTTGTTTGAATCTGATGTATAGTATATTGTTAATGTTCTTTGGCTTTAGTTATGTTCTTTGGCCATCGGCTGATACGCTGTTTACTTCTGTATGTCTTTGATTTTCCGTCGATACGACAGTTATTTCTTGTGAATATTGGTTATGTCTATTACTGATAGTTCATCAGGCTACTGACTAGGAATGCTGTCAGTTTGGTCGGGCTTACGGGTGGCCGACTAATATGGTGACATTAATGATTACAAGTCTATGGGCTGTGAGAATACTGAGTCAATATAAATGTGCAACCAACATTCACATGTAATTGATGGACGCTGAATTCAGGGCTTGACTGACAATTTATATAACAAGTTTATTAGACGAAACGTAGACGACATATCATGAAGACATACTGGAACATCAGGCATGGTAATACGAATTCTGCATGTAGATAATATTTCAATGTCAAACTTGACTGACCTCAATGACCGTTGGACAACCCGCAAACGGCAAAGTATTGAGGTGAAGATTATTCACTTCTTTTCCATATCCGATCTTTTATCAAAGATACTTATTTGTAATTTTGGCCGGACATCTTGTCTTGAGACTTCATAAAATTATAGACTTCAATATTACTTCGCAAAAGGATCCCTGAACACACTAGCAGTAGGTCATGATGCCTTACTGAAGCCCTGTCAGAATCTTGTAAAGTACTTACATCGAGTATCACATGGAGATACCGAAGAGTATGAATCAGACTTGGCTGTGGCTAACGCTTCGCCCTGGAAGTTAGCAAATATATATAATCACAATCAACTATTCCCGCAATATGGGACTCAAAGACCAGAACAACGTCTGTCTTGTAAAACCGGCATCTTGTCTCTTCTCTCTCTGACGTGTCTCTGACGTCATCAGCGCTCTTAGGCAACCAACGAATATATCGCACCGAATTTGTGCACTTTGGTGCATAATAAATTTAAGTTATTATCACAAACATAGATGCGTGCTAAGTACGTCTAACAAAGTTAGATTTTGGCGTCTGGTAATCTGTTAAGTCTCGCATCATAAATGGTTGTGCGAAAATAGACGTAACACATATCCAATAAGCACCACCAAAGTAGGCGTTCCCCATTAGGAAAATTAATTATTCGTGGAGGAACTGGGGCTCACTTCGGATAAGCACAACATTGGATTATGATTGATGTTTACGTTCAAGAGGTTGTTAACCTAGTATTAGGTAAGGTGTGATTGATGTGGCCACGAATGACAGATGTGAGAGGAAATACGTTCTAGTTACGGAAACTGTACCATCCTTATTTGTTTTGCAATTACTGTTATATTACGGGATAGCTTAACTAGGGACTTTGTTCTTGGCTTTATTGTCTATTCTATATCCTAGTGTTAATCTTTGACCTTTTGGGTTATTTACCTCTTGCGAGATCTTTTCTCAACAGAGGGGAAGGCACTTATGGGGTTATTTTCATAATTCTGTAACCTATTATTTTATTGATTTCTATTTGTTTGATGTTGTAAAGAGTTTAAATGATAATAAACTAAACAAAAACTTAATTAATTGTGTTGGTCAGCCCAGCCTATACCCAATCTCCATTTACCATAGTTTTCACGTTTATGCGTCTTGTTGTCACATAACTGTGTGTGTGTGTGTGCGTGAGTGGTTAAACGTATATGTTACATGTATGGAGAGTAGAATTGTCTGCTAACATTGTTATAGTGCGTTTCACAATGTTTGCCGCTGTTTAATATTCAATATCTCTGCAACCACTTGATCGTAATTGTTGCAACTTTGCATATGACCTAATGATCGCTATGTCCCGTGGGGGACATTTTTTTCCTCGTTAACAAACTTATGGTTTTAAATTTTCTTTATTTAAAGTATACAAAATCGACTACCTCCTAGTCCAACCGTAAGTTTAAAGTGCTTACCCCTTCATATTTGTGAGCTATTTCGATTTAACATCTTGAACGCAGGTCACGTGATTTTCTAAGTGTTTCAGCTCACTACCGCACTGTTTTGAACATTACATTGACCCTTCCGGTGTGTTCAGTTACCATTCTACTGATTGTGTATTTCAGTGCATAGGCGTATCTTGCGGTATTCTAGGTCTAATACTCGATGCGAAATCTCAGGTTATTAGTAATGTTTAACCTGTCATTGATTTTACGTGAGTATCCCTTTTTTTCTTGTACAGAGACAGGTGTCCCTCGCCATTCAGGCAGATACTCGCCGATTTCGGAGGTACCCATCAGAGCTGGGTCGGCTCAGGAGCCGCCAGTCCCTGGTCGACGACACTCCTTCAAATGTCCTCGCCAGGTCTCGAGTTAATCCAGTCCAAATCCCGGTCGACGAAAAATCCTCAAATGCCGTCGCCCGGGTTTGATTCTGGATCACCCGGTCGCCAGAGCGGCGTGGTAACCACTACGCTAGCGCGGCTCCCTACAATGGGTATGAAAGTCAAGTTCCTTACACTGCATACAATGGCAGTGAAGATGTATAAATATTTCTGCAGAGAAGCTAAGCGTGGTAAACTGTATCGGAGTCTCTCAAATCCTGAAAAGAGAACTATTCACGCTTTGGGTTTAAGTAAACGCTCATTTCATCAATTACTCAAAGCTAATGGAATTTTCAGTTCAATCAATACCAGGACTCAAGGAAGAAAGAAAGTAGTAGATAGTTTTGACAGGGATGTGATTAGAAGAGAGATTTGTAGAATGTTCAATTCCACAGAAACTGTGACACTAAGGAAACTCAAAATCATTGATGTGTCGAAATCAACATTATGGAGAACTGTTAGAAGCATTGGCTTTACGTTTAGGAAGTACTCTAGTGGAAGAAACGTCATCTGCGAGAAGCCGCACTTAGTATCTATGAGAAGTAAATATTTACGTGAAGAACGGGAAATGCGTAATCAAGATTATGATATTGTGTATGTGGATGAAACTTGGATCAATGCTCACCACACAAGTGAAAAGGAATGGCAGTTATCAGATGGAACGATTAAAAGATGTGTTAAAAGTTAGTTGCTTATCCTTTACATGACGTGGCAATCAACCCCAGCTTTTATTGGCTGTTTGTGATTTTTCTAGGCAATTTTTTTCATTCAGTAGTTTGCCATTGCTTTCTGAACGGTACGGCGCTTATACCATTGTTAAAAATCCACACAAAGCGGTTTGCTACCAAACCGCCTGCAGCAGGTTTCGAACCTGGTATATCTGGATTATGAAACTGCGTTCATATCCATTAGGCCACAGACGCCGACAAAAGATGTGTACTCAGTGGAAAAGGACAACGTCTGATAATGGCACATGCAGGCAGCAGACATAATGGGCTAGTGAAAAATGCTGAACTTATTTTCACTTCCAATTATACGGACAACCAGAACTATCATACCGAGATGAACGGTAACATATTTAGAGAGTGGATTGAAAATACTCTTCTTCCGCCCCTAGACAGACCGTCCTGTCTGATAATGGACAACGCATCATACCACAACACTGTGGCAGAAGAAGACAAAATCCCGACATCCTCGAGTACAAAAGATGCTATAAAGATTTGGCTCAGAAAAGAAGACATTCCATTTAACGAGGGATTTCTGAAACCTGAATTACTGTCCCTTGTTAAGAAATCACAAAAGACCAAGATATTCCATATAGACAAGTTGATTCAACAGCATGGTCATATGTGTTTGAGACTGCCACCTTATCATTCACATTTAAACCCAATTGAACTTGTTTGGGCAAAAGTTAAAGGACAGGTGGCAGCTGAAAATAAAACTTTCAAACTATGCAATATGAAAGAACTAACATATGCCGCCCTCTCGCAGATAGACAAAGATTATTGGTGTAAATGTGAAGACCATGTCTTAAAAGAGGAAAATGACTATTGGAAAAAAGATGGACTGTCGTTCGTTCAGCCGAGAATAGTAATCAATATGTTAGACTCGTCTGACTCAGAATAAATGTGTAAATACCTTACATGTTTTATATGTTTTCTCCTCCATCTATGTGTATATGTAAACCAATTCATTTCCTTTTTATCTCCGCGATTTCCCTACTATTTTTAATATACACAGTACTTTCACCTCTTCATGCATCCATTCACGTTTTAGTATAAAAAGTAACATTTACAACGAATAGGCGTTATTATTCTCTCAAATATTTCGAAGAAATAAAAAAGGACCTCGCGTAGTAATCAGTTAACAAACCCCTCTAACATTCGAATTGTACATACGCCTATGCCGAAAATATGCAACTTCCTTCATTTACGGTAAATTATTTTCTTCCAGGACAAAATAATTACTTCGTTAAAAAAGATCACAGGAATTAGCCGTTGCAAGAAAAGAACACTACCTGCAACATTGAATTTTATAAAAACTTTGGGACATTGAAAATATAAGACCACATGTAAAAAATCGTGTTTATCAGTGCAAGGAATATGGAGATATTTGAAGTCAATCGTCGACCGATCTTTTTGAAACGCACTATAGTAACAAAGTACAGTCGTAAAGATAGGCTGGACTAGAGTATCTTCTCAATCCAGTGACAGATTCTACCCTTAAACTATTCACTCGTGAAATCTATTTCTTATACCTTATTTCTCACTTATTTACCACATTTTTCTGTTCTATTACGACGGACCCAATCTATCTCTAATACCTATCTAAATTTACGACAGTGATTTTCTTCATATGAAATAAATCCGAAGGATATATAGTTTTCATTATACTGGAGCACGACGGTTTTAGAACTAGCACTAACTGTACCATGTGTTATAATACCAGAACTAGGGCCAGTTACACTTGATTCATTGTGATCTTTTTTTTTTTTAAATTAATGAAAATAAACAGAAATCCCGTTCAACCTCTGATGGGTTATAATTAGGATATATATTGTTTTCAATTCCAAATAATATGAACAACTGCCGACATGAGAAAGTGGCATCACATTTGTAAATAGGGATACTCACAATTGTGCTTAGTCCATACGTTAAATAATAAAATAAAATAAAACAAACAAACAAACAAAATCAAGAAGAAACTATGAACAAGAATAATATTAAAGTGGAGGGGTGTAAAGGCCTGGTGGTTCTAGTTATATAACGGACTTTACCAGATATTTAATTGACTTTCATCTGTTTAAAGTCACATGCATTGTAAGAACAGCATCAGACCTTCACATTCCCAGCCACTATATATTAACATGTGTTCGTGTTAAATATTGTTTGACTATATTATGCAGTTCCCTAGGTCTGTCCACTCTCAACACCTCCTCTATATTTATAGGTAAGTTGGATGCCTGCAAATAATCCAATATTGGTATTCTCATTTGGTCATACCTCTTACATTTTAACAAGAAATGTTCTATATTATTGTCTTGAAGACATCCTGCACAGTAAGGTTCTTCTATTCTGAAATAGCCTTTTCCAAGCTGTAGTCTGAGAAGTTTCTTATTACTGGGAATTTTCAATTCCCTAGATATCTGACATTTTCTTGTTGGAGCCCTGAACATCTTATATGCATGTCTTCCTTTCAGATTTTTATCCCACTCTGCTTTCCATTCATCTGTTATTAAATCTTTAATTAAGCTCTTAATTTCTGATTTACTCATCCCTACATTTATTAGATTTTTATCAGATCTACCTTTCTTGGCTTCTTTATCTGCCTTTTCATTTCCTTCTATGCCAACATGTGAAGGTATCCAAGCAATTAATACTGAACATCCTCTGGAATATAAGTATGTAGTAGCCAGAAAAATCTCCTCTGCTATATCAGGTCTACTACATTCTCGTAAGTTTCTAAGTGCTTTAATTGTTGAAAGAGAGTCAGTTAAAACTGTTAATTTTTTGGGAGAGTTATTAGAGAATATTTCTAGTGCTTTTAGTATTGCCACCATCTCTGCAGTGAAAATGGATGTATTTTCCGTGATGCTATATTCTTTTGCCATTTTCCATATTGGAATATATATTCCTATCCCCAATTTGCCACCCTCTCCCTTGGATCCATCTGTGTACACAGTAATGCTGTCTTTTGATATTTGTTGTATATATTTATTGGCTGTGTTTTTAATATTTTCTATATTATTTGTTTTCTTAAGTATTTCTGCTAGGTGGTAGTCCGTGTCTGGTTTCTTGATCTCCCAGGGCGGAATCACTGGCTTGTATTCACAACTGTTATTAATTGATGTAATTAATGTACCCAGATGGACAATTTCCTCCATACACTTCCATCCTGTAGGGTATCTAGTGGTATTCATTGGCTTGGCCTGAGTTGTTAGTTGGCATCTGGTAAAAGCTGTAAATGCAGGGTGAGACTTATCCAACATAACTCTGTCCATGTAATTTAGTCTTAACTCCTTTCTCCGTAATTCCAAGGTTATGATTCCTAAAGCCACCTCTATAGCTCCCATTGATGTTGATCTGATTGCACCTGCTATTGTACATAAAGCCTGATGCTGAATTCTGTCTAATTTATTCTTGTTACTGTGTGCAGCAGAGTCATATATTATACTTCCATAATCTATTTTTCCTCTAATACAAGATTTATAAAAAGTGAGCATTGTCTTAGTGCTTGCACCCCATCCATTACCTTTCAAATATCTTAATAAGTTGTGAAATATCTATCTTGCAGAAAATTCTCTAAATAATTATACATTTTACCGGTTACTCCTATCTTTTTCATTTTAAAGAGAGCACCCTCTCTCCAGCATTCATCATAAGCCCTAGCTATATCTAAAAATACTACCACAGTTTTTTCTTTCTTTTGAAATCCTGATTTTACTTCATGTTCCAATTTAATTATCTGATCCATAGTGCATCTGTTCTTCCTAAATCCTGACTGAGTTTGATTATATAAATTATTCTTTTCCAAATAAAACTTTAATCTTTTATTTACTATGGTTTCTAATATTTTACCTAGATGGGAAGAAAAAGAAATTGGCCCGTATGAACTGGCATCATGGGCATCTTTTTCTGGTTTTAGTATTGGAATAATTACTGCTGTTTTCCATGTTTTGGGAATTTTTCCTGTATTCCAAATTTTGTTAAAAAGGGATGTTATAATTTCTATGGTACTTTTTGGTATGTGTTTCAAGATTTCATAGCTCAAGATGTCATGCTCTGCTGATGTATTTGTTTTGTCCTTTATTGTATTTTCAACTTCTTCCATTGTAATACTGTATCTGCATTTAAATATGATAAATCTTCAGTATTATAAGGTACATCTTTACTGAGTTTTTTAAGAAGTGTTGCTCTTCTGTTGACTTCAGCCTGTCCTAGATTTTCCTTAGAACTAACTCTATGATAGTACCTGGCCAGCACCTCTGCTTTCTGCCAGTCAGTCTCTGCCATTTCAGGTCTTTTTATATGAGGTATTATCATATTTTTAGTTCTGCCTTTAATGGCTTTTAACTTATTCCACACATCTGTTGTAGAGTTAGTTGTAGGGTTCAGTGTTTGGCAGAAACTTCTCCAATGATTTTCTTTTGCCTTTAGTATTATTCTGTTTGATTCATTTCTTATGTTCTTATAAATATCTAAATTATCTTCAGATCTATGTTTTCTATATTCTTGTAAAGCTTGTTTTCTTTGTTTTTGAATTTCTGTACATCTAACTGTCCACCATGGTACTGGGTTTTTGTTCCAATGTTCATTCTTCTTTGCTTCCTTAATGCGGTGTGGAATTATGTGTTCTGGCATATATGCATTTGGGATATGTTTAACATCTTTTAGTAATATTTCTTTTGTGAGATTATCTACAAATACATCTATATTTTCATTTTCTATATTATTCTTTTTTATCTCTTCCATTTCTACCTGAAAAGCTACCCAATTAGCTTTATTATAGTAAAATTTTGGTTTTTCTACCAGTTTGTTAGGTTTGTAATTATCTTTTAGTGTTATTTCAATGGGTAAATGATCTGAATTTGTATCCCCAATAACTTTCCATTTTGCATTAGCAAGATTTGGTGTTACAATGCTTATATCAATAGCTGTGTCTTGCTGATTTGCACAAGGGTTAATTCTTGTTACTGATCCATCATTCAGTATTATTAGTTCATTGTTTTCAATGAAGTCCAACAGTAGTTTTCCTGATTTGTCTATTACATTGCCTCCCCAAGCTGTATGATGAGCATTGAAATCTCCCACTATGATAGTTCTGTTGTTTATTCTTTTATTCACGTCTGAGATATCTCTTTCATTTATGTTTCCACTTGAACAGTAAAGGTTAACTATTTTAATTTCTTCTAACTCAGTAGACATTGTTATAGTTATTCCTTCAAAATTTTCTGTTCTAAATGATTCCCAGTCAGTTATTACGTATGTTTTATTAACTAGAAATGCCACACCTCCTCCTTTTTGAGTTTCTGTCCTATCATTTCAAAAGACTTTATATTCAGGGATGGTGTTGCGTGCATATTTTGACGCACATATTACAAAAATCGATATGGCTATTTAATATGGAAAAGATATAGACATTCATTCATTTGTGTATGAAAATGCTGTCTATGGTAAAGCTAGATAATCCATGATTGATTTACACTTTTGATTATAGGAGTAATCGTTCTTGATATTAATTCGGCGCATGGATATGGCACTCATGTCCGTACTTATTTGTTAGGGCCAGAAAATAGATTAATTTGCTTATTATGTTTATGGCCTGAATTCATATGTATTACATATTATTAGTACAAGTAGAATCAGTCCTATATTGTATATTTTGGATGGGTAGGCAGGACTATATTCTTGTTATGCCGCTCTAGCGGAAGTATGAGTTGTCTTGACAAGTCGTGATGAGTTCCGATGTACCGTTTACAATGGCGGGTACGCATTTTCTAGGGCTGGTACATTCTTAAGTAAAAATGATTTATGAAGTGGTTTTTCTTCTGTAGGAGATTGTGTCTCTACTAGAGTTTGTGTTAGAGACTCTCCTAATGTACGGTATCATGTATGATTCGGACTCCAGGTAATTCCAGACCCTATTTTTGATGATCTCATGTCGGTTAGACCTAGCTGGAATTTTGTGCTTCGCAACGCTAGGGTCATGTTTGTATCGACGAAGATGACGGGCTTCCATACAGCAATTATGTCTACGTGAAGTAACTGGATTACTGTAGAACTGTATGGAGGAACTTTAAGAAATTATTCATAGGCATTTCAAATTAACTTTGGCTTATATATACCCTCCTGTGAGTGAGTGAGCGACAACTCAGGAAGGCGGCCATGTTACATTCCTGTCATCATATTTTTGAATCACTGTCCAAAGAACGGGGCATGTATCTTATTATTCGGACAGTGGCAAGGAGATCTCAAATTTTGATAGAAACCCCTTATCGTGGTTTCATAATATGACATAAACTGTGAACATAAAGCAACTTTAGTTACTTACCGATCCGCCTTCACTGACGCGCTTAGTCAGATAGGGGATGCGGCCATTATGTATCATGACATTGGAAGCTATTGATGTACTACCCATTATTTATGAATGTGTCATGACATGGGATCTACTATGTATGCCTGCAAATTGATGTCTCAACATATACCCATGATTTACTCGTTATGTCCCAGTGTGTGCGTCTAAATAAACTGTGTAAACAAAGATTCCAGCAGTCTGCATTGGTGCCTTGTAGACACAAGTGAATGAGTGCTTAGATTGGTCAGAACACGAACAGTACACCATTCGCGTTAATCACACTCTACACTTCTACTCCATATATACACCATCCTGCGTCGGTTGAATTGACCAAGTTTAGGGCCTGCTTCCCCTGGAGCCTTAGAGGGAAACTACTGTTACAGCTGCCTTTGCCTTCCCTAACTCAGGACTAGGGTGAGTTACCCATTTACAGCTGGGTAGACTGGAGCATGCCTGATCTCAACAACTCTGTACACTACAATGGACATATACAGTAGTGGCACCACAAACCACATGCTACAGTGATTGATAGTGGAGCTTTACAGAAGAAAGAGAACACACTTTACACCACCCACTTTACAGAGGTTTACAGAACTTTACAGTGGTGGCCAGTATGGGGAGCACTTTACAGTGGTGAGCCAGATTCCTGGGTCCAGCCTACGCAGTCTTGTTGTGTTGAGAATCACATTTTACAGTTGCAAGAACATTTGTTTGACCACATCAACACCAGTAGGACAGCTATACAATCAATGTCAGCTTGACCTGTTCTGACAAGTGTAGCAATATCTGGGTCAGCACTTGTTGACATTTGGCACAGTACAGTCAGGGTTCTAAACTAGTGATTGTTTATCCTGCTGAAATAGAAGAGCAATGTTGAACATAATGTGCAAATTTCATCGTTGGATCTTCTTATGTGCTCAAAAAAATTGAACAGTGTAACAGTTAGAAAGCAAATCTATTACTCAATAAAGTGGTAGTCTAATCTGTTAAAACTGAGCATACAGTACAATACATTACAACTGCAACACATTTCATTATATAATGTACACATTTATGATTTATATGTATTTATGTTTATATATTATTTGTTTATATGTGTGATTGTTATGTGTTTGCGGGCCTGGATGGGAGGTGACTAGAACAGGAAATACCAAGTGATATTGGTCTTGTTCTGGCGTTCTATAGGGAGCAATTTCTTAATTGAAATTTGCATGCAACATAGTTTGCAAATATTTGGTTAGCTGTGACGACTGTTTCATATATTTGTATTTGTAATAATTTTTCTGTTCTTTATTTTTGTTTGATTTGTTTGTATAATTGTAGGTCTCATCTTTCCTTTCATTTCAGTTCTTTACACCCTTATGTTTATACACTGTGGCGTTATTTGTCTTGTTATCTTATTGCAGTTATCATCACAGATTCTGTGATCATTTTTTTTCATTTCTCCTATTTAATTTAATTTGATCTCTGCAAATGTTTTCAGATTGTCTTTTCTTGTTTGTCCTTTGTAATGTCTTTAGTTGACATATGACATAGGAGGTATAGTTAAATACACTTATATTATAGTACAGATCAGTACTTTATGATTATTATTGTTATAAAACAAAGTGTACAAGACCTTTGTAAGGCTTGTCTCCCAAAGTGATTGGTATAGGAAATATTATTTTCCACAGGTACTCAAGTGATCATTGATTACATTAAGGTATACAAGACCTTTGTAAGGCTTGTCTCCCACAGTATTTGAGATATACAGTTATTGTTGTCCACAGGTACTCAAGTTATCATTGGTTATGATAAACAAAATAACCATACAAGTTTTTCACTAAGACTAAGTCTATGGTATAGACTTGTCTCCCATTAAAGTGAAATAGGGTAATTTATTTACTTTTTCAGGTTTCTGATTTTAGAAGACAAGATGTCTACATTAGATTACTTTATTGCACAAGGAAAATCTCTTGATAAGACTGGAAAAGAGTTAGAAGAATGGGCAACTGCTCAATTTGCTATTGCATTAAAGTCAGAAGTACTGAAAGCAGAAGTTGAACAAAAGAAGATAGATGCTGAGAATTTCAGATTGCAGATGCAAGCTGAGGAAAGAAAAGCTGCGGCTGAGGAGAGAAAACTTCAAATAGAAGAAAAAAAAATTAGAAGCTGCTGCTGCTGCTGAAGAGAGAAAAGCTGCTGCTGCTGCTGCTGCTGCTGCTGAAGAGAGAAAAGCTCTGGCTGAAGAAAAAAGATTAGAAAAAGAAGCTGATACTGCTGCTGAACTAAAGAAATTGCAGATGCAAGTGGAGGAAAGGAGATTTGATGCAGAACAGAAGAAATTAGAAGCGGCTGCTGAACAGAAAAAATTAGAAGCGGCTGCAGAACAGAAAAGATTAGATAGAGAAGCTGAAGAGAGAAAAGCAATAAGAGAACATGAATTTGAGTTAGAGAAATTAAAATTGACAAGTATGAGTAATGTTAATCAGGCATCTAGTGGTAATGGTAAACCCTTTGTGTACAAGGTCAAGGTACCAGCGTTCAACCCTGCCAGTGATGACATAACATTTTGGCTTTCTAGATTTGAACGTGCTTGTCGAGCTCATAATGTTGACAAATCACAGTATGTGAATCAGTTGTCTGAAAATCTAAAAGGGGAGTCTCTGAATAAGTTATATTTCGTTGAAGAGGCCGACAAGGATAATTATGATGCTATTAGGGCATCTCTGATAAAGAAATATCAGCTGCCTGAGGAAGGTTATCGTCTTTTGTTTAAAACAATGAGACCTGAGGTAGGTGTAGAATTCTCAGAATTCATCTCAAAAGCACAAATTACACTTTCACGATGGATTGAATTATCCAAAATAGAGAAAACATTTGATGGTCTTACGGATTTATTGCTAAGAGACAAGGTCATGTCTTCGGTAAATAAAGCATTCCTAGAGTTCTTACATGAGCGTAAACCTAGTACATTAAAGCAAATGGAAGAATATTGTGACCAGTATGCCACGGCACACCCTGACATGATTCTTAGTAACTCTAACATTAAAGAGAGTATGCCAGTTGCTTCGGCAACAGAATATAACCAGAATTACTCACACAAATTCCAAGGAGCTAAAAATAAATTTGATAAAAAGGTTAATTGGAATAAGTATCAAAACCAAGATAACCACTCAAATCAGGGTTCTTCTTCGAAGAACTGGAATCGGGCTGATAGTCCTCGACACGCGAGGGGTACCCATAATTTTAGACATTCTCGAAAAGGGAGTAGCTATAGGAACTACCCAAGTGCTTCATGGAGACAAAAGAACCAATATTACAGGGATACTCAGTATAATGAGCGTGATGATTATGATCATGAATATTATGATTCAAACCCAAATAGGGGTTATAACAGAGGAAATAATAATTATAGAGACAATTATAACCGAGGTAGATCACAACACAAAAGACATGGTAAATTTTATTACCAGGCTAACGCTGCACAACAGGAGTTCCACGACGCCGGTAATCAGAATAATGATAAAAAAGACAAATATAGTGTAGCAAATTCCGCTTTCGATTTTGCTAGAGCATCTCAGTGTTCGCAATGCAAAACATTATTCGATCCAACCACAGTTTCTACTTTAAGCTGCGGTCACCCGCTTCCCGCTCTCCCTGCGTCAATCGCGCATAATGGAAGGGGTGCTCTCGTCTTCAATAGAGGCCTAATAGATGGTACTCCGGTATCAATTCTTTTCGATTCGGGGTGCACTACCATCGGAGTGAGGCAATCACTCGTAAATCCTTCTAGAGCTACAGGCAATGTAGTCAAATGTGTAACATTTGGTGGCACATTGGAGAAGTACTCCACTGCCATTATCAATATTGCTACGCCTTTCTTTACAGGAGAGGTGCAAGCATGTCTCTTGCCGAATCCGATCGCTGATCTTATCATCGGTCGCATTCATGGAGTGAAAGAATGCACTCCACAGCAAATTTCTAATTGGGAAAATGTTAATATACAATCTGCTAATGCAGTAATCACTAGGGCTCAAGCTCTTAATATGCCGCAATCTTCACATTCTGAAGATAATGATGCGCAGATCCAAGATGATCCCTTGGAGATTTCCCATGATTCCTTTATAAAACAGCAGGAAGATGATCCTACTCTAAAGAAATTCTTTACTCTGGCAACAAAAGGTGATCCGAATAAGGATACAAATCGTAAATCTTGGATTACGATGAAGAATGGCGTACTTGTACGTATGGTACAAGACTCCGCTAAGTCCATTCATTCTCAAATCCTTGTGCCTAAAAATATGAGAGTTAAAATCTTACAGCACGCTCATGATTCGCAGTGTGCTGGACATATGGGTTTTTCCCGTACTAAAGCTAGAGTTCTTGAATCTTTCTTCTGGCCTGCTGTGAATAAGGACATACGAATCTATTGTCGATCTTGTAAAGTATGTCAAGAGATTAAATCCAGAGGTCCACGCCATGATGCACCTATTCAGGCTGCAGACATTCCCATTCGACCATTTCAAAAAATGGCGATAGACATCATTGGTCCATTTAAGATAAAGTCTGCTAGAGGACACCAATTTATTTTGACGTGTGTTGATATGTGCACACGTTGGCCGGAGGCTGTTCCTCTAAAGAGCATAACTACTGCTGATGTCGCAGATGCTCTTTGGTTAATATTTTCTCGTCTGGGATTTCCAGCAGAAACATTATCCGACCATGGTACCCAACTCATATCGGATACCATGTCTCAAGTAATGTCGACTCTTAAGATAGAGAGATCGCTGAGTAGTATTTATCATCCTATGTCCAATGGGATGGTGGAACGTCTGAATAGAACTCTGAAAAACCTACTAGGTAAGATAACAGAAGATCATCCTCAGGATTGGGATAGGGTTTTACCCGCGGCTCTCTTTGCATATAGAGAGGTCGCCAACGAACATACAGGATTTTCTCCCTTTGAACTTGTCTTTGGCGCGAAACCGCGAGGTCCTATGTCCTTACTTCATGATCTTATAACTGCTGATAATATTGTCGATGACACAAAATCCTCTTATGAATATGTCATCGCACTTAGGCACAAGATTATTGAAGCATGCAAATTGGCAAGTGCTTCTTCTGAATTTGCGAAACAGAAGGCAAGGGAATTTGCCAATAAAAAGTGTTGCTTGCGACAACTTTGTCCAGGTGACAAAGCATTTGTCTTGCTACCTTGTAGGGAAAATAGACTTCTTATTTCTTGGAAAGGTCCGTACGATATAATATCAAAAGTTTCCGATGTTGACTATATCGTCGATATTGACGGGAAGCGTAAAACCTTCCACATCAACATGCTCACGGAATTCCATGAACGTCCGGATTATTTACAACCTGTTTTCCAGGCAACGGACGATTTTCCAGTCCAACATGGACAGTACTCATCTCTGTCAGTAATACAGGATGAGGAAACGAGTTTCTCGGATGTAAATCTACCTTTTCCAATGTTTCCTCTTCACTCTAATGAATCATGGAAAGATGTTGCAATTTCTCCCGAATTATCTCAAGGAGAGCAGAAACAAGTTTCTACTATGTTAGAACAATTTCAGGATGTCCTTACAGACATTCCTGGTCAAACTGATGTCATTCAACATGACATTATTCTTACTGACCATAGTCCTATAAGAGTCAGACCGTATCCTATCCCGATACATTTTCAAGCACAGGTAGAGAAAGAGTTGGATGAGATGATAGAGTTAAAAATTATTGAACCATCCACATCAGCATATTCTTCGCCGATGGTTATTGTACGAAAAAAAGACAATAACATACGTCTTTGCGTGGATTATCGCAAATTGAACCAAGTGACGAAATTTGATGCTGAACCTATGCCTTTACTAGAAGAGCTACTTACGAGACTATCGAATTCTTATTTCTTTACTAAACTCGATTTGTCTAAGGGATATTGGCAAGTTCCATTATCCGAACACGCCAAACCTTTTACTGCTTTTTCGACGCCTAGGGGTCTATTCCAATGGAATTTCATGCCTTTCGGTCTTATGAACGCCCCTGCAACATTCGTACGCATGATGCGTCGAATCCTATCTCATCGCTCAGATGTCATTGCGTATCTTGATGACATCTGTTTTTTCAGTGATACTTGGAACGATCACTATAATGGCATAAATGAACTATTGTCTATCTTACGCGAGCATAACCTGACAGCGAAACCATCGAAAGCATGTATTGGTTTTAGCGAAATATCTTTCTTAGGACACCGTGTTGGTCATGGGTTCCTAAAAACAGAAGACCATAATACAAGTAAGATACTTAACATTTCTATTCCTAAGACTAAAAAGCAAGTGCGAAGTATCTTAGGTCTAATACAATTTTATGGACGATTCATTCCGAATCTGTCCTCCATTATGTCACCTCTTTCTTCCTTGCTAAAGAAAGGGTCTCCTAATGTAGTCCATTGGACTCAAGAATGTCAATCCTCTTTGGATAAGGTTAAAACTATGTTTTCTACTTCACCTATCCTAGTATTGCCTTCTAAGGATAAGACATTTATTCTTCGTAGTGACGCTTCATCCACCGGGATTGGAGCAGCACTAATGCAAGAGTACTCTGGAACTCTGCATCCTGTGATGTATATTTCTCGGAAATTAAATGCCGCAGAGAAGAATTACTCGGTCCTAGACCGTGAATTATTGGCTATGGTTTGATCAATCCTTAAACTGCAAAGATTTCTTCTTGGCGCGCATTTCATCGTGGAAACTGACCAGAAAGCTCTTACGGCTATTCAGAGTAAAAATCTGAAGAGCGCGAGATCAACGCGATACGCGATTGCTCTGCAGCCATTTCATTTTTCGGTGCGAGCTATCCGTGGGTCAGAAAATGTGATGGCAGATATTTTGTCTAGATGCCCACATGATTCATAACTGTTAAATTATATACCTAACTTTGATACAGTTGTTCCTATGTTGAAATGTGTACACATATGGAATATATCATATATTGATTGTAACACTACTTAGCGGTTCATTGATGTTTATTCACCGCTGATCTTTCAATGTTTTTTTCGTCTTGGATGATCATGATGTTAAGATATCTTAGATGAAATTTATGTATAAACTAATGTAGAAATTGTATCATTGCTAATATTGTAGTATGCGTTGGTGACACCTCTCTGGAAATATTTATACTTAGAGAAGTACTTTCTCTAAGGTCATAAAACGTATGCTTATCATCAGCGCATTGTTATTGGTGCGTTGTGAGCCTATTGTATGTTGCTCCTAGATGTATTTCAAGAAAAAAAAAATGAACCATTTTTTTTCCCCGAGGGGTGTGGTAATCTGTTGCGTGCATATTTTGACGCACATATTACAAAAATCGATATGGCTATTTAATATGGAAAAGATATAGACATTCATTCATTTGTGTATGAAAATGCTGTCTATGGTAAAGCTAGATAATCCATGATTGATTTACACTTTTGATTATAGGAGTAATCGTTCTTGATATTAATTCGGCGCATGGATATGGCACTCATGTCCGTACTTATTTGTTAGGGCCAGAAAATAGATTAATTTGCTTATTATGTTTATGGCCTGAATTCATATGTATTACATATTATTAGTACAAGTAGAATCAGTCCTATATTGTATATTTTGGATGGGTAGGCAGGACTATATTCTTGTTATGCCGCTCTAGCGGAAGTATGAGTTGTCTTGACAAGTCGTGATGAGTTCCGATGTACCGTTTACAATGGCGGGTACGCATTTTCTAGGGCTGGTACATTCTTAAGTAAAAATGATTTATGAAGTGGTTTTTTCTTCTGTAGGAGATTGTGTCTCTACTAGAGTTTGTGTTAGAGACTCTCCTAATGTACGGTATCATGTATGATTCGGACTCCAGGTAATTCCAGACCCTATTTTTGATGATCTCATGTCGGTTAGACCTAGCTGGAATTTTGTGCTTCGCAACGCTAGGGTCATGTTTGTATCAACGAAGATGACGGGCTTCCATACAGCAATTATGTCTACGTGAAGTAACTGGATTACTGTAGAACTGTATGGAGGAACTTTAAGAAATTATTCATAGGCATTTCAAATTAACTTTGGCTTATATATACCCTCCTGTGAGTGAGTGAGCGACAACTCAGGAAGGCGGCCATGTTACATTCCTGTCATCATATTTTTGAATCACTGTCCAAAGAACGGGGCATGTATCTTATTATTCGGACAGTGGCAAGGAGATCTCAAATTTTGATAGAAACCCCTTATCGTGGTTTCATAATATGACATAAACTGTGAACATAAAGCAACTTTAGTTACTTACCGATCCGCCTTCACTGACGCGCTTAGTCAGATAGGGGATGCGGCCATTATGTATCATGACATTGGAAGCTATTGATGTACTACCCATTATTTATGAATGTGTCATGACATGGGATCTACTATGTATGCCTGCAAATTGATGTCTGATAAGGGTGGATTTGTGCTGAAGTGGTAACTTGCCACCCCCATCGACACCTGGTGTTAAAGTGTAAGATGTAGGTGTCCTCTCCGACCCAGGATGTTGCTGTGTATGTGGTAGTGGAACAGTTCAATGGGTTATCACACAGGCAACATGACGTGTAGAGTCATAGAAAGGGTAACTTCGTTGTATAAGTTTCTTTCATTTATTGCACGCCACAAAACAGTCATGATACTTATGACATCAACATGGTTAACGAGTTCAGCAAGATGATATGGCACATTGAAAACAATTTCTGTAGTCAGCAATGATAGCTGTTGTATATATGCGTCATAAGACATCACAGTTCAATAGATTCAGAAATTCATCAATCATCGAGTGCTAGTTCGTGAAGCTGTATAAATAATAATAATTTCTATAACTTCTGCAACAGTGTCAGCTACAGATCTTCAATGTTCATAAACAATAATAAATGCTCCCATTCTGATGCTAGCAGATCAGTTGTATACAATAAGTCCGTTCACTGTCTGCACGTGAATAGCATACATGGGCTACAGGTCAGCTCGACCTTTATAATGTTCCTAAGTCTAACCATCTGACTTGGACGTGATCTCTGATATAACGAATCCTGGAACACAGACAACAGTCTTGTTGGTCTAGAGCGACCCATATATATTTAACTAGTTCAGGTATACAGATACTGGTGACTTAATCCTAGTCAAAGTACCTCTCCATTTTTCATCACACAGGCGAGCAAATAGGCGACAAAATGACGAACCTCTAGATGATAGCATAAAGTTCGATACAAGAGGAATTACCTTATTTCGGAAAATCAACCATGAACATATGCCTCCAGGCAGGCTGCATAATACTGGGAAATAGTCTAGTTAGCTAACTAACTCACTAAGACACTGTATTTCCCTCAGAGAATCACAAGACGCAGTTGCGTCTGCTCGCTTCTTAAACCATTTCTAAACTGCCCCAACTGGGCGGAACACACAGAACGAACTCCCGGTTTGACATGCGCAGAACGACAATCTCTGAGTTGCCGTTCACAATAAGACGATTCGAAGAACATTCGAGATAAAAGTCTTACACAGTCGCGCCTTTTATGGTCATGAAAAGAAGCGTTAAGAAAGGTTTCAGACATCTACCATAGTTGACTGATACTACCAAATAAGGAGATGTGGTCACGCTTCGTTCAAGAAATTATAGACCGAACGTGTCTCTATACAAGAGAAGGCAACTCCTAACAAATTGTAGTTTCGATAACTCGGATTATGTCCCTTTGACCATAGAAAACATAATACACACTTCAGTCAAAAAAATGATCATACATATGAAAAAATGTTTATACAAACGAAAAATAATAATGATCCGTGCGTAACATTACCGCACCCTCCCTGGAAAAAAAAAAATGGGACATTTTTTTTTTTTTTAAATCCTGGAGCCGGAAAAAATCTAGGCTCCTAACGCACGTATGATGCGTGGATATATACCTAACAAATTAGCTCAACGCATGGAGCGACACTGAGATCATATCTCAGATCCTTAGAGAAAAAATTTATCTAAGTATACGCTGATATATTCCAGGAAGGTGCCACCAACACACGCCACAATGATGGCAACAACATAATGACAATCAAATTATACTCATACCAATATATGAAATTAAATATATTATGTGTTATCATACAATGTGTTGCAAATAGCGGTGTAATTTACTAATATACCGCACTATATTATTACATTATATAAAGTAACAGTAATTAATAAGTAATACATGTGTTGCTCTTCGGTGACATAAAACATTCAATAGAAGAAGATGTGGACATCATCCGCTCCCAATGTAGGACAGGACTTGATATCCTCAAAGTTCCACAATGGACATAAACTCGCAGACTTCAATGATGTGCTGCGAAAATATCAATAACACAAATCTTAAAGACAACTGGTAAATTTCTTAATACAATCCTGAAAATAATTTATTTAAATGTGGCCGAGTGATCTTTTGGCCCGTATATCACTAACTAAGCCTTCTTAGATAATTACATGGTACAATGTTATAAATTTCCCTCAAAAAAAAAAAAGTGAGACAAAATCTACTAACATGTCATTATAACATTGGACTGTATATCAGGAAATATATATATATGACAGAAGAATCATGTGGAATCGTGTGGACATCTGGACAGAATGTCTGCCATTACATTATCCGAACCACGGATAGCTCGAACCGAGAAATGAAATGGTTGAAGAGCTATGGCATAACGAGTGGACCTCGAGCTCTTCAAGTTTTTGCTCTGAATAGCAGTAAGCGCTTTCTGGTCGGTTTCCACAATGAAATGTGCGCCTAGAAGAAATCTTTGTAACTTCAGAATAGACCATACCATAGCCAATAACTCACGGTCTAAAACCGAGTAATTCTTTTCTGCAGCGTTTAATTTCCTAGAGATATACATCACCGGATGCAAAGTATCAGAATACTCCTGCATTAGTGCTGCCCCAATCCCTGTTGACGAGGCGTCACTTCGAAGAACAAAAGTCTTCTCAATAGTAGGTAACTTAAGAATAGGTGGAGATGAAAATAGGGCTTTAACCTGGTCCAATGAGGATTGACATTCTTTAGACCAGCGGATCAGATTAGGCGACCCTTTCTTCAATAAAGTAGAAAGCGGTGCCATAATGGAGGACAGATTCGGAATGAATCGTCCGTAGAATTGAATCAAACCTAATAGACTCCTTACTTGTTTCTTCGTCTTAGGGACCGAAATGTTAAGTATTTTTGAAACATTGTGGTCCTCTGTCTTTAAAAGACCATGACCAACCCGATGACCTAGGAAAGAAATCTCGCTAAATCCTATAAAGGCTTTAGAGGGTTTTGCAGTCAAGTTATACTCGCGAAGAGTAGACAGTAATTCGTATAAACCCAAATAATGATCTTCCCAAGAATCACTGAATAGACAGATATCATCTAGGTATGCTATGACATCTGTACGATATGCGAGAATTCGCCGCATCATGCGTACGAATGTAGCAGGGGCGTTCATAAGACCAAAAGGCATGAAATTCCATTGGAATAAACCCCTAGGTGTAGAAAAAGCTGTAAAAGGTTTGGCACGTTCAGTTAGCGGGACTTGCCAATAACCTTTAGACAAATCTAGTTTGGTAAAGAATCTAGAATTAGAAAGTTTATTGAGTAGCTCTTCTAATGAAGGCATAGGTTCAGCATCGAACTTCGTAACTTGGTTCAATTTGCGATAATCTACGCAAATGCGAATGTTATTATCCTTCTTTCGAACAATAACCATAGACGAAGAGTATGCTGAAGTGGATGGTTCAATGATTTCCAAACGTATCATTTCATCCAACTCTTTTTCGACTTGAGACTGGAAATGAATAGGTATTGGATATGGTCTGACTCTGATAGGATTGTAATCAGTTAGCACAATGTCATGTTCTATGACATGTGTGTGTCCCGGGATGTCTGTAAGAACATCCTGAAATGTTTGCAACATCGAAGAAACTTGTCGATGTTCCTCAGCGGAAAGATTTGGAGAAACGGTCACGTTTTTCCAAGATTCCGTAGAATAAAGTGGGACCATAGAAAGAGGAAGATTGACATCAGAAAAAGTAATTTCCTCATCCTGTATAACTGACAGAGATGAGTACTGACCACGAGTTGCTTGTGAATTGTCCGTAGCCTGGAAAATAGGCTGCAAATAGTCAGGTCTTTCATAAAATTCTGTGAGCATATTTATGTGGAAAGTTTTATGCTTTCCATCAATATCGACAACATAGTCGACATCAGAAATTTTGGAGACTATTGCATATGGACCTTTCCATGCAATTAGAAGTCTGTTCTCCCTTGAAGGAAGTAGAACGAGAGCTTTGTCACCTGGACAAAGTTGTCGTAGACATCTATTCTTATTTGCAAACTGCCTTGCCTTTTCTTTAGCAAATTCTGAAGACGAAGTTGCTAGTTTGCATGCCTCGATGATCTTTTGCCTAAGAGCAATGACGTACTCATAAGAAGATTGAGTCTCATCGCTAATATTATCGGCAGTGATTAGATCGTGAAGTAAAGACATAGGGCCGCGCGGTTGCGCGCCAAAGACAAGTTCAAAAGGGGAAAACCCCGTATGTTCATTGGGGACCTCTCTATACGCAAAGAGAGCCGCGGGTAAGACCCTGTCCCAATCCTGAGGATGATCCTCAGTTATTTTACCAAGTAAAGTTTTCAGAGTCCTATTTAAACGTTCGACCAACCCATTAGACATTGGGTGATAGATACTGCTGAGAGACCTTTTAATGTGTAGCATAGACATTACCTGTGACATAGTGTCTGATATAAGTTGAGTGCCATGGTCTGACAATATTTCTCCGGGAAAACCCAAGCGAGAAAATATCAGCCAAAGAGCGTCTGCGATATCAGCAGTTGAGATGCTCTTGAGAGGTATTGCCTCTGGCCAACGTGTGCACATATCGACACATGTAAGGATAAATTGATGTCCTCTAGCCGACTTAATTCTAAAAGGACCGATAATATCTATTGCCATTTTTTGAAAAGGGCGAATAGGAATGTCAGCAGCCTGGATAGGCGCAGCATGTCGTGGTCCTTTAGATTTGACCTCCTGACATACTTTGCAAGAGCGACAGTACATTCGTATGTCCTTGCTCACAAATGGCCAAAAGAAAGCCGCAAGAACCCTCGACTTTGTACGGGAAAAACCCATATGTCCAGCACATTGCGAGTCATGAGCATGTTGCAATATTTGCAATCTCATGCTCTTAGGCACAAGAAATTTGTGAATGAGTGGACGTAGTCGAGTCTTGTACCATACGTACAAGTACGCCGTTCTTCATAGAAATCCAAGATTTCCTATTAGTGTTCTGATTAGGATCACCTTTTTTTGCTAGAATGAAGAATTTTTGTAAAGAAGGATCTTCTTCTTGCAATTTGATAAATGAGTCACGTGTAATAGTCAAGTGACTATCTTGGTCATTTACTTCATCATTATTAGTTAATGAAGTTTGAGGTGGATCCAGAGCATGTGCTCTTGTGACCACCGCATTGGTAGCTTCAATGTTTTGCTCTTCCCAAACAGCAATCTGCTGTGGGGTACATTCCCTAACTCCGTGAATACGACCAATAATAAGGTCCGCAATAGGGTTTGGAAGTAGACACGCGTGGACCTCTCCCGTGAAGAAAGGAGTAGCAATGTGTATTATAGCAGTAGGATACTTTTCTAACGTGCCACCAAATGTGACACATTTGATGACTTTTCCTGTAGCACAGGATGGATCTACAAGAGATTGCCTAACGCCGACAGTAGTACATCCAGAATCAAACAACACTGAGACTGGATTACTATTTACTAGCCCCTTATGTAATATAAGAGAACCTCTCCCATCATGAGCAACATTAGCAGGAAGAGCGGGCAAAGGATGACCACAGCTTAAAGTACTAACGGTTTTCGGATCAAATAAAGTACTGCATTGGATACATTTATTTGCCCTACCAAAATCAAAAGATGAGCATCCGATAGCATTATGGTCTTTATCATTATTAACCTGTTTATCTGCTCCCTGAGATTCTTGTTGAACAGAGTTTGTCTGTTGATATCTTTTTCTCTTATGTTGCGATCTACCGCGACCATTATTGCCTCTGCAATTATCATTAAAGTCCCTACTGTAATTTTTATCCTGGTTTGAGTTCCAGTTTCCATAACTGTCATTACTATCTCTATGCTGTTGAGAACCTCTATTATCTTGGTATTGAGGTCTCTGCATAAAATATTTTCCTCTGTACCGATTACCTTTGTGAAAATTTCTAAAGTTAACCGGAGTAGAATAACGTGTAGTATTAGGTTGTCTCCAGTTCTGGGAAGAAGAATCACCCTGGAATTGATCACTATGGTTCTGGGCATAATTACGATTACTCTTTTTATTGAAATTTTTCTGGCTACCCTGAAATTTACGCATAAAATTTGGGCCATAAGGTGCTGCCGAAGCAACTGGCAGACCTTCTTTCACCTTAGAGTTACTAATGGTTATGTGCGGATGCGCAGTAACATACTGGCTACAGTATTCTTCCATTTCTTTTATGTTTTTAGGCTTACGCTCATGAAGAAAAGATAGAAAAGCTTCATTAACAGAAGACATAACCTTATCTCTAAGTAGTAAATCCATAAGAGCTTCAAATGTATTTTCTGTCTTAGACAACTCAACCCATCGTAAAAAAGTAAGACGGATGCCTGAGATGAATTCAGAGAATTCAACTCCAGTTTCTGGTAACATGGTTTTAAATTTAAGACGATATCCGTCCTCGTTAAGTTGGTACTTCTTTAACAATGCCGCCCTGACAACCTCATAGTTGTTTTTGTCAGGCACATCTACCATACTCAACAAAGTCAAAGCATCACCTCTAAGTATCTTGGACAGATGATACACATATAATGTTTTATCTATATTATGCACATTACATGCACTTTCAAATCTATCTAGATAAAATGTTATATCATCGATTGAGGGATTAAATGCTGGTAGATTAAGCTTGAAATCCTTAGCATTAGTCTTATTTGACACCTTATTTGCCTCATTAGCATTACCAGTGTTCAATAACTTTAACTTCTCTATCTCTAAAGCTAAGACTTTTTCATCATGTTCCATTTTTGCTTTTCTCTCATCAGCCTCTCTTTGTAACCTTCTTTCTTCAGCCTCAGCCTGTAACTTTCTTTCTTCAGCCTGGGCCTGTAACTTTTTTTCCTTCAGCCTCTATTTCAAGTCTCTTATTTTCAGCTTCTTTTTCAAGTCTCTTATTTTCAGCTTCAGCCTGGGCCTGTAACTTTTTTTCTTCAGCTTCTTTTTCAAGTCTCTTATTTTCAGCTTCAGCCTGAAGCCTCTTCTCCTGAGATTCTGCTTCTCTTTTTTGTTTTTCCATTTCCATTTGAAATCTTTTTTCCTCCACCTGCATCTGCAGTTTCTTTTGTTCTATTTCAGCCTCTATTCTCTTTTGTTCAGTTTGTTCTTTCATTTTCTTTTCTTCCGACTTCAATGCCTTGGCATATTGAACAGTCGCAAATTCTTCTAATTTATCACCTGTCTTCCCAAGGGCTTTACCCTGCTCAATAAAGTACTCAAATGTAGACATGATGTCCAAAATGTGAGTACAGAACCTGAAATAATTAATTATCTTATTTCAATGTTAAATAGCAACAAGACTTAATAAAGTGCTTGTATAATCTCTATGTTGAACCCAATCTCTGTGGGAAACAGGAGTTGACACCAACTTGTATTATCAAATGTATAATAATATCACAAGTCACCTCTTAATTAACAGTGCACTACCCAAATCAGTGCATAATCATCAGTTATTTATCATAACTGCACTACAATAGTGCATAAGCAAAAAACACCAGTTTGTTATGATAAGTGCACTATAGACCAATAGTGCATGAGCATATATCAACAATAGTGAAAGCTAACTATGCAAGAACTATGTAAACAATAACAAGACAATGTAAACAATAACAAAGGTCATCAACAATGTAAACAATAACAAAGATCAAAGTCAATGTAAACAACAACAAAGATCAGAGTCAATGTAAACAATAACAAAGATCAGAGTCAATGTAAACAATAACAAAGATCAAACAATACGAAAACATTCGCATAAGTCAAATACACAAACAGCAAAACTAAAAAGAAATATGCGAAGATATGACTAACAAATGACGCTACAGTGTATACACAAAATATACGTAAAGAACTGAATAATAGCAAAGGGGAGACCTACAAATACAAACAATCGAAATCGAAACTAAAAACACAAAGAAAGAGAGAGAAGAAAAAAGAAAAAAAATATATATATACAAGAAACAAAAATAAAGCACAACTCGTCACAACTAAACAGATATAGCAACGATTGTCGCTAGCAAATTTCACTGTAGGAAATTCGCACAGTCCCTAACGAAAACGCTAACAGTAGAACCTCTGTGATGTGGTATCTTCTACTGTAAGACTCCGCCCAACCGAGAAAACCCGCTGAAATATAAACATATAAATATACAAATAACAAATAACATATAACATATAAACATGTATCATGAAAACAATAGGAGAAAGTGTGAAAGTACAGAAGGCTCAGTTAGAACATAAGGGCACAGTTCACAAACAAAACAGGCCACTTAACTTCTATAAATCCAGCATCAGCACGGTGCAGAACAGGATGTAATCAGCATTCTGAGGATAATGATCCAACGTTGATTAACTTCTGCTCCCATAAACAGCCATGACGAAGGAAAAGAGCTTCTAATACTGCAACAGTTATTACGGCACTTGACCTTCTGAATCTTCTAAATTGATTTAACCGGCACTTGACCTTCTGAACCCGCAGCAGTACCCCTGAGACCGGAACAGTTGTTACGGCACTTGTCCTTCTTTTCACCAGATCAGGAAATCCATTCGCTCGGTACTTGTCCTTCTAATTTTACATAAACTTCAATATTGCCGAGCAGCGCCGGGTAGTTTCAAAATCAGCAACTGTCAGAAAATCCGGATACTTTCAATAAAATTTCTTGTAAGGTGGTAGTTGATGCTGTAGTTGTATCTAGTATGATGATGATGTCTGGGTTTGCTGACCCCCTTGATAGCTGGAATCAGAGTGAACCAACCTATGGCCACCAAAAATGATATGGTGCGCCAAAATATCAGATGATAGAACCAGCTCTGGCCACCAAAAATGATATGGTGCGCCAAAATATCAGATGATAGAACCAGCTCTGGCCACCAAAAATGATAAGGGTGGATTTGTGCTGAAGTGGTAACTTGCCACCCTTATCGACACCTGGTGTTAAAGTGTAAGATGTAGGTGTCCTCTCCGACCCAGGATGTTGCTGTGTATGTGGTAGTGGAACAGTTCAATGGGTTATCACACAGGCAACATGACGTGTAGAGTCATAGAAAGGGTAACTTCGTTGTATAAGTTTCTTTCATTTATTGCACGCCACAAAACAGTCATGATACTTATGACATCAACATGGTTAACGAGTTCAGCAAGATGATATGGCACATTGAAAACAATTTCTGTAGTCAGCAATGATAGCTGTTGTATATATGCGTCATAAGACATCACAGTTCAATAGATTCAGAAATTCATCAATCATCGAGTGCTAGTTCGTGAAGCTGTATAAATAATAATAATTTCTATAACTTCTGCAACAGTGTCAGCTACAGATCTTCAATGTTCATAAACAATAATAAATGCTCCCATTCTGATGCTAGCAGATCAGTTGTATACAATAAGTCCGTTCACTGTCTGCACGTGAATAGCATACATGGGCTACAGGTCAGCTCGACCTTTATAATGTTCCTAAGTCTAACCATCTGACTTGGACGTGATCTCTGATATAACGAATCCTGGAACACAGACAACAGTCTTGTTGGTCTAGAGCGACCCATATATATTTAACTAGTTCAGGTATACAGATACTGGTGACTTAATCCTAGTCAAAGTACCTCTCCATTTTTCATCACACAGGCGAGCAAATAGGCGACAAAATGACGAACCTCTAGATGATAGCATAAAGTTCGATACAAGAGGAATTACCTTATTTCGGAAAATCAACCATGAACATATGCCTCCAGGCAGGCTGCATAATACTGGGAAATAGTCTAGTTAGCTAACTAACTCACTAAGACACTGTATTTCCCTCAGAGAATCACAAGACGCAGTTGCGTCTGCTCGCTTCTTAAACCATTTCTAAACTGCCCCAACTGGGCGGAACACACAGAACGAACTCCCGGTTTGACATGCGCAGAACGACAATCTCTGAGTTGCCGTTCACAATAAGACGATTCGAAGAACATTCGAGATAAAAGTCTTACACAGTCGCGCCTTTTATGGTCATGAAAAGAAGCGTTAAGAAAGGTTTCAGACATCTACCATAGTTGACTGATACTACCAAATAAGGAGATGTGGTCACGCTTCGTTCAAGAAATTATAGACCGAACGTGTCTCTATACAAGAGAAGGCAACTCCTAACAAATTGTAGTCTCGATAACTCGGATTATGTCCCTTTGACCATAGAAAACATAATACACACTTCAGTCAAAAAAATGATCATACATATGAAAAAATGTTTATACAAACGAAAAATAATAATGATCCGTGCGTAACATGACATGTGTCATGACATGGGATCTACTATGTATGCCTGCAAATTGATGTCTCAACATATACCCATGATTTACTCGTTATGTCCCAGTGTGTGCGTCTAAATAAACTGTGTAAACAAAGATTCCAGCAGTCTGCATTGGTGCCTTGTAGACACAAGTGAATGAGTGCTTAGATTGGTCAGAACACGAACAGTACACCATTCGCGTTAATCACTCTACACTTCTACTCCATATATACACCATCCTGCGTCGGTTGAATTGACCAAGTTTAGAGCCTGCTTCCCCTGGAGCCTTAGAGGGAAACTACTGTTACAGCTGCCTTTGCCTTCCCTAACTCAGGACTAGGGTGAGTTACCCATTTACAGCTGGGTAGACTGGAGCATGCCTGATCTCAACAACTCTGTACACTACAATGGACATATACAGTAGTGGCACCACAAACCACATGCTACAGTGATTGATAGTGGAGCTTTACAGAAGAAAGAGAACACACTTTACACCACCCACTTTACAGAGGTTTACAGAACTTTACAGATGGTAAAACGTTGACTCGGATTAAGATTAGTCTCTTGAATGGCAAATATTACTTTAGATTGTTTATACATGCCAATTAATGCTGGTACATTTGTTTTGGCACTTCTGCAATTCCACTGTATTATTCTAATGTTCTGTACGTCCATTATTTAATTGTTAAGTTTGTTATAAATAGTGTTGTACTCTTTTACTCTGAGAAGTGTATAACATATTTATTTATTTTTTAACAACAGTCTCCTAGATTTTTGGTTTCTCTGTTAAAGTGAGTTTGCAGTTCACTTTGAAGATTCAGCATAAAGGCTTTCACAATGTTTGATACAGAATGAATAAGTTTTTGACAATCTGTCATTTTTTCATTCCACATTTCTTCTAGTTGTTTTTTATCTGTTCGCTTTTGCTCACTCATTATGAGTTGTCTTTCTGACTCAATTCTTTTCAGTAAATCTTCATTCTCTTCTTTGAGTTCTGCTAATTTAGCCCCATCTTTAGCTACTTCATGCTGTATGTTTTTCATGGTTTTTAAGATTTCTTCTGTCTTTCTCACTGTATCTTCTGTTATCGATGATTTGATTATTTCACTTTCTTCTGGTAGATTGCTATCTTTTGTCAGTATTTTTTGGACTTTATTTTTCTTTTGGGTTATTTCCACATTTCTGGTTCTGACTGTGATTTCTCTTGGTGTCGGAGTTGTAGATGTAGCGACTGATGATTGATGTTGTTGTAGTGCTACTTTAAATGGTGTGTTAGTATTGACTGATTTTATTAGAGCTAGTTTTGTTTGTTGGTAATGTGAACATCCAAGGAAACGTGCACTGTGGTTTATTAGACAATTTGCACATTTTCTGTTTTTATTTCTTGTTCTGTAATCTTTATCATCTTCTACTAATTTGCAGTGATCATAAGTGTGGTCCCCTGCACAATATCGACATTTAGGCTTACTTCTACATGTTCTTTTGGTGTCGCCAAATTTCTGGCAGTTTGAGCATTGAATGACTGGTGGTATGTAAGCTTCTGTTTTGATTGTAGTACTGCCACTGAAGAAATGTGATGGTATTTCTCGCCCTTCTAATGTAACTATTATTACAGTTGAAGTTCCTAATTGTTGTGATATCCTTTCCAGTTTAAGAATCCTATATTTTGGATTTTCTGTTTGTAGTCTAGTTCTTATTTCTTCCTCTGTAACTGTTACATGTATTCCTTTAATTACACATTTCCTGGTTTCTTTGACTAATTCAAGCCTAGCTTTAATGCTGTGTGTCAATTCTACTTGAAGAGGACTTACTTCAATTTGTTTTATTAAAGCTTTTGACTTTTCATTCATGTTTATTGTGAGTATTATGCCAAAATTTGTTCTTTTTATGTGTTTTATTGACCCTTTATCTATAACTGTTTCTAGTACATTGATGATCTTACTGTCTGGTAATGCTCTAATACTTACCACATTGCCACTGATTTGAAAAATCCTTAATCTTGGTTTTGTTCAACTTTATGAGTAGGCCTATTGATTTGTTGGTCTTTCATAAGGTTCTCAACACCCTTATTCTTTGAATCAATGTTCAGATTATTGGTTTTCTCTATCATTTTACTCTGACATCTTCCTTTTTTCTTAATTGTTTCCTTTGAAGCTTGTATCTTCTGTCTTTCCTTTTCTCTATTCGTATTCCTGATTTTCTCTTGATCATCATTCTGTGAGTCAGCTTGTATTATTTCAGCCCATGATTTTCTGGAGATACTACCTGTTTTCAATATTGTAAGAGCCGGCATGTCTTTTAGAATAATTGTCCTTACTTAACTTTAAATATAAAGTATAATATTTAGTAGTTTTGTAAGTAACGAAAATTTCAAATTCAAAAATGGCGCCGTTGACTTTCAAAACATGGAAAGTCGCGGATGCAAAAGTAATTATAAAATTATAACTAAGTGTTAACCGATCTTAATTATTCTATATTGTTATAAACGACAAAATACTAATAAATCTCAAAGAATTATAACACACAAATTAACTTCCCTGCAGTAAGCTTTTGCACAACAGATTTAGAATCACAAGTAAAACATATCATGACCTCTGTCAGCTTACGTTTTTTAATTAGAAATCTCTCCATGTCTAAAAAGCCCTAAAAATAACAATCAGCTAAATCTAGAAATAAGTAAATAAACAAAAATACGATAAAAGGTTGTCTGCAGACATGTGTATTACAGTGACCTGCCCTTGTAATGATTGTCTTGGTCATGTTCGAATGGATAAAGATTCTCTTTCATTGGAAGGGAGGTCACTACAATGCACATTGGTTCGACAAGGGAGAAAGGTGCGGTTGTAAAAGAACATTGCAGTTATTTTGTGATCTGGAACATTAGGGACTGAAGTTATTAGAATTTTACTGTAATAACTTTTGTGTTTTATTAAATTATTAGTTTCCTTTCTTATCGGTCTGTTATAAAAATATGCAGTACTTCTAAAATTTACTTCAACGATTATTTTAATTACACAATTTTTTTCTCGCTTTTTTCTCCCAAACTCTCGCGGTACAGCTGCGAACCCTTCGCGGCACATCATTGTCTTTGTCGCGTGATTGTCTCACTAATCTGCAGTAGTGGTCCAACTTAGAGTATAAGGATGAGTGTCTTCCAAGGTCATCAACCATTGCTTAAGATTACTCTTGGAACAGATATAAATAGAAGAATGATGCGTCTGTAGAAGGGAGCCTCACAGGATTTTTAAATGAAGTAAGCATAATAACTGAGATCATCTTAGCTGTCATGAACTTATTATTCTCCCGCCCCTTCTATGATGAAATATTTACTTGTATTTTCTTAACCCCCAGCTGAAGGTGATTCAACAACTATTAGTTTACCAGCTCTGTGTAATTAACAAAAATACCCGAGTTACACGGGCGCAAATTAACCCAAAAATTATTAAATCAACTGTAGTTTTATATTTACATATATCAAGCTTAATAATCAATTATTGGTTAACGAAATTGGAAAAGAAAATAGACTAAATAAGTATAGCCAGCAGGTGGGTCTGAACATCAGTCTAAAGAAGACAGAGGTCATGAGATTCAATGTGGGCAGTCCTGAGCCCATAACAATAAGGAACCAGAAGCTGGAACAGACGGACATATTTACAAACCTAGGATGCATAGTAACAAAAGACGGCGGAACAAGCAAAAACATCAACAACAGAATGAAACAAGCGATAACAGCCTTTGCTAGTCTCAACAACATCTGGAAGTCTTCCCAGTACAGCATAAACAAAAAATTAAGATTATATGAGAGATGTGTGCTTTCTGTGCTTCTCTATGGTACTGAATGCTGGAGAGTAATAGAGAAGGAAATGTGGAAACTGTCCTCCTGCAACACAATCTGCCGAAGGAAAATTCTGCGAATCTTTTGGCTGAATACTATCACTAACCAAGAATACTTACTCGGAGTAACCAAGAGGACATGCACACCATCAAAGCTACAGACGCAGAAGTTGGGTTGGCCACGTCTCAGAATAGGTCCCGATGCCATTACAAATACAGCTATGTTATGGACCCCCGAAGGAAAGCGAAAGACAGGCCGACCAAAAACAACTTGGTGGAGAACTGTGGAGCTATGATGCGTAGAATTAACCAGAGCTGGGGCACTGCACGAAGGATGGCCGCCGACGGAGCAAAGTGGAAGCAGTTTGGTGCAGCCCTACAAGACGCCACCAGGCCTGATGGCCACTGTCTGCTTTCATAGTCGGAGGCTAAAGATCAAAGAAGAAGAAAATTGGTTAACACAACTTGAAATAAAGAAAGTTCTTTTAACAAGAAAAACAATCAATTAATTTTGATCATAATCAGGTTATATTAAAATTTGGTGTATGAGAGAATAACATTGATGTCCATTGGCTGAACATATTTGTTACTTAGCTAATGGTGAGGTGTCAGTTGGTGTCTGCTTTAGTCGCTGTTGGTCCCCACAGGTAATTTGGGCTGTTCCTTCTCTTCAGAAGTCAAATATAGTGGCAGTAGCACGTCTATTGTAGCAATGCCGGGGTAACTACTAAGGTTGCAAACGTCTTCAAGACCTGTCTGGTGTAGGTGTCTAGCGTCGACTGCTAGCAACATATACCACAAACTGCGAAGAAAAAATTCCTCTGCTTAAGTATTGGGTCTCCTGATATGAACATCAGGCGACCTCTGCTTCCATCCACAATTCATCTCTTCCTCAGTATTTTGACTCTCCTGGGCATTAATTTTAGACCCAGTGAGTCTGATGACAGTGCTTTTGGACAGTGGAAGACGAAAGTTGAAATATATATAATGTACGTATTTTTTTTTCTCTAACCAGCGGCACTCGAGCTTTCCAGCTTTTTTTGGCCCAATGACATGTCAGTGCGAGGCTGGGGGGTCAGTGGACTTTCCTTCCAACCCGGTCAGGAGCTTCGCTCCTTCCTATCCACACGGGATTTATGTGCAGGAGCCGTTCAGGTTATTCAGTCAAATTTCCGGTCGTAAACATTCCTTTAAACGCTGACGCCCGAGTTTGAACCATAAAAACCTGGTCGCCAGTACAACGCCGTAGCCATTACACCAGCGCGGCTCAATGTACGTATAAAACGTACTAACGTTTTACTATAAAAAATATATACACTATGAAATCACTATCCACTCATTGCTCCCTCTGGAACCTCTGCTACTGTTTCCTTGTGAGGAAACCCGCACGAAGCAGTCACCAGCTCTGAAAGTGGTGATTCATGAGTCAAGTCATTTTAAGTGATGAAGTTGCCGGCCTTATATGCAACTGTACATCCACAAGCAAGTTATATATTTTAATTGCAAATATAAAATGATAAAATGTTGTGGTGGGTTTTGATGTTAAAGAAAAGTAGTCTGTATGTGTCTACAGAGTGAGGTCAGCTATGCAAGTCCCTGAGTCTAATAGTTGATGAAGATGTTCTCAGGGTACCTGACTGCTACCACCCTACGATCTCACTCTGCGATTTATTTTGGGTATCTAGTGTTTGTGAGGTGATTTATATGGCTTGGTGTCTAGGGTAATGAAAAAATGTAGTGAGAAATGCTTTAAACAAATACAATTTTAACTCACCAAAATCGAATAAACCAAGACTGGGTTTAAAGTTATGATATATGTACAATTTTTAATTTCCTGTCCCTCAAATGTTTTAGGACAGGAATGTTTAAAACTTAAAAAGTGAAAATGTGGTTTTATACCAACTTAAATGCACATGAAGGACCTCTGTCCATTAAACCTTAATATTTTAATGTTTATAAACTTTTATTCCCTGTTGGAAAATACTGTTCTATGAAGAGTCAATATTGGGAAAGACTGGTTGTTACATCATCTCACAAACTGTTTGTGAATAGGGTGGAGATTAAATATATTTGAGTTTGCATGTAAGCCCGCAGGATTTTGGCTTATCTTAGAATCCCTGTAGACCCAGGTTGACTTGCTCAAGAACACTGCACACTGCTTCACTACAGTGTATACTGGAGACTGCTAATACTCGTAGGATTCGATATAGAAACAACCGGTAGGTTGCCTCAAATTCTGCAGCTCCGGCTTCTGACCAACTTGATAATGGGTGTTGAAACCCTGAAACAAGAGGAACAAGCCTACCTAAGTCTCTAGTTAATTATCTCCACCACTACAAATTTAACATCATTAAACGTGTATTGTGATCAGATAAAAGAGCTAACTAAATTAGCTACAGTCTTTACCTTTTCTGTGACTGCTTCATAAACAGTGGGTATCTTCTTTTCCACATAGTCTCAACGCCCCTGTCACTAGACATCATCTTCATCTTCAGCTGAAATACAATCTTTTCTTTTCCTCTGGAGTTAATTTAACAATAGGCCTGCTAGTGACTTTCTGGTCTTACAGTCAAACTAATGTATGATATTAATCAATTCAAGTTTACTTTGGTTTGCTTCCTAAGTCTGCTTAGACATGCCTGTGCTCCTAGTATGTCGCAATCTTCCACAAAGGCATATGTCGTACACACACAATGTTAAGGCGCCCTATCTGGGTTGGCCTCTACTTCTAATAATATATTTAAAAAGTTATTCATCTTACCGCAATCAATGAAATAATTCACACAATTTATTAAAAGCTAACAGGCTATCAATGGTCAACTTCAGATAGCTGTTGCTTCAGACGCAAAGGAAATTTGGTCACCAACTGCCTTGCTTGGAACCTTTCTTGTATGAAATATTTGTCAAGTGGTACCATGCGTAGCAAAAGCGTTAGTTTTATTCCCTCTATGTCTATACTATATCAGCCAATCAGTTTAAACTATGCCGATTTGGCTCTTTTTTGAAAATCCCAAACATTTATGTACGTTTATCAATAAGTTCGCCAGTCTGATTCTAATATTACTGTTTAGACTATGTGTCGCTTTAGGCTGGCAGAACTTCAAAGTTACCTCTCCCTTCCTCACTAGTAGCGCCTATCAAAATGTGGCAAGCCAATTTGACTTGTTTTCAAAATAGCGTCTAGAAAATGTAACCTTTAAATTGAGCGGGGATATCCGTGTGTCCGTCTATCTGATGTCAATTTTTATTTTATGCGATAACTCAGTCACTTTTGAAGCTATTTAAAAGATGAAAGGTGATTATTAATCAGGCTAGTGTCCTTTATCTAGCCAGTATATTTTCATCTACGTCTTTATCTAATTTTGCATCTTTGTACTTTTCTCTTTTTTTTCATTCAGAACCCAATACTTTTACTCTAAATCCATATACGTGTTTATAGGAAATAGTATAGTAGTGAATAAGCAACATTATCGTTCTTAATTCCATTCTGTTGTTACCGATAATGCACATTAACGGTGTATGGGTGGCGTAGGCGTGCCGTCGTATCTGTGTTAGGTATGTATTAGTGAGTGTGTGGTAGAACAGTCACTCACAACACAGGTACGTAAATAATAGTCATGGATGGCCGTAAACATCTGGTGTAATTTAAATGTCGATTTATTAAGTCACAGCACGATCACGTTTACATTGATATACACACAGTCACATTACAAGTCATTGCAATGCAATACTCTTCAACATTCATCAGCAGATCTATATCAAGGCCTAAAGTCCTCACGACTCATCTCTGCGCTATAACACTGCGCTATAATACTGCACCCAGCAGTTCACATAAATTATGGCCTAAAGTCCTCATGACTCACTTATAATACTGCACCCAGCAGTTCACATAAATTATGGCCTAAAGTCCTCACGACTCATCTCTGCGCTAGACTTATAATACTGCACCCAGCAGTTCACATAAATAATGGCCTAAAGTCCTCACGACTCACTTATAATACTGCACCAAGCAGTTCACATAAATAATGGCCTAAAGTCCTCATGACTCACTTATAATACTGCAACCAGCAGTTCACATAAATTATGGCCTAAAGTCCTCATGACTCACTTATAGGCCTAAAGTCCTCACGACTCATCTCTGCGCTAGACTTATAATACTGCACTATAATACTGCACCCAGCAGTTCACATAAATTATGGCCTAAAGTCCTCATGACTCACTTATAATACTGCACCCAGCAGTTCACATAAATAATGGCCTAAAGTCCTCACGACTCATCTCTGCGCTAGACTTATAATAGCGAAATATATGTCGACATTTTTCCAAAGCACTACGTAGGCATACATCCTCGAAAAACACACACAGACAGCGTTGACCACTCCGGTCCAACGCTCCGAATCCCTCTTCTCCTCTCCGGGATTCTAGTCCCGCCAAAAAACCCAAAACGAGACTCCGCTGTTTTTGAACACAGCTCAAAAACAGTACAGAATAAATACATCTCAGCATTTGAGATAAAAGCGTTCGCACGCTTTCCTGTACTCTGTCACTCAAAATAAAAAGGATATGTTTCTATTATAACGTTAAACAAACCTCAGCTTAATCAGGTATACAAGTATTGTAACTCATAATCTACTTTGCCCAAAAACATATTCCGAATTACTGCCTTTTCAAAGGATCAACTTGTTACAGTTTCCCACACACCCAGGAGAAAAAAATGATTCTATCATTTTTTTTGAAAATTAACTCCCAAAACGAAGAAATTTAAAAGATAATGGAGTTCTAACCTATGTTTTACAAAATTCATCTTATGATAAGTCAGAAATAGTATATCTACAAAATATTAGCAGTAAATGTAAAGTAAATAACAATCATCCAACGTATGATTACTAAAATTAATCTATTAGAAAACCAAGCTAAGTATCTCAAAATTAATCTATTACAGAACTAAGTTAAGCATATACAATAATACTCAAACAAGCAACAAACAATAGTAATAGAAATGATAATATCAAGTAAACATAGTATAATTCGAAAAAGAAGTAACATATGAAATCATCATATGAAAAATAACAAATAATATCACAATGTCAAATCATGTGAAACAAATATAACTATCCCTGATCTAAAGTTACCTCATTACATGAACAATACAAAGAATGAAAGTCTAAGTAGCGTAACAGAAAAAAGTATACACAAAGCATAAAGTGAGACAAAGATGAAACACGGAAGTATAAACAACATATCAGATCATGCTGAAAAGACAACAGAAAAGGTGTAAAGGGATGACGAATAGTCAACAAAAACAGATAAAAAGTAAAGATGCACATGTAGAAAAAGTAGTAACAATACGTTATAACTATCTAAATTAAACATCATATTGTCTAACTTAATACAATCATAATCAAAAATATAAAAACAAAATACCAAAGTATATCTATACTAACAACACAAAGTAAAAACTTATGACAAAAAGAATAGTAAGTAATTTAGCCAAATTATAAAACTTATGCATAACTAATAATAAATTATACAAGATATCACACAAACAAAAATAAAACGCTATCAAAAGGTTTGCACTGACTCAAAGTCACGCGCTAAATACAGAAAAATGCATCAAACATTAAAAAACAATTTCAAGGAACTAATGACACTACACATTACTAACCATAATATACAGACTAGCATTGGCGCAGAAAAAATATTACAACGTTCAAAAAATACATTTTCAAAAAAAATACAAAAAAGTTTCGTATCACTAAGTTGCATAAAAATAGTATTACATTTACAACCAATTCAAAGCTATAATGAATAAACTAACAAAGAAGTCGACTTCAAGAAAATGAAGGACGTATGAACAATCTATCTCTAAACAGACACACATTAACAAATGTAACAAAAATATACATCACATTGAGAAAAAATTCAAGTGCTCATGAATTATCTAAAAGTAATTATTGCACCATTACAACTAATGAGTTTTGTGCATAGGGCTGGCAAACTCAACATGTACAAAAGTTGTCTTAACAAAATGCTACAAAAAACAAAAACCAAAACAAGCAACTGCAATTTCAACAGTGGAATATAACTAACAATAGAAACACAAAATCATGGCAATCAAATAATGCATTAAATATTTCAAACGAAATTACATGTTATTGCAAATCAGGAACATATCATTTATTATACTAACAAATACAAAAGAAAATATTTACTGTTTACATAAATAAATAAAAAATCAGATGGAAATCTCTCGCTTTCCTGTCAACATGTCCTGACCCTGAGCAAGCAAAACATCAGATGTTTAGTGGGACGCAGGAAAAGTTACGCTGGAACGCACACACGGATGCTGAGTTGACCCACTTTTCTCACTACTAATATGACACAGGATCCTTGACTGTTATCGTAAAATCGCTTCTGTGTAAATATATGAATGAAAATTTCATTTTAATGAATGGTACAATCTAAGGAGAAAAAACGTAGAAGTCAAATTACAATTACCCATTATTTTGGTCCTTGTAAAGTAATGGTCCTTTCACAATGCCCTCAGCTCTTCTTTTACAATCTCTAGACATCACAGAAGACATTACTGCCGTAGGCTGAAACAAAGTGTTATATTTACAACACCGAGACATCATCTCGTAATCAATAACACCATCAACAATAGAATTTGAAACACCACTGTTATTGCCACCTTGCTTACCTCTATTACAACTGACTATGGGCTCATGTTGAGCAAAGTTAGCATACTTGCGCCTTATTATTTGTTACTATGATGAAAATATTTATTACTACAGTTGCTTTGTTTACAAACAATGACTCTAGACTTTTGCTGAGTCAAGTTATGTAGAGAGAAACATGTGAAGAGCTATTATCTCTCTTTATATTCTTGTCAATTCCTCTATTATGACAAATGTTATGTCTATAACCCAAGTTAGCATTGTTGTTGTTAACATATCTTCTTTGACAAAATTGTCCACTAGACAAGACTTGCTTTCTAGTAGCAAAATCATTACCAGATTGATAGTTTTTTTCTTACAGTTATTTCTACTATAACTTACAGAATTCTTCGGATCAAAATGTTGAAATCCGCTAAATTGTTTACAATTCCTTGGAGAATCAAAATTACCACTTGATAAACTCCCTTGGTACTGTCTAATCTTGTGATTATATCTCTTACTATCAATGTTCTTCTTTTCACCTATGGGAATATGTTTACCATCCCGTCAAACTGGCTGTGCTGAGTTTGACAAGTAACTGAACCCTTTAGAATGTTTATTTTCCTGCCCATAGTGGGTTTCATTCCTGGAAAATATAGTACTATGTTTATTCCCTGTTAAAAGTTTATCAGAATCTGCAAAGTAAAAACACGTGATTGATTTTAGGAGCCTTAACTTTCAATTTCTCACATTTCTTTTCGTAATCAATAGAACTGGCTGAAACACAAGAATCTTTATTAGCCTGACGCCAAGAATTATCAATAGAGTCACTAGTACCACTAGCATTAGGGAAGTTGTATCTCCCACGAAAAGTTCTATGTTTACCATGTATGGCATCTCTATGAGCAAAAAGTGTATGGGGTTTTTTCGCAACTTTCTGTGTATCACTGTCAAAACATGGACAGAAGACCACATTTTTTATTCTAAGACGATGTCAAGCAGGCCATTTACCGTTTTCTGGCCTCTGCAATTTCAATATCTCTATGCGCAATCTCTTGACTAAGTTTCTTATTTAAATCATTAAGAGCCAAAACTCTGCAACCTTCTTCTGCTAGCAATTTCTCAATCTTAGCAACCTTCTCTTTCTCAGAGGTCAACTCTACCAATGTCTCTTTTCCATCTTGCTCTTTATTTACCTTTATTGACTGTGTTTCATTCTCACCATTATTATTATTCACTAACTCATCGACTTCCCCTGGAAATACAGTATTCTTCTCTTCAAGTTTATCAAAACATACATCATGTATATATTACATTGTATAATCCTTCTCGCTCATTGGTTTCCGCTTTTAATTTTTCATACATGTCTTTCCTTCGTTGGATCTCTTGTGTAAGGTTTTCCACCTCAACATGCTTAACTTTTATCTGGACCTCCAATTCTTTAACCTTCAATAGTGAAGAATCCAAACTTGCTTGTACTCTAGCAAGTTCCAGGTTTGATCTATTTAAATCACTTGTAAGTTTAGCTAATTTTTCCTTAAGTTCATTCTCTTCAGCTTTACCCTTTAAGCAATTTTTTCCTTCCTGTCTGTTGACTCTTACTTCCTCATCTTCTAGCTTGTTTTTTCCTGATTGTCAGCAATTATATTGTGTATACCCTTCAATATATTGTCGTGTTCAACATGAATATTCTTATACACAAATACACGAAGTCGAACAGCAGCAACCTTGCTAAATTCCTAGCCATTCTTAAATGAGGGATGGACTGAAATCTATTCTCAGCAAAATCTCTTAGTGCTCTCGACGCACTGACCAACAATCCGTCCATCACGTGTGCTTCCAGTTCTGGTCCTTTTAATCTATGAAAATTTTTACCCTCTTGAAATAAATACTCCAATAAAGGCCACATATTATCAGGATAAATTTCGTCATCATCCATAGTGACTTACTTATTGAGATCACTGTATATGTATCAATAAACCTTTTACTCCTGACAGCTAAATAACCATACAATAATTGCAACTATTCCTAATTACTGTCAGATCAATTTCTGTTCAAAGAACCTTTATATGGTCATATCCATATCATGGTAGTCAATACCACATGTTTAATAGCCATAAACTACTTATGCATTAAATTCTACTCATATGTCAATATAGACATAAACAACATCAACAACAGAATTAAAAAGAAATCATAGAATTCAGAAGGCCTGAGGACATGAGTGACATGACACACTTTACAGAACAAACAAAAATCACTTATCTGTCAATTTTTCCATTCCCTTCCGCCAAGACTTTAAATATCACATAAGTCTGACGCTAAAACAGTCTATCGCCGAAAGGTACTGGATCTAGACTTTCTTCCGTTCAGGTCCTCGCTTTAGTAAGGTATGTGCTCGAATACTGCATAGGAGCACATGATGATCGTAACAGGAACACAGCAAACCCGCTCTTGACTCGAGTTATACTTGCAAAATGACTGGTACAACTGCACATACACTCGACTTGTACACGCTATCCTTCAGACGTTGTATCACCTCATAAACTGCTGGCTCGCTGCTTGATAATTTCGCTGCACATCTGATAGGAAATGTAGACTACAGACGTTGTTGTTTTCCACAGGCACGACACAGGACGTCACCGACAGTGCTATAAAGCTGATTGTTACCACGAATAAGGCGTTTCCCAAATGCGCCACACATGTGGCATACAAACCAGGTCACGGTTGAAGCACATGAGATTCAGGTCACGCATGAAGTTCTTTCAAAACGACTGTTGCGGGTGTCAGAACCCGAAAACAAATCTATCAAATGATACAGATATGTGGACTGTATCGATAACGATTTTATCCTTTCGTCTGTTAAATACTCTCTCAAGTTAGAGAAACTCTTGATACGCGAATGTCATATCCATTCGTTCCAATTTGAACTGGTCCACCACTGTTACCGATAATGCACATTAACGGTGTATGGGTGGCGTAGGCGTGCCGTCGTATCTGTGTTAGGTATGTATTAGTGAGTGTGTGGTAGAACAGTCACTCACAACACAGGTACGTAAATAATAGTCATGGATGGCCGTAAACATCTGGTATAATTTAAATGTCGATTTATTAAGTCACAGCACGATCACGTTTACATTGATATACACACAGTCACATTACAAGTCATTGCAATACAATACTCTTCAACATTCATCAGCAGATCTATATCAAGGCCTAAAGTCCTCACGACTCATCTCTGCGCTATAACACTGCGCTATAATACTGCACCCAGCAGTTCACATAAATTATGGCCTAAAGTCCTCATGACTCACTTATAATACTGCACCCAGCAGTTCACATAAATTATGGCCTAAATTCCTCACGACTCATCTCTGCGCTAGACTTATAATACTGCACCCAGCAGTTCACATAAATAATGGCCTAAAGTCCTCACGACTCACTTATAATACTGCACCCAGCAGTTCACATAAATAATGGCCTAAAGTCCTCATGACTCACTTATAATACTGCAACCAGCAGTTCACATAAATTATGGCCTAAAGTCCTCATGACTCACTTATAATACTGCACCCAGCAGTTCACATAAATAATGGCCTAAAGTCCTGACGACTCATCTCTGCGCTAGACTTATAATACTGCACTATAATACTGCACCCAGCAGTTCACATAAATTATGGCCTAAAGTCCTCATGACTCACTTATAATACTGCACCCAGCAGTTCACATAAAAAATGGCCTAAAGTCCTCACGACTCATCTCTGCGCTAGACTTATAATACTGCACTATAATACTGCACCCAGCAGTTCACATAAATTATGGCCTAAAGTCCTCATGACTCACTTATAATACTGCACCCAGCAGTTCACATAAATAATGGCCTAAAGTCCTCACGACTCATCTCTGCGCTAGACTTATAATAGCGAAATATATGTCGACATTTTTTTCCAAAGCACTACGTAGGCATACATCCTCGAAAAACACACACAGACAGCGTTGACCACTCCCGGTCCAACGCTCCGAATCCCTCTTCTCCTCTCCGGGATCACACACTCTAGTCCCGCCAAAAAACCAAAACGAGACTCCGCTGTTTTTGAACACAGCTCAAAAACAGTACAGAATAAATACATCTCAGCATTTGAGATAAAAGCGTTCGCACGCTTTCCTGTACTCTGTCACTCAAAATAAAAAGGATATGTTTCTATTATAACGTTAAACAAACCTCAGCTTAATCAGGTATACAAGTATTGTAACTCATAATCTACTTTGCCCAAAAACATATTCCGAATTACTGCCTTTTCAAAGGATCAACTTGTTACATCTGTCTTTTCCTTTTTATTCATCCTTCTATAGAATGCAATCCATTATCTACGTTTTTGTCATTCTTTAGCCCCTTTCGCTCCCCTGCACTCATTTTGTTTCCGTAGTTTCAGTTTGAAAATACCCAAGTGGGTGTAGACTTTTTCCACGCTAACCCCCCTCTTCTCTCTATCTCATGTCTTTTTTTTTAAACGAAACACGTGTTGGCCGACTGCCAAAACGGTTTTATGTTATATTTAAAAATTAGTACGGAGTAACGAAAAAGCCTGTGATAAAAGGGATGGGTACCATCTCGTGGCGGTAATAAATTCAAATCGCTAGTCTCTGGCTCTTGCGTTAGTGCAGTGTGATAAGGCCATAGTTATTAATAGATTTTCTAACTGTTTATTACCAACTCTCGCATTATTGGCCTTCACTAAGGTCAAACCTAGAATTTAGTTGCAGTTTTCTAACGTAATCGTGGAAATATTCAAGCTTTTCTCGCGGTTCATTCATAAACACTAAGAAAAGGGGTAGTGTACGGATGTCAGGCGGGGTAATAAATTTTACATTCTTGGCGTAGCGGAAAAAAATTCAAATGCAGTATGATCATTATAATGTGAGCGAGAGGGTTTAAAACGGTGCCTTTTACTACAAATGTACATATTACAACTTACCCTGACTATCGGGCGAACACAGATTTTTGAAGAGGAAACATCCGAATATTGTCGGGCAACTGTTTTAAGATGCCGTCTTTCAGATGTGTTAGGTATCTAACTGGGTTCACTTGAAGTAGGATCCTAGAACTTGGAGCGCCAAGTGATAAGTCTGGAGTTACCCCTTTCTAATTTCAAAATTCACTTCCAGTCCTCACACCTTTCCTATATTGGAGTCCTAATATTCGTGTTCCTAGCTGTCTATGATTTCTCCTTGACGAAATTGGAAAGTGCTCTGCGTAAGTCTCGAAATGCAATATATTATGAGCGAAATTTTCTCTCCCACACACGTTTCTCCGCAGGCAAAAGATGCAATCAGAAGTAGTTTAGTTAAGTATTTCCATGCCAAACCAATCACACTTAGGTTCTGGTTTTAGTAGGAGTTTTCCCCACCCTCATGCTGAACATTACTGTATGACACATAATTTTCTTAAATGTTATTTTCAAAGTCATCTGAAAGTATCCCATTACGATATAAGGTATTGTCACTTCCGTTGATACTTATCATGTTTACCAAACTTACTACATCACAGATCTATCATTGATAATCTCCTCCAAGATGTTAGTTTTTCTTATTTATTTATTGTAACAAATGCATCTGCCGAAAGCGTTATATTTCTATCCGTGCCTTAATCTTCAGAGATCTAAGTTTCTCCAAGCCTCTCCAGCTGGTCGGGTATGCAAAATTAACACATTATCTTCGAATTTCATCTGTTATTCATATTGGACATCCCAAGCAAAATCGGTTTTGTGGCAATATCTGCCGGTCATATTCACGAAACAAATGTTCTTCGCCGCCACAAGTCTTGGTTAACAATAACACTATCGCTAAATATAGACTCTTAACCCGTCTGGTTAGCCGTCAGTCAAACAAACACATCGACGTGGCTGCAAAACAGGTCACGCGGTCAGGTAAAACCGCGATGGTTGATAAGATAGAACAAGAGAACCTTGGTCGATGAGAGCGCGAAGAACAGAAAATGAAAAGGTGCACAAAGAAGGTATGGTCGAGTAAGTACGACCACAAATAACTGAAGACCAGAAAAAGAGTACGGATGAATTTTGTCACAGTCTTCCAGTTTGTAAATACAATTTACCGGGTTCGATCCCAGTACAGGAATATATTTCATGGACAATTTGTCCAGAACTAGTTGCTCCTTATGATGTCATACTCCCCTCTATCTCACGAGTAGTAAGACTGGATGCCTAGCCTTCTTGGATGAGGGCGAAAAATTAGGATGGCCTGTGTGCAAATTGTGCACGTTAAAAATCCTTCAACAGTTGGAAATCGTAAAGAGTAGGTCATACGGCAGCTGCCCTTCAAAATTTATAAGATTATGAAAGCATACCCACCACAAACATATTTATAGAATGTGTGATTCCTGTATACACATATTGGGATTCTCGCCGGTGCTGCGGAGTTCGTGCAGTGTGCTGAGATCCACCTTGGGTGATCTAAGGGTGTGATCTAAAGTAGGCGATCGAAGTTACTGATGGAGTTGTTCGTGTGCAATGAAGATGGTCCTTAAAGCCAAACGAAACCAAATACATTTTAAATTGTCTTCCAGTTTGTAAATAACATTTTAAATTGTCTTCCAGTTTGTAAATAACATTTTAAATTGTCTTCCAGTTTGTAAATAACATTTTAAATTGTCTTCCAGTTTGTAAATAACATTTTAAATTGTCTTCCAGTTTGTAAATAACATTTTAAATTGTCTTCCAGTTTGTAAATAACATTTTAAATTGTCTTCCAGTTTGTAAATAACATTTTAAATTGTCTCCCAGTTTGTAAATAAACTTAGGATTGTCTTCCAGTTTGTAAATAATATTTTAAATTGTCTTCCAGTTTGTAAATAAACTTAGGATTGTCTTCCAGTTTGTAAATAATATTTTAAATTGTCTTCCAGTTTGTAAATAAACTTAGAACTGTCTTCCAGTTTGTAAATAAACTTAGGACTGTCTTCCAGTTTGTAAATAAACTTAGGACTGTCTTCCAGTTTGTACATAACATTTTAAATTGTCTTCCAGTTTGTAAATAAACTTAGGACTGTCTTCCAGTTTGTAAATAAACTTAGGACTGTCTTCCAGTTTGTAAATAACATTTTAAATTGTCTTCCAGTTTGTAAATAAACTTAGGACTGTGTTCCTGTTTGTAAATAACATTTTAAATTGTCTTCCAGTTTGTAAATAAACTTAGGGCTGTCTTCCAGTTTGTAAATAACATTTTAAATTGTCTTCCAGTTTGTAAATAAATTTAGGACTGTCTTCCAGTTTGTAAATAACATTTTAAATTGTCTTTCAGTTTGTAAATAAATTTAGGAATGTCTTCCAGTTTGTAAATAAACTTAGGACTGTCTTCCACTTTGTAAATAACATTTTAAATTGTCTTCCAGTTTGTAAATAAATTTAGGACTGTCTTTAGTTTGTAAATAAACTTAGGACTGTCTTCAAGTTTGTAAATAACATTTTAAATTGTCTTCCAGTTTGTAAATAAACTTAGGACTGTCTTCCAGTTTGTAAATAAACTTAGGACTGTCTTCCAATTTGTAAATAACATTTTAAATTGTCTTCCAGTTTGTAAACAAATTTAAGACTCTCTTCCAGTTTGTAAATAAACTTAGGACTGTCTTCCAGTTTGTAAATAAATTTAGGGCTGTCTTCCAGTTTGTAAATAAACTTAGGACTGTCTTCCAGCTTGTAAATAAAATATAAGATTGCCTTCCAGCTTGTAAATGAAATATAAGATTTGTCTTCCAGTCTGTTCATGAAATGTAAGATTTGTCTTCCAGCCTGTGAATGAAATGTAAGATTGTCTTCCACCTTGTAAATAAAATATAAGATTGTCTTCCAGTCTGTAAATGAACAGAAAGTTTGTCTTCCAACCTGGAAAGGAAATGTAAGAATTGTGTTTAAATGAAATTAAACATTGTCTTCCAGCCTGTGAATTAAATGTAAGATTTGTCTTCCAGACATTAACCAACAGCGCTTGTACCATGACCTCTTCGTGGCCAGCAATTACAACAAACTGATTCGCCCTGTGATCGATACCAACGATTCATTGCCGATAAACTTCACTCTGGCCCTGAGTGCCATCATCAATGTGGACTCTAAAAACCAGGTCATAATCACCAACGTCTGGTTACAGATGGTAAGTCAGCATTTAACATTTACAGATCTTTACTAATTATTAAAAATCTAACATGTCTAAAATATCAAATATTGAAAGTGACATACTTGTTCTTCACCTTTAACCCCAGGAAATCATTGGCTTTCCGTATGTTCTCATCACGCCCGTCATGTTTTTGAGCCATTAGTTCAACTTTTATTTTTTCTATATCGTCTATAAACAATATGTGTCTTCTAGTTCTCTTCTACATATTCTCTTCTGGCAGTTCCAGAACAAAGACTGCTTTATGATTAGTACCACCACCTCTCTTACTCAGAAAATGATTGCATTTTAGCCGAAAAATAAAATTTTGGGAACATCTGAGCTGTAAAATGAGGACTTTTGAGGATGTCGTAATGCCACAACTCACCTTAAATTTTTTTATGGTTCTTTTAGAAAGAATGGTTGGCTTTGGCGCTGTTTGTTATATATGGCGAAGAAAAAAACTAACATATCTCAGCATACTTTATTTTACTTTCTCTACACTTCTGTAATGTTTTTCTGCTGGCGCAGTTTTCTCAGTAATTCATGGCTTATTTGCCAAATATAACTGAAAATCTCAACAGGGAATATATCAGAAATTGAATTTTGTTAACAGAAGCCCCTTAACTGACGTCACAGTAAGTGAGTCATCTCTCTTTAGGCCATTGTACATACATCATTGAAAACAGTCTTTCAACAAATGCATTGTTTGGTTGTATAGAAAAGAAAAAAATTGAGCAATTATTAAGAGCACCGAGAACACCTCTTGACCTTTAAATTGGCTGAAAAAAAGTTGCTCATATATTACATGTCAGTGAAAAGAACCCACAATATTCTTACTTTCTGCTACACATTTTTAAAAATTGTAACATTTGTCGGACCATTTCACAATGTTCACACGGAATTTTTTTTAACCCATCATAAAAAGGCATAACACCTTGCAGAAGACCATAATAGAAGGCAAACGTACAAGGAGAAGACAGCGCTATAAGTTGAAAGATAACATCAAGAGATGGACAGGAAAGAGTCTATCAGAGTGCACCAACAAGACAAGAGACAGACGACGTTGGATATCCATTACAGCCAACCTTCGTTGTGGAGATGGCAGCTGATGATGACCTAACTGTAGAAAGCACACTGTGTGGTTATTACAATTATTATTAATGTGGTTATTAAAGTTACTGTTGATGTGTATCACAACGCTATTTTGTGGCCGCTTGCTTGTTAGTGTCAAGGCAAGTCGGTCGGAAGCCGACGACAATAGCCGAACGACCGGGTCATGTGACCATCGGAAATTCGGCCGTCAAGGGTTTGAGTGCTAAAGATGGATTAGTGATCGGACCGTCGTCCTGTGAGGACGAGATTCTAAGCCAGCTTGACGCTGCCCATATTTCAGTAAATATCAGGGTACAGTGCCCGCCAGATTAGTCTTATGGTGGTGATATTTAGTCTAGGGAAGTGATTATTTGCTCAGTGATAATTTTTGGTGTAAGCTGAGAATTGGTTGTACGTATTTTGATATTTCATTAGCACAATGTTGGTTCGCTGCTACGTGGAGCGGTGTTCACCGTAGGAGTTAGGTAGCCATATTGCCTGTATTTGCGTATTGATATTATATGCTCATTCCCTGTGGCGGCTGTTATTTATGTATTGACATTTCATTAGGCTGTGTGTGGCCAAGTTGTGTTCTTGTTAATAAAAGGGATATTAGCTGTTCAGAAGCGTTAGTTCTTTGTATCGCCCATTGTTGTATAGTCATATCCTAGTGGAAACGAGTCAGTTTATGTGTTGTAATTAAATCTGTACAACAGTGGTAATGCCCTGTTGGTGAGGGTTAGTTACATAGTGGCATGTGATAATGTGGTTAGTACAGTTATTGTTGGTGTGGTTGTTAAAGTTACTGTTGGTGTTGTTGTTAATGTTATTGTTGGTGTGGTTATTAAAGGTATTGTTGGTGTAGTTGTTAATGTTACTGTTGGTGTGGTTAATAGTGTTATTGTTGGTGTGGTTGTTAAAGTTACTGTTGGTGTGCTGGTTAAAAATATTGTTGGTGTGGTTATTAATGTTATTGTTGGCGTGGTTATTAAAGTTATTGTTGGTGTAGTTATTAATGTTATTGTTGGTGTGGTTATTAATGTTATTATTGGCGTGGTTAAAAAAGTTACTGTTGGTGTGGATATTAATGTTATTGTTGGTGTGAATATGTCGTAGATTAGTGATAGGGGAATTAAGACTTGGGTTGGTCCCTTCTGAATAGAATAGAACAGGTGATAGCTCAGTGAGAGGTAACGTAAAGAAAATAGATTTTCACGAGTTAGATGGTGGAAAACTAGTAGAATCTGTCCCTGAAATCGAGAAGCCTCTCACTTTCAGCATTTCTCTACAACAGAACTTAGTTCGCCAGACAGTGTCACAGAGAGTTTTTTGATCAATAAATTTTCTATTTTCCTTTCTTTCTCCACCCGTGTCCTCTACCTTATAATCACTCTTTTATCCTTTTTGTATTTTTTTCGCATTCGTTCGTTTGCGTTTTAAACATTACTATTTTCCCATTCAAACTTTCGCCGAGTGTCTGTTCTCATTTAGAAACGCACTAGTGATGTTATTACGTTGATGCCAGGCTCGGGAGGTTATTGCGTTGTAGACGTAAACTGTGAATATTCGCTTTCGCCAGACTTATAGGCGACATATCGTCTGCATTTTCACCTGCCACAACGAGTTGCATCGGCTGAGCGCTCAGGTGAGGCGCGATAACCGACATCTCCAAGACTCAGTTTGAGACATTTGTCTGGAAATCCCATCTGACACGGCACTCACTGTTGGCCCTGGTCAGCGTGAGGTGTGAAGACGAGAAGTGTCAGTAATGGCAAACGTCTAGTAATGGGAAGTGTTAAATGTAAGGTGTTTAAGACGGAAAGGGGAGATTATTTCGTTTTGCGAAATAAGTTGGGACCCTTTGTCGGGTTTAAGATATTAATCAGAGTTTGAAACTAGATTTTCATTCTTACTCCTAATTCTGCAGTAGACAGATCGCCAGGCTAGAAAAATATCTTGCGTATTGAAAAGTCTTTAGTTTCTGGGCAACATTTTGCCGAGTTCTAGACTACCATAATATTAAATGATTCTAGTTCGTGGTATTAATCTGTAGTTCTGTGCGGAGGTAAATATTGTATATTAGATATCTAGTAATTTTGTGAAGTGTTTAAAGTGTTAAATCGCTTATTTCCCTAGTTAGATTTTTGTGCAGATTAATTAAAATATAGTTTGTATTATTTTCTAGTGACGTGTTTCAGTGGAAAGCAGAATAAAGTATAATTTCTAGCTTAAAACCAGGTAGCTATCAGGAATTAAATTTAACTGCTAAATAATCAGACGAGAATATATTTTAAAATTAACTTATAACTGAAATGCTACATCAGTGAGTATTGACGGGATACGTAAGTATTCCTAATTCATGATGATTGATTTTATGTATATATAACTTATTTTACGGGAAGTTTTAAATGATAAGTCAAGCTGTACGCTTGCAGTTTAAAAATGTAAGTTATAACGAGTACCTAGTATGTATAATTATTTTATATGTGTTTTTTCCTTTATTCAGTGAATACTGGGGTTAACCCTAACTTTGCCAGCGTTAAGTACTGATGAGTGATATCTGTGAAGAACTAAAACATTTTCCTTGAAAGCCTTGGTGCATAATCTTTACAAGTACCCTATAGGTTAAATGAAGTAACAGGCCTATCACGCCATATTTAATTCTTCCCGAGAAACAACTCAAGTACATTTTTAGCCTATGTGGCAAGTACCATATTAACGTCAGTAACATTCCGACGGAGTTTTGACTAGTGGTGTGGTGACCGAATAAAGTCCTAACCAGAAAAAAAAGTAGACACCGATCTGACATTCCTCATTTCTAGAAACCTAAGCTATTGACACTGTGCTCGTTGTTAATGTTCGTGTCTGGACAATTTTAATGTGACCTAAACAGTCATCCGAAAAAATAAGAACACCCAAGGAATCGTTCCCTGAAGCAGAGAATTCAACCCGTCTTTTTGGAACTGGGGATTTCTTGGTCAAAGACTGCCATTGACGATTCTGTATGTGAATGTCCTAAAAATTGTGTTTTCAGAAGTGGCTATCAAAGCTGTGAGTATGAACAAATGCACGTGATCACGGCTGAATGAATAGAGTGAATGCAGGACTGAGTGATTTCTTTATTGTTGTAATTTTTGGCACCCATTTTGCTGTCTTAACTTTCTTTGTGCAAGTATTGCTAACCATAATTCCCTTAGAATAGAGCAGAGATATCCAGTCTGTCCATACCTTGAAAAAAACGGGGAAAATATTAGACCAAATCATATGTATCTGTGACTCTTTGGGCTATCATCTTTCTCCTAACGGGACTGTGGGCTAAACATCGAGGGAAGATCATAACTGTGGGTCTATCATTTCTTGTAGCAATTCCTTGATTTTTATGACTATTTGTATATGCTTTGATGTAATTTTTATGTGTTGTGATGAAATTTTAGATAATAATTAAAATTTCTCGAGAACTTAATCAGCGCGTTGGTCAGCTCGTTCCAAATTATCTGTATAATCATTGTTATAGTTTTCCCACGTCTGTACGTCTAACTGTCATCTTGTATGTGCGTGCACGTGAGTGGATAGAAATATATATGTAATATATATATATATATATATATATATATATATATATATATATATATATATATATATATATATATATATATATATATATATATATATATATGTGTGTTTAGACTGTCTGACTTCTCTAAATCTGTCGTAGAAGATAGGTGAAAGAGAGAAGATTTCTCGATGATTTCAGAGACAGCCTCTATCACAGTCTACCATCTCACTCGTGGAAATCTATTGCTATTACTATCTATCACTGTGACTATCACTTAGTCAAATCTAATCAGAAGGGACCAACCCAAGTCTTAATTCTCCTATCAAAAACCTACGACAGACAGTCTAATAGAATATATATTAATATATATATCACCACTCACATACACACCCACATAAGTGACGACAGTTAGATGCACAGTCGTGAAAACTATAACAATGGAATATAGATATTTTTGGGACGAGCTGACCGACACACTTGAATAAAGTTTATGTAAATTTTATTAACATAAAGAAACTTTGCTACAACAATAAATTTGCATATCAAGCACATATAAATACACATAGGTTACTGAATTACTAAAAGCATAATAGACCCATAGGTGTAATCCTTTGCCCCTCTGTTTTGAGCCCACCATCCCGTTAGAAGAAAAGTTATAGCCCCAAAGAGTCACAGATTTATACACTATGGTCTAGGATTTCCCTAGAACAGAGTTCATACCTTAATCTATTCTAAGAGGAAAACATCATTAGCAACAACTTGCATAAAGAAATTACAAAGTGGGTGTCAAAATTATACCATAAGGGAATCACTCAGTCCTGCTTTCTCTCTGTTCATTCACAAGTGGCCACTGACATGCTTTCTTACCTAAAACTTGATGTCTTGCACCTTCAGGCGAAAACTTTAGGACACACACACACCTTGAATCCGTGTTCTTTTTGATAAAGAGAACCCCAGCTCTGCAGATACAGGTTTCATCCAATGTTCCGGGGAGCGTTCACTTCACAACTATATGTTGGGATTTCGGTTTATGTCTCTTGACTCAGTCAGGTAAGACATTTCAAATGGACTCACAATGTCAGAATCTCGAGGTTTGCAGTACTTAGGAAATGACAGGTTGGTAACTTCTCTCTATATATAATTATTGGTCACACCACAATTGGTCAAACCGTCGGAAATGTTAATGTTTTGAGCCACATAGGCTGAATGTAACTGAGATTTAGGGAAGAAATATAATCTGGCTCGATAGGCCCAGTTACTGCATTTAGGCTTAAAGTTTGTGAAATGGGTTCTCTGTTTTTTTCTGGTGCAAACACAATGCCATATAGGTTTTGACTTGTAAACCCACGTATTTAAGTCCCAAAATGTTTCTTCTATGATTATTCTCATCTGTACTGAAACCCCTGGTAGATGTTGGGCTTTACCCAAAATACACGAGCGCAGAAGTAAAACTATCTCCAATCGACCAACTAAATAATACTTCTATTAACAGAGATCTTAGGAATCGAAAGCTAGATGGTTCTAGTCTTTCTGGTGGTAGTGGATGAATTGAGTTAGAATTCTGGAGTATATATCTCTCCGAAATCAAAGGAAAGTTACGTCTATATCCCGAACAGACTCATTTGCCAGATGTTAGCACCTACGTCCAGATTTACATATTCCCTTGCTCATTCTACGAATGAAACGAATTCTACACATCCTTACCGAAACCAGACTTAACACCTACAGTAAAGTCTCTCGATCTGATCAGACATTGGCAATAAAACTCACAGTGTGCGTTTTACACGTTCTGCTTCCCATGGCCGTTCCCAGCGATCAATGTCTTTCATCTCAAATCTTTCACCGAGAATAATTAACTATAGGCGACCAGATCAGAGAAAAATAATAGACGATAGTCTTACTTCTTATCCCTGTCGAGAACGAATTAACACGATTCGACCTCTCAATCAAAGAACTTAGCTAACCGCCATAAAATGCGTTGCTAAATTAGAAAAGGAATTGACAAAGGTTTGAATGGGAGAGTTATCTTAACAATCGAGCGTATGCGAAAAAAAAGTAAAAGAGCGAAAGACAGGTAAAAGACGAGTGTAGAATGAAGAAAAGATATAGAAATTTATTAATCGTAATCTCTGCCACAGGATATTAAAATTATTGGTGGTGTTGTTAATATAGTTTGTGTGGTTATTAAAGTTAATGTTGGTGTGGTTATTAAAGTTATTGTTGGTGTGGTTATTAAAGTTATTGTTGGTGTGGTTACTGAAGTTATTGTAAGTGTGGTTATTAAAGTTATAATTGGTGTGGCTATTAAAGTTATTGTTGGCGTGGTTATTACAGTTATTGTTGGTGTGGCTATTAAAGCGGTGTTGGTGTGGTTTTAAAAGTTACTGTTATCTGATTATTAGTGTCACGGTTGGTGTGGTTAGTAAAGTTATTGTTGGTGTGGTTATTAAAGTTAATGTTGGTGTGGTTATTAAAGTTACTGCTGGAGTGGTTAGTACAGTTATTGTTGGTGTGGTTATTAAAGTTACTGTTGGTGTGGTTGTTTAAAGTTATTATAGGTATGGTTATTAATGTTATTATTGGTATGATTATTAAAGTTACTGTTGGTGTGGTTATTAAATTTATTGTTGGTGTGGTTATTAAAGTTACTGTTGGTGTAGATTTTATAGTTATTGTTAGTGTGGTTATGAACGTAACTATTGGAGTGATTATAAAATGTGCCTTTAGAGTGGTTTTTAAAGTTATTGGTAGTGTGGTTATTAATGTTATTGTTGTGGTTATTAAAGTTACTGTTTATGGGGTTATTAATGTTACTGTTGGTGTGGTTGTTAATGTTAATGTCGTTATTAACGTTATTGCTGGTGTATTTATTAAAGTTACTGTTGCTGTGGTTATAAAGTTATTGTTGGTGTGGCTATTAAAGTCATTGTTGGTGTTGTTATTAACATTCCTGTTGGTGCGGTTATTAAAGTTGCTGTTGGTACGGTTATTAAAGTTACTCTTGGTGTGGTTATTAAAGTTATTGTTGGTGCGGTTATTAATGTTATTGTTGATGCGGTTAATAAAGTTACTGTTGATGAGGTTATTAAAGTTATTGTTGGTGTGTTTATTAAAGGTATTGTTGGTGTGGTTATTAATGTTACTGTTAGTATGGTTATTAATGGTGTTGTTGGTGTGGTTATTAAAGTTATGATTGGTAAGGCTATTGAAATTATTGTTGGCGTGGTTAATAAAGTTATTGCTGGTGTGGTTATTAAAGTGGTGTTGGTGTGGTTATTAAAGTTACTGTTATTTGTTTGGTGTGGTTGTTAAAGGTATTGTTTGTGTGGTTATTAGAGTTAGTATTGGTGTGGTTATAATGCTATTGGTAGTGTGCTTATTAATGTTATTGTTGGTGTGGTTGTTAAATTTACTGTTGGTGTTGTTGTTAAAGTTATTGTTGGTGTGGTTGTTAATGTTACTGTTGGTGTGTTTATTAATGTTATTGTTTGTGTGGTTATTAAAGTTATTGTTGGTATAGTTATTAAAGTTATTGTTGGTGTGGTTATTAAAGTTATTGTTGGTATAGTTATTAAAGTTATTGTTGGAGTGGTTATTAAAATTAAAGTTACCGTTTGTGTGGTTATTAATGTTACAGTTGGTGTATTTATTAATGTTAGTTGGTGTAATTATTAATGTTATTGTTGGTGTCTTTTATGTTGCCCTTAATGTGGTAGTTTATGTTGTTTTTTTGTGCTATTGTTGGTGTTGTCTTACTGTCATTGATGATGTCCTATAGATTATGCTGTTATTGGCATTATTGTTGAAGCAGTTTTTGCTTTGAATAATGCTGTTATTGATGTGGTTAATTATGGTCATTATTGATGCCTGTTATGCTTTGATTAATGCTATTGTTAATGGTGTTATTGCTGTCGTTTATGCTGTCATTAATGCTGCTGTTTAAGATGTTTTGTCCGACGCTGTTGTTTGTGCATTTTTGCTAGGATTGCTTGTCAGCGAACATGATGCCATCGTTGCAGATGGCCACTTTTGAAATAAGCCTGTGACAAAGCTCGTGCTAAAGTAGCGGGTGGTTTCTATAGCAACTTGTTTCAAACGATGAACTTGCCAACTCCATGAGCATACTCTAGTCACCTTTTACAACATTCCGGAGACAGCAATAGTCTTGTTTTCTTCCCCTTCTAATTTCTTTCTTCCCCTTCTGACTGTCGCATGAAAGCTACACTGGTGTGTGTGGTCAATGTTGTTATAAATTTTGAATTATGATGTTTTGTCAAGTGCTAAGCTGTGTTAGCACAATGACATACATTGTGACATTATACACACTGAGCGACAAATAAGTTATTCATGTCTCATAGTAACTCAATTGAGTCGAACACGTACCGTAAGTGCGATACCCGATGTTTTTATTTCATAAATCTTTAGCACAGCAGAAATAACATCAGCAGACTGCCACTTTGGCCGTGAATTCTACAATGCATCATGTACATCAACGAAACAATGTTCGTATGGAACAATCTGACTATTTCTTGCTATCTTCCAATAATACACTTCACCGCTCTCTCACAACGTAACCTTCACTCGCTTGAGTCGCTCTCTTGACAACACATGACCCTTTCACTCCTGACCAGTCTTTAGATACCATTTCACTCATAACAGCTGAGTCACACACGTGAGCTTGACAACACCACTGGACTGCTACTTGTACTATTCGTGAACACCATCAAGCTTAACATTAAATCATTTCAACTCACAACTTACATAAACACACCTAGCTCCAAACGGAGCATAAGTACTGACATACATTATACCACCAGTTCATGACACGATGAATACGTTAACAACGATGTTTTTTTTATTTACTACTGTAAAGATATCATCTTTTTCCACTGTAGCTTGTCCTCTTGTAGGAAGATTGCGCAGAGCATTCACATACTCCTGCAGCGGTGGTGTCAATGGCAATTTCTTTGACATGATGAGATCGCCAGCCTCATGCACATTCTCATATTAGTCGCTTTGTACGATTAGCATGAGGGTACAGGGCCTATGTTCTTTCTTTGTCTCTTCGGACACCCCCGGGAACTACGCAGGCCATCATGTAACACAAGCTTCATAAATATGTTTAATGCTGTTATCATATGGTAGCATATGTTATGCTGTTTTTTGTTGATTGTTTTCTACTTAACACTGTTGGGTTCTTATTGTTGTTGTAGCTGCTGTTAGCTTTGTTGATAAACATTTGATACCTACAACAGTACGATGTACATGTGTGATGGGATATAAGGTATAAATTGCCTGCGGTCATAATTACTCTTCTCAGTCATGAATTGTTGATGTTGGTGTTGTATATTTTGCTCAACAGTATTGGGTAGACTACCAACTCGCCTGGAACTCGTCAGATTATGGAGAAATCGTTGAGATGAAAGTAGACCACAATAACGTTTGGATACCGGATGTTGTTTTATTTAACAAGTGAGTTATTGTATCGTCTCTTATTCACAGAAGAACATTGTTTGCAGCAGGGGCAGATATTCATACACGGTTACAACAAGCAGAAACTTAAATAGAACTGTACAACGCTGAAAATAACACGAAGGCATTAATCAGTAATTTTCATTCTTTCTTCTTAAGAATTACGCTGGCACAATTGCAAGTTTCCCCCTTGCAGGATATCTGTACCAAAGCATTCATGCATTCTTGCAGCAGTGGTCTCTGTAGCGATTTATATTATATTGTTCTTTACCTCATGTTTTACACTATACGTATAGTTCATTCTGTGCGTCTGAGGAGGTGATAAACTGCTCTGTATAGTTTTTCCATGTACCCTACCCACTTTGATTTTCTGTGCTGCCATCATTGAATGTCGCAGATTGTCAACCTTTGCTCTGCAGGAGTGGTCTACTAATGGCTAAAATTTGAGTAGAATGATGAGTTTTCAAAAGGTAGAAACCTTCGCTCAAGATTATTCTTCATTCATTCATAACCCTCCACTCCCAAAGGAGCATAGGCCTTCAACAAACACATGCCAAGTCCTCCTGTCCCGTGCCATCATCTCAAGTTCTTTCCATGTTCTCCTCATCATTTTCACCTCTGTTTCCAACTCTCTTCTCCATGTACTTCTTGGTCTTCCTCTGCCTCTCTTGCCCTGGGGGTTCCAGAACAAGGACTGCCTTGTCCTGTCTACCCCCTTCCACTTTGTTTCACACATTCCCAGAACCTCGATTTTGTATTCCCTCATTTCTGCTGCTACTTGCGCCACTTTCCCTTGTTCGTTTAATGTCCGAACCCCCTGTCTTGGATGGCTGTGTTTTATTTTCTTTATTTGACTTGTCCATATTTGTTGAAGTTTTTTGTGGTTTAAAATTTTTTTACAGGATGGTGTAACCGGCCCCATGCCCAACCCTCCTTAGTCGCTTTTTACGACATGCTTGGTAGGGGACAGTGTTACTATTCTTTGCTCCCCTTTCGGGCCCCGGTAACACACGGGTGAAGATTATTCTTGGTAGCTATGTAAAGAGGAGCATGGTTCTCTGGTTTCAGGGAGTCTCACAGGAATTGTAAAATGGCAACAACAACTGCGTCTTCTACGTTTGCTGTAAACTTTGTATTCCTCGCTCACTTCTGTGAGAAAGAAAGTATGTGTCACGATGTAACACCTGACTCGTATTTAATGAGCCCCCGGTTGAAGGTTATTCAGCAAAGTATTAATGAGTACGAATTATTTCTTATAGTAAGAAACGCGGTATCGTGAAAGTTAATTTCACTAGTATATTTTATTTGAACTCAAACACAATTTAGTTTAACTTATTTTCTAATTTAAGGTCTATTACTGTTGAAGACGTCATAGTTTAGTGTCACAGTTTATATGTTCTACAAAATATCAATTTGGTCACGCTCTGAGTGGCAACAGTGGGATAATAAAGAAACCCGGTTGGTCAGCTGACCGGAAAGGGAAGTGGTCACAAATTCTGGCGCTAAAAGTTAGTTTTTTTTCTGGCTGCCGATCAGGATAGATCGTTTTTTGGTTCCCTGTCAGCGTTTTTGCTGAAGAGAGTTCGCTATTGTGGTTCTGGTTTAGTGCTTGCCTTTTCTTCATGCGATCTTTGGATGTTAGTGCATTTTGCTAGAATGTCAGTGTATTTCTTCTAGCAACATTTTGTAGATCGGTGATGTTAAGCCAGTTGTGATTTAGTCTTGCCTAATTCTAGTACATAAGTTTTCGCCGGTGAGCGAAAGTCATTTGTGACGTTCATTCAGGATGGCCATACCAGTGGGTAGGACATTCATATATTAAGTGGTTATTAATGCAAGCTGTATTTGCAGTTGTAGCCAGTGTATTTCATATGTTATGTGAGCCGTGTGGGGCTTCGTTGTGTGCATTGTGTTATTAAAGGGAACTTACCTGTTAAAGGTGTTATTGTTAATTAATGTCAGCTAATTGAGGTTGTGGTCGTATCCTTAGATGATGAGCCAGTTAGTGAATAAGAGTCGGTGTTAAATCCACAATAGTAAGTTAGTAGATCTGACATCTGAGGACTCGTCCGATTTTTGTGGTGAGTCTAAAGGCTGTGGGCCTATATGTTCAATAGAAAGGCTAGAAGCATGCACACAGTTCGATAGATAGTGACAGTAGCATTGTGTTCACGCCATCAGGTTCCACGGTGGTTAGAAAGTTTTAGTCACAGTGTGTTGGCGCCTTCTATTTATTAAGTCACGATAGTGAGCTATTTTCGGTTGCCAGCTTCCGGTATGTGTGTTTGCCAGTCTGTAGGTAGTGAACTGTAAGCGGTCATGTGTGACGCGTTGCGGTACGTGACCCAGTTTTGTTCTTTTCTTAGATCACAGTGACAGGGTGTATGTTTGCGGTACAGTTTCAGTTTGACAATGTTTGCAAAGCAATGTTGGTAATAAGTTGGAAGTAATGTGAGTAATATGTCTAAGGTGGTTTAATTAAGTGGCAGCTTGCGTCGGGCGTGTCATTTTGAGGTATTAGAGATTGTACTTTGGAGTGTAGTTCTAGTAAGGTGGCGATCCCGGTGGAGCAGCGGAGATAGATGGTTGAGTTTGGTATTAGATGGGCTCTGGTGCCTGACTGTGTGTGTCGACAGAGGAGATTAGATCTCGGGCTCTGGTGCCTGACTCTGTGTGTCGGCAGAGGAGATTAGATCGTCTATATTTGGTGGTATAGGTAGTGTCTATATGTTGGCGGCATCCCATGGTGTGTGAATCTACTGGTATCTGGATGATGGTCTAGATCCATGTGACCGAAGTAGGCTGGGATTTGATATGGGGCTCTGGTAGCCTATCTGCAGTAGTGCTATTTCACATACTGCTCTACCCTCCTGGGAACGTTACCTATCCGGAGTCTTGCGACGTGATGTCTGGTTCAAGTCTTGCTGATGCCATTCCTCTGACGTGACCTGACTTTACTGATGTGCCCTGCCAGTGGGTGAATTTCAACGAGGACTGAAGCTTGCTGATCTGAGTCTTTCTGTACTACTTTACCTTGAAGTCTGCGGGTTTCCTGATGCGGTGTGATGACACGAACTGTGCCTATTTTCATATATCACATAGACGTCTGAAACTAACTGCTCATCGAGACTGTTTTGGATTATACAGTTGGTGATCTATTTGAACAGTGCTGGGAAAGCATCGTGTACAACAATGCAGTTGCCTGGATACTGGTTGCAGTACCGTGCCAAAAGACATTGTTGTTATAAGCTGGCACACAGACTGGATTTCTGGAACATTATTTCGTTTGGTTACTGTCAAGTTTGTGGAGATTAATCTACCTCTTCTCTTGTTGGTCTATCATCTTGTTCCTCGTGACTGGGATTTTGTTTTCGTAGTGTGGTGTGTATGTGTTTCTTTCATCTGTGTAGTGCTGATTGTGCCAAGGGAAACACTTGCATAGCACAGAGTATTAAGATTAATTATAATTGAAGTATTATCTGAGTATACTCCTGGTAGGTTTAAACATGCTGGACTGGTCTGCGTGAGTAGGGGTCAGACAAAAGCTGGTACCCTGGTCCTCCAGATTGGGGGTTTTAGCACAGGGCCGACACCCCTGTCTGTGTAAAAAAAAATCGCACACGTTACGGAAACAGCAATAAATGAAAATACTTTGATGCGGAACGGACATCCTGAGGCTCAGGGTCGTATGAATGACAGTGGTGAAAGCCGAAAGGAAGCCACTGGCATGAAAACGGATGCCCAGACCACAAAACACGAAACCAGAATTGGTTTTTGGAATGTCAGAACTATGAATGAGGCGAGAGGACAGTCAGCACAACGAAGGTGTAGCCATTATCCTTAAGAAAGGAATGGAAAGGTCTCTACTGGAATGGAAACCCATTAACAACAGACTAATAAGAGCAAGACTGAGAGGGAGATTCACCAACACCACAATTATACAATGCTATGCACCAACAAATGACAGCGATGAAGAGATCAAGGGTGAGTTCTATCAACAGGTACAAAAGGAAATGGAAACTGTACCCAGGTACGATCTTATTATAGTAATGTAAGACCTAAATGCGAAAGTTGGAACACAATAATTATAACGAAAGAGTAATGGGGAAATGCGGCAGTGGAACAGTAAATGAGAATGGGGACAAATTAATAAGCTTCTGCAGTATTAACAACCTGGTCATTGGAGGAACACTTTTTCAACACAAAGAAGTGCACAAGTTAACATGGGAATCACCAAACGGAGGAGACAAAAACCAGATAGATCACTGTCGTAGATTTTTCGATAGGAGTATTAAGACTTAGGTTGGTCCCTTCTGAATAGGTTGGAATGAGTGTTAGTCACAGTGAGAGATGGAAATAAAAAAAAATAGACTTCCACGAGTGAGGTGGTAGAATAGTGATAGATGCTGTCTCTGAGAGCGGAAAATATTCTCTCTCTCTTACCTATCTTTTACGACAGATCTAAAGTAGTCAGACAGTCTAAACACAGATATATATATTTCATATATTTCTATCTAATCACGGGCACGCACATACACGTGACGACAGTTAAACACACATACGTGGGAACTCTATAACAATGATTATACAGAATAATTGGGATCGAGCTGACCAACGCACTGATGTTTTTGTTCCAGAGAAATTTTTAATTATCATATCAAATTTCTCACAACACCAAAATACATAAAGGAAGCATACAAATAGACATAAAAGAATCAATGACTTTCTACCAGGATGATAGCCCAGTGATGATATTAACTCTAGGTTTAGCCCACAGCCCCGTTATGAGACAGATGATGGCCCAAAGAGTCACAAATACATATGATTAGGGTCTAATATTGTTCTTCAAAAGGGAACAATTTACTCAAGCAGCCACTCTTCCGTAAGGAGATTGTGACGTGGGGGTGAATCAATAGTCATAAAAAAACTCACTTAGTCCACTTTCACTCGGTTCTTTCATCAGGGATCCCTGGCACACTTTGTTACCTAAAACTTGATGTAGTTCACAGTCTGGCGCACCCGTAGGACACTTCTCTACAGTGAATCTGTATTCTTTGGATAAAGCGAATCCCAGCTCTACAATTACAGGTTTATTCCACTGTTTTCGGGGAGCGTTCACTTCACCAGTTAAATTTTAGAGTTACTGTTAATGTCACTTGAATCAGGTTTGGTAAGCAAGTTTAAACGGGCACACAGAGTTCAGAAACACGAGGATTCCCTTAATTTGGAAAGAATGACCAGTGGACAACTTCTTTCAACAGATAGCCTGGTTTCACTATACACTCTTCGACAAAAAAATGTCGGGAAAAATGTTAATGTTATTGATTGTAATTATTCTCGCCGCCAGTCAGCAATTTTACATTAGAGTTTATGAAAGAATTTAAGATCTGGCGCAAAGGCCCGTATAGATCATTACAGTCTTTGACACCCGTTTGTGGGATATAGTATTTCTGTCTAACTCTGTCGGCCTATGCACTGTCCGACCAGTGTTACTTGAGAAACCCACGTGGTTCAAAAATAAGGACTGTCTATTTCTTCACAAATATGGAACTCTTATTAAATGCTGGTAAAGTTCGGGTCACCCCAGTATTTCACTGTATAAAAGGAAAAGCACATATAAATCATTTACATATTATGTACTCAATATAACTTACATTTAAAACAGCAAGCCTACAGCTTGACTTATTATTTAAACTTCCGGTAAAATAAGTTATATAAAATCGATCATCAGGAATTAGGAATATGGTGCGTATTCCGTCACTACTCACTGATGTCGCGTCTAGCATTTATAAGTTTGTTATTAAAACAGTTTCGACTGATTATTTGCCGTTAAATTAAATTCCTTATAGCTACTAGTTTTAGTAAGCTAAAGATATAATTTATTATGTATTTCCACTGTATGCGTCACTAGAAAAATAATACAAACTATAAATTAAGCACTCTGGACACAGAACTAGTTTAGAATGAAATAGGCGATTAAACACTAATCACTTCACAAAATACTAGATAATAATATATTTACCTCAAACACAGCACTACAGGATATCGCACAATTAAGAATTATACGCTTATATTTATGGAAGTCTAGAAGTTCGACAAATTGTCGCAACAAACTAAGAAACTTCACTTATACAGCTCTACTCTTCGCGAACCACCTGTCTACTGCGATTTATTGAGAAAGAATGAAATTAAAGTTTCAAACTAGGTTTAATATCTGAAACAGACAAAGGATGAACTATCTCCCCCGCCCCCGATCTCTGCCCCTTCTCATAACAGCTACGTTTAACTCCTAACATGTCGTAACTGCCACCTACTGACCAAGATGTACGCGTGTCAGTTGCAAATCTCAGACAACCGTCTGCAGTGCATGGGCGATTTTCACACTTCGCCGGAGCTATTTCGACGAAACTCTGAACTGACACTTATACTACTTCACACCTCACGCTGACCGGGCCAACAGTGAGCCGTGTCAGCTGGGATTTCAAGACAGATGTCTGAAACTGCGACTATAAGGTGTAAATATTCGCTCCTGCTTAAGCGTTCAGCCCGGAAAACCCGCGTGTGACAGGTGCAAATGTAGACAAAAAGTCTGCTCTATGTCCAGCGAAACGAATTTCTCGCACATTCACGTCTACCTGCGCGACTGACATCTGATGCAATAAGGTTACTAGTCAGTATGAGAAAGAAAAACGATGATGGGAAAGAAATATATTTTTCGCAACGAGTGATGCGAAAAATACAGGAAAAACAAGTACGGAAAGATAATAAAATAAAAGGATGCGGGTGAGAGAATAGGAAGAAGATGTAGGCAATTTAATGATCAAAACCCACGTGACAATCACATAATGATCAATGGCAGATGGAGACATGCACTACAAGACGTGAAAGTAAGAAGAGGCGCAGATGTGGGAAGTGATCATCACCTAGTAGTAGCAAGACTGAAGGTGAAACTCAGAGCTGCTGGACAAGTTGCAGTCAAACAGAAAAGATATAACATCACGAAACTTAAGGACCCCCTCACCAGAAAAGCGTTCGTGGTCGACGTAAAGAGACGATATCTGATTACCAAAAGCCAGGAAAGAACAGAGACCGACGATGTGGACCAGAAATTCAACACCATCTCAACAATATATAAAGAAAGCAGCAAGTCATGCTTGGGATTCCAGGAAAGAAAGAGCCAAGACTGGATAACACCAGAAACGCTAAACACCATAGCGAAGAGAAAGGAAATGAAGAGAAAGAAAACAGAAGCTAAGTCTCCCAGGTTAAAGGCAATATATAGTGAACAGTACAGTCAGCTGGACAAGGAAGTAAAACGTTAAACCCGTGCTAACAAAAGGACATTTCTGGATGACCTTGCAAGACAGGCAGAAGAGGCAGCACTGAGAAATGAACAAAGCACAGTTTATAAAATAACTAAAGCTATCAGTGGAAAACGAGGTGCAAACAACATAACGTTAGTAAGAGACAAGCAAGGAAATCTCATCACCACAGCACAGGGGCAGGAAACAAGATGGGCAGAACACTTCAGAGAAACACTGAATAAGGAACCACCATAGACTCCGCTGAATGTTCCTGAGGCTGAAAGTGACTTAGACGTAAATACAGACATTCCACGAAAAGAAGAAATTATCACAGCTATCAAAGGGCTAAAAATGGAAAAGCGCCTGGTCACGACAATCTGAATGCTGAGCTATTCAAGACAGACCCTGAACTAGCAGTAGAACTATTAGAACCACTATTTGCACAAGTCTGGGAAACTGAGACAACACCAACAGAATGGAGTAAAGGAATAATTGTCAAATTGCCCAAGAAGGGCGACCTTGCAGACTGCAACAACTGGAGAGGAATTACCCTCCTCTCAGTTCCCTGCAAAATACTAGGCAGGATAATCATCCAGAGAATTTCAAAAGCAGTTGACCATAAACTGAGGAAAGAACAAGCGGGCTTCAGAAAGAACAGAAGATGTGCAGGTCATATATTTGCCCTCAGGAACATTATAGAGCAGTGCTCAGAATGGCAGAGACAGCTGTACATTAACTTTGTTGATTTTGAAAAGGCTTTCGACAGCATACACAGGGACAGCCTATGGAAAATTCTGAGGGCTTATGGAATTCCCAGCCGCACTGTTTCCATTATAAAAAGCCTCTATTCTAACTTTACGTGCAGTGTTGGATCAAGTAATGTAACTTTCGAAGTGAAAACAGGAGTACGACAGGGATGCCCCTTATCAACAACATTATTTTTGACAGTCATAGATTGTGTGATGCGCCAGACAACAGAGGGCAGTCCAAGAGGAATTAGATGGACAACGTTTTCTAAACTGAAAGATTTTGAATATGCAGATGACATTGCACTACTCGCGCATTCACACCAACACATTCAAGACAAAACCGATAGACTGAATAAGTATGGCCAGCAGGTTGGCCTGAACATCAATTTGAAGAAGACAGAGGTCATGACACTAAATGTGGGCAATCCTGAGCCAATAACAGTAAGGAACCAGAAGTTAGAACAGACAGACACATTTACTTACCTAGGAAGCATAGTAACACCTGACGGCGGAACAAGCAAGGACATTAACAACAGAATGAATAAAGCGAGAACAGCCTTTGCTGTTCTCAACAACATTTGGAAGTCTTCCCAGTACAGCACAAACACCAAATTAAGACTGTATGAGAGCTGTGTACTTTCTGTGCTTCTCTATGGTGCGGAATGTTGGAGAGTAACAGAGAAGGAAATGTCGAAACTGACCTCCTTCCACACAATCTGCCTAAGGAAAATTCTCCGAATCTTTTGGCCAAGCACCATCAGCAACCAAGAACTACTTATTCGGAGTAACCAGGAGGACATGCACACCATCATAGCTGGCAGACGCTGGAGTTGGGTTGGCCATGTCCTCAGAAGGGACCCTGATACCATCACAAGAACAGCTATGCTATGGACCCCCGAGGGAAAGCGAAAGAGTGGCCGACTAAAAACAACTTGGGAGAGAACTGTGGAAGCTGAGATGCAAAGAATGAACCACAGTTGGGGCACTGTACGAAGGATGGCCGCCGACCGAGCAAAGTGGAATCAATTTGTTGCTGCCCTACAAGACGCCACCAGGCGTGATGGCCGCTGACTGCTTTGACGGTTGGCGGTTATGGATCAAAGAAGAAGAAGAAGATTATCTGAGTATAGCACCAGTGTGGGTGCCAGTAACAGACTTTGAAGTAAAACCTGATTTGTGACTAAGTTGGTATAGTGGTGTCAGAGCACCAGAAAGTTTCATCAGTTGTTATTATACAACTGTCGACTATTGTAAGTTTGTTTGAGTGTATCACAGAGACTAAGTGGTCAGAAAGACCAAATTTTCACAGTGATGAGACAGTATCCAAGTGGCAAAGTAAAACTATATACTATAAGATATAATGGTTGATGATGTGTATACAGTGAGAGGTGAGGTGTTATATACTTACATACATATATATATATATATATGTGTGTATATTGGAGTATTGATATCAATATTTACTATTATTACTGCATATTTTGTAAGCAGAGAGTTATCTGGCGATATAAGTGAAATATATACGACTGAGTAGTTGTATAGCAAAATCTATAGCCAGAGATAAATTGTGAGCATTCTGAGTGTACACCATGGACCTTCAGGCTTTCATTTAGATTGGGAAAGAATGTGGGTACACAGGCAAAGAATTAAATGACTATGCCAAAGCTGAATTTTATTCAGTGGAGAATCAAAAAGCTTTGGAGAAGGAGAGGAGTGAGAAGCAGAATGCTCTAAGAGATGCTCGAGCTGAAGAGCTAGAGCTAAAGAGGAAAGAATTTGAATTACAAGAAAAAAAGATGAAAGAAGATAAAGAATTACAAGAAAAGAAGATGAAAAAAGATAAAGAGTTACAAGAAAGGAAGGTGAAAGAAGATAAAGAGTTACAAGAAAGGAAGATGAAAGAAGAAAACGAGTGGAAACAGAGGGAGTTCGAATTGCAAGAAAAGAAGTTGAGAGAAGATAGATAATTGCAAGAAAAGAAGTTGAGAGAAGATAGAGAATGGCAAGAAAAGAAGATGAGAGAAGATAGAGAGTTAGAGTTAGAGAAGAAGAGAATGAGAATAGCTCTGGAAGAGAAGATGATGGATAAGGAGATACAATTGAAGACATAGAAAGTGGGTGCGAGTGGTCAGAACTCGACTCCTGGAGGGGCTCATCGTCCCTTTAGGCTGCGTCTGCCGAATTTTAATGATAAAATTGACAGTTTAGATTTTTTCCTTGAGAGGTTCGAAGCCGACTGTGTGGCCTATAAGGCTGAAGAGATCAGTGGCCATCTCTGTTATCGACGCTGCTAGTGGGTCCTTCGAAGGAGACTTTCTATAGCCTCCCGTTAAAGGAAAGGCCGATTATGACAAAGTGAAGGAATGGTTACTCCGGAAGTTCCGTCTGACTGCTGACGGTTATCGGACGCGTTTTAAAAACGCGATGCCAAGCGCAGACCAGGACTTCGAGGACTTTATCTCGAAGATCAAACTTCTGCTGAATAGATGGATCGAAATGGAGGGGATAACGAAGGACTATGATGGCTTGATAAACTTAGTGCTACGGGACAAAGTGTTGTCCTCATGTTCCAGTGAGTTTGTTGCATTTTTTCAGGAACGTCAACCAAAGGACATTGAGTCTATGGCCCAATTGGGGCACCATTATGTCCTTGCCCACCCGGGCAAACCCATTCAGAAGTCAGGTCTGTTAGACGCGTTAGTTGCCGGTGTCGGCAAAGTACAGCGCCAGCCATGGCAGCGTCAAGTAGGAAGTGCTGACAGGTCTACGAGATCGAGATTTGATAGGTCACCCCGTCCATATCAGTGAGGTAGGGACAGTTATAGGAACTTTAGATCACAGCAACATTTCCAGCCTAGATGGAATAATAGACAGTCCTGTAGCGATAGTGATGGGGAGAGTTTCCAAGGACGGAAACAAGTACGCTTCCAGGGCTCGCAAGATAAGGGTAAAGCATTTTATAAAGGGAAGGGATCCAAACCTAGAAGCGGGTCGTCAGAAGGTTGTGGTTCGGATTCCGATACGCGCTCCTCACCAAACCATAGTTCCAACAAGGAAAAGAAAGATATTATTTGCTACGGGTGTGGGCGCAAAGGCCATATAGCCAGGCGGTGCCCCACGGAGCCAGAGAAGGCTAATGTCGCATGTGTCCTAGATACCATCAATAATGAAGACTGCGAGGGGTGCAGGCAATTATTTGTACCGGATGGAAAACCTTTGCTGATTTGCGGACATACTTTGCCCTGTCTGTCTTCCCTAGATGAAGGTGGGAAACTCGAACTTTGTTCGGGATCGGTGCAGTCGAAGCAGGGGTCCGTGCTTAGGGACACGGGATGTACCACCAAAGGGGTACGCTGCTCCTGCATTGATGAGTCATGCTTGACAGGAAAGACAGTGAGGTGCATCACATTTGGGGGTAATGTGGAATATTACCCCATAGCCATCGTGGACATAGACACCCCCTTCTTGGCAGGAAGGGTGCATGCGTGTGTTCTCAACGAACCAGTGGCAGACCTGATTGCGGGGTTCGGAATTGCACACCAGCGGAGATCCACGAATGGGAAAGCAGTAGGAATTTAGTAGCTAATGCGGTGCTGACAAGGGCACAAGTAAGGACAGAGAAAGAGCGTGATATTTCGGATACTACTAGCGTTCCATCCACAGTAGATGAGGTTCTTGGCGTGCGAGATGTGTCGGTTGGTGACTTCGCAGAGGGGCAGAAAGCAGACAGTAAGTTATTGAGACTGTTTGAGTTGGCGAAGGCGGGAGAAGCTAAACAGACCAAACCGTCCCGCTACTGGTTTGAATGTAAGAACCAAATCTTGACTCGGTGCTTTGAGGGGCAACAGCAGCTTCTACGTCAGGTTGTGGTGCCAAGCCAGTTGAGAGCGAAGGTGTTGGAGTTGGCGCATGACTCTCCCTTTGCTGGTCATATGGGAGTCGCTAGGACTCGATACAGAGTTCTCTCTCAATTTTATTGGCCAGCATGTAATAGGGACATCAAAGCGTATTGTAGGTCTTGTGCCGTGTGTCAACAGATGGCTCACAAAGGTCAGTCGCCAAAGGCCCCAGTTCAAACAGTTGACTTGTCTCTGCGCCCATTCCAAAAGGTCGCGGTCAATATAATAGGCCCGTTGTCTGTAATGTCCGATAGAGGATTTCGCTTTATCCTCACGATGGTGGACTTGTGTGCACGAGGTGGCCGAAGGCGGTACCCATGCGATCTATTACCTCACAGGCAGTAGCTGAAGCACTTCAGCTATTATACAGCCGATTCGGTTTCCCAGAGGGTGCATGCGATAGCTGGGGGAACTCAATTTATTTCGAAAGATATGCCGGAGGTTACTAAGTTGCTGGGAATTTCGCAGTCCTTCACCTCTCCCTACCACCCGCAGACGAACGCGGTTTGCGAACGCCTAAACGGCGCACATGTTGGCTAAGGTGACTGCCGAGTTCCCTCAAGATTGGGATAGATACCTTCCGGCAGTACTGTTTGCGCACCAGAGTACGGGCTTCTCGCCGTTTGAGCTACTGTATGGCGCAAATCCCAGGGGACCGATGCACATCCTAAAGGACTGGCTCGTGGGAAAACTCTTAAACGGATCGGCGGTGTCCGTGTATGATTATGTTGTCCATCTACGCGAGAGAATAGTTAGGTCTTGGGCGTTAGCGCGGGAGAACTTGACCCAGACGGGTATTCAATACCGCCGGTACGCAAACCGGAGTGCTAGGCTGATATCATTTCAGCCAGGGGATGAAGTGTGGTTACTTCTACCCACAAAGAAAGACAGATTAAGCATCTCCTGGCAAGGTCCATTCCGGGTTAGAAAGAAAGTAACTGATGTCGATTATATTGTAGAAGTTAGGAATAAAGAGAAGGTGTTCCACGTTAACATGCTCAAGCCATACGTGGAGCGCCCACCCCCAGCTATCGTCGGTAGTCAACGCCGTGGGTTCGTGGCGTTCGGAGGTAGCGGCAGCAGTGGTGGTAGACAGTAGCAAAGACAGTTGCGATGATGGTAACTTACAGCTATCTCTCGTGCCGCTTAACCCCTCCGAATCGTGGAAAGATGTGTCGGTGTGTACAGATCTAACCGATAGTCAGAGGGCTCAGGTAGAGGTAATACTGAGAGATTTCAGTGAGGTGCTTACGGATCTTCCCGGAGAGACGGATCTAATAATCCATGATATAACTCTTACCAATGACCAGCTGATCAGGGTTAAACCATACCCGTTGCCACTACATTATAAGGCGGCGATTGAGAAGGAGATCGACGATATGGTTCGGCTGGACATCATCGCTCCCTCCGAATCCGCGTATTCTTTCCCCATGGTTGTGGTTAAGAAGAAGAACGGGTCCCTCCGAGTTTGTATTGATTTTCGTAAGCTCAATAGTGTAACGGTAGTCGACGCAGAGCCTATGCCTAACCAGGAGGAGCTTCTGACCAAGCTCTCCCATGCTAGATTTTTTAGTAAGTTAGATTTAGCAAGAGGATACTGGCAGGTGCCATTAGCTGAGGCTGCAAGACCTCTTACGGCGTTTGCAACTCCAAGAGGTCTGTTCCAATTTAACTATATGTGTTTTGGGTTAGTCAATGCACCCGCTACCTTCGTGAGAATGATGAGGAAGCTACTAGGGCACAGAGACGATGTTATTAGATACATCGATGATATCTGCATATTTCACAATACATGGGAGCAGCATGTGGATGGGCGGTTCGTCGTGTTGAAGTGTCTGAAGACACATGGACTCACTGCTCGCCCGAGCAAAGTGTCCATCGGCTACGCAGAGCTGAGCTTACTGGGCCATGTTGTCGGCCATAACGTCATTAAACCTGAAGATGGTACAGTTACGAAAATATTACAGTTGCAATCGCCGAAGACGAAGAGGCAGGTGAAGAGTTTGTTACGATTGATTAATTTTTATAATAAGTTCATCCCAGACTTTTCGACGTTGGCTGAGCCGCTTACTGCACTCACCAAAAAGGGGCAGCCCAACAAAATAAAATGGGGTCCTAAATGCGAAGAAGCACTGGTTAAGATTAAAAAACTGTTTTCCAAAAAACCTATCCTGAGACTGCCAGATCTTGGTAGACCGCTGATTTTACACACTGATGCGTCTTCGGTGGGCATTGGGGCCTGTCTCATGCAGGACCATGGAGGGTCACTCCATCCAGTGTTTTATGTCAGTCGAAAGTTGTTGCCAGCAGAAACTAGATACTCTACGATTGAGAGGGCGTGCCTTGCGATTGTCTGGGCGGTGTCTAAGCTGGCACGATACTTGTTGGGGGCGCATTTTTTCCTCCAAACAGATCACAAACCACTGCTATTTTTGCAGTCGGCTAAATCCACCAGTGCTAAGTTGACACGCTGGGCATTATTGTTGCAGCAATTCAATTTTACTATTTTACCAATCCAGGGAGTACATAACATTGTAGCGGATGTCTTGTCCAGGTTATGAAGTTGGTGTGGGACAGGAGCATCCGTAGAGAGTATTTACTTTGGTTTATGGAAGAAATGTATTATAATCCTTAGAGTTGTTGTTTATGAATCATATTACTGTATGTGTTTTTTGTGTCATGATACCATAAAGGCAATATGTATAAAATTATAGGTAACGTATGTTTAAATCATGTTATAATATCATGTATATTTATAGCGTGTGAAAAGGATTCTTTATACTATGGTATATTTGTAGCTTGTGAAAAGGATTCTTTATACTATGAGATGATGTCTTGTTATGGATGCTTAGATATGAATAATTAATATGTAACATATATTGTATTTGATAGACCAGGTCTGGACAGTCGTTATTATTTTTCACGACTACCAGTACCTGGGATGATTAGCTCATGCTCATATAATCTTTAGTACTTAGCATGAGAAGGCATGAACGACAAAGGTGTTGGACGACTTTGGCACTCTCTAGCTAGATGAGGAGGTGCCGTTTCGGCATTCTGTTCGTCATACTCCGAAAGGGGTTGGGCGTGACTCCTCCGGTGGAAGAAAACTTCGTTTTCTTTCTTAAAAGAGGGGATGTCACAGTATATATGTTCTACAAAATATCGAGTTGGTCACGCTCTGAGTGGCAATAGTGGGATTAAAAAAAACCGGTTGGTCAGCTGACCGGAAAGGGAAGTGGTCACAAATTCTGGCGCTAAAAGTTAGCTTTTTCTGGCTGCCGATCAGGATAGATCGTTTTTTGGTTCCCTGTCAGCGTTTTTGCTGAAGAGAGTTCGTCATTGTGGTTCTGGTTTAGTGCTTGCCTTTTCTTCATGCGATCTTTGGATGTTAGTGCATTTTGCTAGAATGTCAGTGTATTTCTTCTAGCGGCATGTTGTAAATCGGTGATGTTAAGCCAGTTGTGATTTAGTCTTGCCTAATTCTAGTACATAAGTTTTCGCCGGTGAGCGAAAGTCATTTGTGATGTTCATTCATGATGGCCATACCAGTGGGTAGGACATTCATATATTAAGTGGTTATTAATGCAAGCTGTATTTGCAGTTGTAGCCAGTGTATTTCATATGTATTATGAGCCGTGTGGGGCTTCGTTGTGTGCATTGTGTTATTAAAGGGAACGTACCTGTTAAATGTGTTATTGTTAATTAATGTCAGCTAACTGAGGTTGTGGTCGTATCCTTAGATGATGAGCCAGTTAGTGAATAAGTGTCGGTGTTAAATCCACAATAGTAAGTTAGTAGATCTGACATTTAGTATATTTTCATCTAAGTATCGTCATAATTATTGGCATTTCCATATAAGATAGTGTAGCTAATTGTTATTATAACATGCCGGAAATCATTATGTCATGCTGTGCCCTAATTATTCAATCTGGTAATCTTTTCTCCCCATCTATGTCTATTCAGACAAGATGTCTTACCGAAAACGATTATTTCATTGCTCCCGGAGTCCTACTACTTCCATATGATTTTAATCCACACAGACGTATTTGTTCTCAATTTTACAGGTTACTCCTATGAGACAATACTTCGTTATCTATAAACTGCCATCGTTAACCACGCTGGCCGTAGGCCAATTACGCAATCTAAATGTGGCGTTCAGACACTTAATTCATAACAACAATACTCACTACACTAACGTTTGAGTTAATCAGAACAAACACCTCAGACTTGCCTCAGCCCGCCAGGATGGTTTAATCGTTTTACCATATTGTCACACACCCCGTGAAGCGGCGACCGAGCACAATCAAAAAGAAAGATAAAACATTCCAAGCTGGGCTTAATCTGGCGTTTATTTAAGGTTGTGCAACATCGCCTACAAGATAACGACGGGACATAGATGAAGACATAAATGGATAGGTAATGACTGGTGAATACTGACGTACAGAAGTGTATCATCAGAAAATAAAGAAGAAAAATAGGACGAATAGGACGTTCTCGTCCAATGGAGGATGGATAACGACCGCAGATCCCCCCCCCCCCGGCCCCCATTCAAAGCACCTACTCATGCATCCGTAGTTTCTGTAGCAAAGCATTTTACTAAATGAGCTTTCTAGTCTCATGACCAACCTATTTTAGTTACCAATTACGACATGCCTGAGAGAGCAGTTATTTTCTTTCTGTAGCTCATCAGAGATGCCCGGAACTACACGGGACTGTGCTGCTAATGTATTATCAAGTTCATGGCATGTCCATGATTTGAAATATGCTGTTCACTATCTTCTCCGAGCTGCTCTGCAGACACCACACTTTTCATTTTCCACCACCCACTTCCGTCTTTTATTTTAAAGTAATCCATACTTTCTGCCCTTTCAAATACTTTTTTTAACACATTGATCTTCTTAGACATTGTTATGGACCTTAATGACATAAATTGTAATTCTCATTTTGTTTAGACATGTCTTTGTATTAAAAAATCGTACTTATTTACTTAGTCGTTCCTCTTCTACCGTGAGGTGTAGAGGTTAAAAAATCGTATTAATCTTAACCATAATTTTCTTTCTTATTAATAATTTTATTGTGTCATTTCTTCTTCTATGGACCACATCACAAACCATCTTAATATAGGACCTACTCTCATCTTGTATAACTGAGGTGAATGTAGTAGTAGTAGAGGTGGTGGTGGTAGTGGTGATGGTGGTGGTGGTGGGAGTGGTAGTAGTAGTAGTAGTGGTGGTGGTGGTGGTGGTAGTAGTAGCAGTAGTAGTAGTAGTGGTAGTAGTAGTAGTGGTGGTGGTGGTGGTGGTGGCGGCGGCGGCGGCAGCAACAGCAGCAGTAGTAGCCACTTCAGTCATGACTGACTATGGAAATACGCTCTTTAGGCGATAAGCATCAGCTGCTTTTTTTCCTGATGTTCGTTTCAGCGTGTTCTCCTCTCGTCCCCTTGTTGCGAGAACCTCCTTTCGCCAAATTCGAGACGGGTCGAAGAAAGCATCGCCACTTATTGCGATCGGCAGCTTCATCCTCCCGGGTTGCTGGAATTATGTTCAGTACTTCATGTCTCTCTTGCACACATCTATGAAACTCAGCTGCGGCCGCTCGGCTGTTCTCTCGCTATCTGCCAGCTATCCGCAGAAGATATCTCTACGGACGTGACAATCTTCCGTATGGCGGACATATCCAAGCCAACGCAGTCTGCGCTGTTCAAGCAGTGCACACATGCACCGAAGGCCAGCACGCGAGAACACCTCGACATCTACCACTCTGTTCCTTCACGAAATACCAAGGATGGGGCTCAGACACCACAGATGGAAGGTACTGAACCTTCTTTCTTGGTTAACATAGGATGTCCACGTCTCGCTGCCATATAGCAGTGTGCTGCTGAAGCAGGCGTTATATACCGCATCTTTGGTCTTCGTTGTGAGTTTGTAGTTTCCCCAAACACGCGTTGTAAGGCGGGCAAAGGTAGCTGCAGCTTTGCCAATACGGCTGTCAATTTATGTGTCCAGAGAGAGTTTGTCGTTGATGTTAGACCCCAGGTATGTGAAGTGGCACACTACTGCCAGTTCATAGTTATCGCGCCGTAAATAGCATCGCCACTTAGTGCGATCGGCAGCTTCATCCTCCCATGTTGCTGGATCCATGTCCAGTGCCCTCATATCTCTCTTGCACACATCTTTGAACCTCAGCTGTGGTCGCCCAACTGTTCTCTTGCCATCTGCTAATTGTCCGTAGAAGATATCTTTTGGGATGCGACCATCTTCAATGCGGCGAACATGGCCAAGCCAGCAAAGTCTGCGTTGTCTAAGAAGCGTATACATACTTTGAAGGCCAGCACGTGACAACACCTCGACATTTGTCACTTTATCTTTCCACGAGATGCCGAGGATGCGGCGTAGACACCGCAAATGGAAGGTATTGAGCCTTCTTTCTTGCTTAGCATAGGTCGTCCAGGTCTCGCTGCCATATAGGAGTGTGCTGGTGACGCAGGCATTATATACCGCAGCTTTGGTCTTCATTGTGAGTTTAGAGTTTCCCCAAACACGCGATGTGAGGCGGGCAAAGGTAGCTGCAGCTTTGCCAATGCGGCTGTCGATTTCTGTATCCAGTGAGAGTTTGTCATTGATGGTAGACCCTAGGTATGTGAAGTGGTGCACCACTGCCAATTCATAGTTATCGATAGTGATAACTGGTGCAGCACCCACATCCTGATTCAGCACATTCGTTTTCTTTAGACTTATTGTGAGGCCAAAGTCCTTGCATGCTTTAGTGAAGCGATTCATCAAGCTCTGAAGCTCCTGTTGGCTTTGAGTGACGACTGCAGCATCATCAGCGAACAACAAGTCTCTTATAGTGACCCTTCTGATTTTTGTTTTTGCCTTCAGCCTTGAAAGATTAAACAGACGGCCATCTGACCTAGTGTGGAAGCATATTCCTTCAGTTACATCTCTGAATGCATGTTTCAAGAGTAAGGCAAAGAAGATTCCGAAGAGGGTCGGAGCCAGAACACAGCCTTGTTTAACGCCACTTCGTATATCAAAGGGCTGTGACGTGCTTCCAGCATATTGGACTGTTCCCTTCATGCCGTCATGGAATGACTTTATCATTTCCAGCATTTTAGAAGGGCAGCCTATTTTCAGGAGGATTTTAAAGAGTCCATCCCTACTAACCAGGTCGAATGCTTTTGTGAGGTCTATAAAGGCGATATATAATGGTCTTTTCTGCTCTCTTGATTTTTCCTGAAGCTGGCGGAGAGAGATCATGTCTGTTGTTGATCTGCCAGCTCGGAATCCACACTGTGACTCTGGATATATGCGCTCAGCTAACTTGTGTAGTCGCATTAAGATGACTTTGGCAAAAACCTTACCAACAATACTAAGAAGAGAGATGCCTCTGTAGTTATTGCAATCACTTCTGTCTCCTTTATTTTTGTACAGTGTTACAATCTTGGCATCTCGCATGTCTTGAGGAATAGTTGTCTCTTCCCAGCACTGGCACATCATCCTATGCAGGGGATGTAATAGCGTGCTCTTTGAATGGTGTTCCGTAGATGCTCCCAGTTCTCTGTAATAGTATCACCATGCTGAGGGCTACTGAGCACTTTCTCGAAGGTTGCAGTGAATTGAGCGATCATGAAATGGTCTGACATCTTGCTGGTATCAATGCGTGGTTTCCCTTCATGTCTGACACGATAGAGTTTTCTTGGTTGTGCTCTGATTTTGCAGCAAACCAAGGAGTGATCTGTATCACAGTCTGCACTATGGTACGAGCGCGTGGAGAGCACAGACCTGAGGAGTGGCCTTCTGACGAGAATCAGGTCAAGTTGGTGCCAGTGCTTGGATCGTGGGTGTCTCCATGACACCTTATGCTGGGGTTTTGTCTGAAAATAGGTGTTGGTCACGCAGAGGTCATGGTGGACGCACAACTCTAAGAGCCGTTGTCCATTTTCATTCATCTTGCCAATACCAAACCTGCCCAGACATGAAGGCCATGAAACATTATCGGCACCCACTCTAGCATTAAAGTCACCAAGGAGAACAAGCTGTTCTTGCCTAGGTATGCTTTTGATAATTGCTGTTAGATTCTCATAGAACTCATCTTTAGCTTCTGAGGCAGAGTACAGAGTAGGAGCATACACACTGACAAGGGTGATGGGACCTGTGCTAGTTTGCAGGCGGAGCGTTAACAGGCGTTCTGATCCATTCTCGCCTGGTTCAACCATTTTAGTTAGCGATTTTTTTGACCGCAAAACCTACTCCGTGTTCTCTAGTTTTATTAAGATCTTTCCCTTGCCAATAAAATGTGTAGTCCTTCTCGCTCACCGTTCCAGAGCCCGCCAGGCGCGTTTCCTGAAGTGCAGCTATATCCACCTGAAGTCGTTTAAGCTCATCATTAATTATGGCTGTCTTCCTTACATCGTTTACATCCTGTAGGTTTTCGGATAGTCCAGTCAACATAGTCCGGACGTTCCAGCATCCCAATCTGAGAGTTTGCTTATTTCTATTTTTTCGATAATTGCTTGGTGCAAAATTTTCTGTCCACAGTTCGGGTTTGACCCTAATCCCCATGCACCCAATGGGGAAAGCAGACAGTGGCGGGACAACACCTTATTGACTGGGGGCTGCCCAGCTTGAAGCGGGCGGTAGCTGTCCAGTGAGATCCTAGAACCTCTCCCACTGTCGGAAGTAGCCCCTGGCGCCATGCCCTACGCCAATTGGGCAAAAAGCTTATAACCGGTAACTGCTACTTCCCGTGTTTTGCCGACACCTATAGGGTGAAGCTGGAGTGTCCTCTCCAGGGCGCGAGCTTGGGCACAGTTATATGGAGATCAAGCTGTTGCCCATGCAGCATGTTCCCCCTCTCCACACAGCCGGTAGATCCAAAGGAACGGCAGTAGCCGATACAGTTTGGTACCAGCCATGTCGCAGGAGTTGCCAGAATAATGTCGAATCAACATTAGACTGCCTTAGGGACTCCGACTCCGGATTTATCCTCAGGGTTTACTCCCGAAGCCAATTCCATAAATGGATATTCCCGCAAGGCAGCGGTGGTTTGAATTCAGAGTTCCTTCTCTTAGATAAGCTACCAACCAAGGATCACGAGCCCTATCTGCCCGAAGCTGCTGGTTTTAAGGCGCCAGTCGCTCGCCTTTGCCCCTTCTCCCGTCAGTGGAAACAGTTCCGCCGGGCTCAAATTGAGCCACACGTGAAGGCCGGGAGCTGGACTTGGTTGTCAGAGGCTGTTTGAGGCGCGTGCCATAGAAGTATTTTATCTGCAGTGAGAGCTTATCCTCACTACAACTCCCGGCAATAACATATAGGGAGAGATAGGTTTCCAGGTTTGATTTTCAAAAATGGTTGCCTGTGCTGAGATGAAGGATTAAAAAGTTATGACAAGACCATCCATTTGGAACTGGTAGAAAAGAACCAGACAACTGTCAGTGGAGGGAGAGTTGAGAAGAAGACGCTGGCGGTTAACTGCGCACGCATCGATGCACATCAAACCTGGAAACCTATCTCTCCCTTATTCTGAGGTCAAAATGCTTGCAAGCTTGGGTGAAGCGATTCATAAAGCTATGGAGCTCCAGTTGACTTTGAGTGAGGATTGCAGCGTCATTGGCGAACATAGGCGTAAGATGAATGCGATTCATCTCAAAATAAAAATCTTAAACTTAAATATCTCGCCTATCCTATTGTAGGAATCTGCAAAATGGCTAACAATAAAAATAGAAATCACGAATGTGCAGATTTTCAAAAATGGTTGCCTGTGCTGAGATGAAGGATTAAAAAGTTATGACAAGACCATCCATTTGAAACTGGTAGAAAAGAACCAGACAACTGTCAGTGGAGGGAGAGTTGAGAAGAAGACGCTGGCGGTTAACTGCGCACGCATCGATGCACATCAAACCTGGAAACCTATCTCTCCCTTATTCGTATCTAATGTCCCCACTATGGGTGCTCTCGAAGCTAGTATGTCATATCTTTAAGTACAGCGTACCCCTGCATGACCAGGACAGTAACTCCACACACGTTCTGAAAATTAGAGGCTTCTATGGTTATTTTCCACTCGTGCATAGCCATCCATTTTTGACCTTCCGAAATATGGACTGAGAGCCTGAAACAAATAACCGCCCTGGTTAATGAAGTTTCAGATAGTCACCTCAGGGCTGTAGTAACTGCCTCGACCTCCATCATCATGCTGGAGGTTTTGTCATGTAAAGTGCATTCTGGTCAGCTACGATTCTGCCCTTTACTCTTGCCTAGAGATCCCATCATGATTTCTGACCACAGCGTACAGACCCATCAGTGTAATTCAGGGGTCGGCAACCCAGGAACTTTTCGAATCTACTTTAGTAACACTGAGTCCTCTCTCTCTCTCTCTCTCTCTCTCTCTCTCTCTCTCTCTCTCTCTCTCTCTCTATATATATATATATATATATATATATATATATATATATATATATATATATATATATATATATATCTATATATATATATATCTTCTTCTTCAAGTACCGTGCCGAATGGCGTAGGAAATCATGTCTCTCTACAACTTCCTGTCACCAATACAATTTATCAATCCTGCTGTTGACTTCTTTCCATGCCACGCTGTTAAACTGTCAAGTAATTGCTCTCTTTGTCTTCCCCTGTCTCTTTTTCCTTCAATCTTACATGTTGTTACTATATATTCCAGCTTTGCTCTTCTCATGACATGCCCAAAAAAGTGGATTGCTTCTTTCTAGCTTGTGAACAATGTTTCCTTTGTGCATTGACCTTTTTCAGGACATCCCCATTACTCTTGTTGGCTGCCCACGATATTTTTAACTTTCTTCTGTAAAACCACATCTCTGTTGCCTCTAGTGCCTTCCCTATTTGTTTACTAATTGAGCATGACTCACTCCCATATGTCAGGATTGGTTCTATATAACATTGAAGAACTCTCTTTCTTACTTCCAATGACAACGAACTGTTGCATAAAATACTCATAGAATGCTACTCGTACTTTTGCTTGACCTAATCTGCTCTTCACTTCTGAGATGCATCTTCCATCCGTTGTTATTAATGTTCCCCGGTATTTGAATTTATTGACTTGTTTTAAAACGGTTCCATTTACTTTGATTGTGCATTCTGGGGAAGCCCTTTTCTTTGAGACGATCATTACTTCTGTCTATTTGCTGTTAAGGCTAAGGCCTTTATTTTCACTTTCTATCACTATTGTATCAACCATTTCCTGCAGCTCCTTCTCACTTTTTTGCTATTAAGACTGTATCATCAGCGTATCTCAAGTTGTTTATATTTTGTCCGCCGAATGATATTCCTGGCATGCCCTCTAGAGATCTCATTATATCTTCACTGTACAGATTGAACAGATCCGGCGACAGCACACATCTCTGCCTGACACTCTTTTTTACTTGCTGAAACGTTCCTATTTGGCTGCTATATAATTCTTACAGCTGCTGTTTGTTGCCAGTACATGTTCTTTATTATCCTCAAGTCTTTATCATCAATGTTAATGCTTTCTAACATTTTGATAATTTCCTCATGTTTCACTTTGTCAAATGCCTTTGTGTAATCTATAAAGCACAAGTACAGATCTGTCTTCACCTCTATGGCTCTTTCTATTAATGTTCTTATAATATATATAGCATTGTTTGTGCCTTTACCTTCTACAAATCCACACTGTTCATCACAGATTTCTGGTTTAATTTTATTTCTCACTCTTCTCATGATAATTTGTAATAATATTTTGGTCACATGACTCATAAGACTAATGGTACAATGTTCTTCACATTCCATGGCTTCAGGTTTCTTTGACAAAGTTATGAATATGGATTTTAGCAGATCATCAGGTATTTGACCACTGTTGTAGATGTCATTTAAGAGTTTTGTTATCACTTCTACTCCGAATTCTCCCAAAGCATCCATTTATTCTACTGTTACATTATCTGGTCCAGGCGCTTAGTCTTTCTTCATGTGGCGCATGGCATCCTCTACCTCTGCCACAAGTATTGGAGGTCCTTCACAACTGTCCTGGTTGTTCAAATCTGGTCTTTCATCATCATACAGCTCCTTGATGTCCACCTTTCTATCATGTTCTCATGACCCATTAACAATGTTCTTGCTTTTGATTTCAAACAGCCAGTGACTGTTTGTGTCCTTCTGCCTGTTAACTCATTTATTTGCTTGTACATAGATTTTGTGACTTTTCGGTTCTGCACTTCAAGCTCTCTGTACTTCTGGTTTAGCCGTGCGTCTTTTGTTGTTTGACATTTGTTTACTATTTCCTTATTTAGTCTGTCATATTCTTCGTTGTCTTGTTTCTTCTTCCTTCTTACATCCATCAGTTTTAAAATGTCATCTGTCATCCACTTCTTCTTTGCAGTCCTCTTTACTTATGGTTCCATTTCTATTGATGTTTGATGTATTGATTCCTTTAGCATTTCCCACTGTTCATCTATACTCTGTATTTTTCTATTGCATAGTACCTATTCTGTACTGTAATGTTATATCTTTCACTCATTTCCTTATCTGATTTAAGTAAGGCTTAGTTTAATTTGATGTTGTTTGAAGCTCGCTTTACTTTCTTCAATTTTATTCTAAGTTTTCCTATTACTGGTACATCATCGCTGTTGCAGTCTGCTCCTGGCCTAGTTTTCACAGATGTCAAACTCTTTCTAAATCTCCCGCATATTATAGTCCGTTCGGAAATTCGTGCCCACACATTGAACGTTGTAACTTTGCAACCCCTTGACGGATGTTATTGAAATTTGCTACGTGCCCTACTGATATCAATGCAGTTATTAATATATTTTTTTGCCCTTACAAAACTCATGTCATGTTCGAATTTTCTTCTTTAAGTTATATAAAAAAAAACTCTTACCGTTCTCTGGGTTATTTTTTATTAGTTCTACAGGAAAGTTGCAAGATCCGTTCAAAAATTGCGCACTTCATTTTTGTTACAGCACAGCACAAGCGATGAAATGTGCTATTCAATATTTTTTTGTTTGAATTAGTGTAGTGACTACATGTCCGCACGTGTGCGCACCTATTGTACACAGTCGCGAGTAATTATTTCAGCGGCGTATGCTAATTGCAATGAGTTGGCTGCAACGAAACAAAACGACACCAGCGTATAATACATTAATAAACTAAACTGCATAATTATGAAAAGCGCAATAAATCTTAAATGCAAATTTATCACTTTGCAGAAGGTAACTGTTATATTGTACAGGCATTTTCGCAGAGAGGCTAAGATGGGTTGTTTATACCACGACATCCATGAACCAGGTAGGAGAACACGAAAGGCCCTGGGTGTGGAAAGAAGATCTTTTCGACGTTGGATACAACAAGACGGTGATTGTACAGAGGCTGCGGTTAAGCAAGGAAGGAAGAAAAAAATTGATGATTTTGACAAGGATGTCATTAGACGTTTGATTTTGAAGATGTTTAATGCCAATCAACTTGTTACTCTCCGCATGCCGAAAAGTCGGCTGCAAGCAGAATGCGACATTAACGTCTCAAAAACAACTCTTTGGCAACTTGTCAGAAGGGTCGGCTTCACTTTTAGAAAAACGTCTGGCGGAAGGAATTTTTTATGTGAAAAACAACATCTGGTTGCAGCTCGAAGCAAATACCTTAGGCAGATTCGTGAGAGTAGGCAAGACGGCTATGATATAGTGTATTTGAACGAATCTTGGGTTAATGTTCATCATACGAACGAGAAAGAATGGCAATCTGTTGACGGAGACCATAGAAGGAAAATTCCCAGCAGCAAAGGTCAACGCATTATATTAGCACATGCTGGCAGCAGACAAAATGGGCTTGTCCGTGATGCAGAGCTTATTTTTCAATCAAATTCTGTAGATGGTAGGGACTACCACAGTGAAATGAATGGGCACATTTTTCGAGATTGGATAGTGAATACACTCCTCCCGACTCTTGATAGGCCGTCTTGCCTGGTGATGGATAATGCGTCCTATCATAATGTTTAGCGCAGGAAGATAAAGCTCCCACTTTGGCAAGCACGAAAGACGAAATCAGGAGGTGGCTTGTGAATGAAAATATCTTCGATGACAACAGCTATTTAAAACCAGAGTTGTTGCAGCTTGTGAGACAGAGGAATAAGACAAAAGTGTATCTGATTGATAAAATCATCCAAGAGCAGGGTCATGTTTCTCTTCGACTCCCACCTTACCATTCTCACCTTAACCCAATAGAGCTGGTTTGGGCTAGAGTTAAGGGCAAGTGGCCGCCCAGAACACCACGAATAGGCACAGAGTACTGGGCTAAATGTGAAGAACACGTGCTACAGGAAGAAGAAGATTACTGGCAGCGAGATGGCTTACAGTTTATCCAACCAATAACTGTTGTGAACTTATTGGAGTCGTCCGATTCGGAATGAGGCACGTCGATTGCATTCTTTCGTGTGTGATAAACTAATTTCATATGCCAATCTATAATAACACATAAACAGTTACGATTTGTCATAGCTTCCCGATGATTTACTGCTATCGTTGTTCATTATCAGAACATCATTCCTCGTATCAAAATCACGTGAACAACCAATCACACATTTAGGACACGCCTTTGAACCGTCTTGTCGCACAAATGTTGTGATTTACTGTAAGAATTAATGTTACGGGCAGATTTAGGAAAATGTTCGAAGAAGATCAAAGAAAATTGCCGTTTTGCAAATTTCGCGACAGCTGTGAATGTAATGATCGCAAAATCTTAACTGCATGGAAAATCTAAGACTGCATGGAAAAATTCATGTCCATACAACAAACAGTTTTGGAGAAAATTGACGCTTTCTGTGGGCACGAATTTCCGAACGGACTATAGTATGTAGTCAATCTGATTATGAACATTGTTCCCTGAACTTTTCCACGTCCAAATGCGTCTAAGATGCTGCTTAATCCAGGTGTTTCCTACTATCATATCATGTGTTCTTGCCATCTCTATCAGTCTGTCACCTCTCTCATTTCTTTCTCCCAGGCCATAACCACCAGTCACATCATCAACTTTTTCATTTCCAACCTTTGCATTGAAGTCTCCAAGTATAACAGTTGTCTCATGAAATTTACACTGAGTCATTGCCATGTCAAGTTCATTGTAAAATGTATCTATTTATTCTTCTGTACTATCTGCTGTTGGGGCATATATTTGTATAAAATTGATATCAATTGGTCTGCCACTCGGCTTAACTAACAGGACTTGATCTGATATTGCCCAAAATCCTTTTACTGCTCTTGCCCTGTCTGCATCCAATATTATGCCTACTCCTCTTTCATGTTTTTTTCTTCCAGAATCAATTATTGTAATTGTCAGAATAAATTTCACCTGTCCCGGTATATCTCGCTTCACATAGCCCTTAAACATTTACACTCATTCTTTCCATTTCCATCTTGATGTTATCTAATTTTCCAGTCTGCATTAGTATCCTGACATTCCAAGTTTCTATGTGTAAGTTATCTTTAATTCTAATTTTGCTAACTATATATATATATATATATATATATATATATATATATATATATATATATATATATATATATATATATATATATATATATATATATATATATATATATATATATATATATATATATATATATATATATATATATATATATATATATATATATATATATATATATATATATATATATATATATATATATATATTATATATATATTTATATATATATATATATATATATATATATATATATATATATATATATATATATATATATATATATATATATATATATATATATATATATATATATATATATATATATATATATATATATATATAGGATGGCAAGTCAGTAAATAAGTCACAAATGGCTATTAAAAAAAACTAAATGTGATACCAACTTGAAAACCATTTATTATTGCACTTACGTGTCCCCTTATTTCTCAACATAATCTCCACTGTGACAGATGAAACTCAGCTGGCCCTGAATTCTGAATTGTTGGATGATATGGTAGACACCTCGTAGCATCAGTGCCCCCGAATATTGTCGTAACTTTTCGTCAAACGGGAATGCTTCCACCTGGGCTCATTAGCTATGCACAACAGAAACGTGGAACTCCACCTGGACTCATTAATATGCATCAAAGCAGGGTGGACTCTTCACCACGTTTGCTAATTAATATGTTGAAACAGTCGCATGCGAGTAACCAGAGAAGCGCATGGCCTTATGAGAGGTTAAACCACACCCCCTGCTATTTCTAGAGCGATTATAAGCAAACATTGCGCTACATCTTTTCGTTCGTGCCTGCCTTACAGGCGTTGCCAGGATCAAACGTACTAGCGGCATGAGATCTAAGGAATCTCAGAACGGACGATGAAGTTTCCTGCTGCTAGATAACACGGCAGCGTGAACCAGAGTGGACGACAAGCTTCTCGCAGACATTTCACATCTCTGTGTCAATCAGAACACGCTCGAAAGCCCGAGACTAACGGGGGAAACGCCGGGCGGCTAGAATCTCGATTTTCTCCGGAGATCATTAAAAAGTGTGAAAATCTCACACGACCCATTAAGTTCCATTCCAGTTAGATATATACAGACCTTTGAGAAATGCAATGTTATCACTCGTTTGCCAGACATTGACAGAAGCACTAGCATAGTGAAATCTTGTTTGATTCCCTCTGGATTTTCAACTTATTGCAGTGAATTCCATTCTGTGCTAAACGGTATAATATATTTGTTTTAAAGTGATCAGTGGTCTAGTTCATTCATCTTATTTCACTGGATTTTGTGATTAATTTAAAGCTATTAAGTTAAACTTATATCAAATAGTTCCAGTTGAAAATTTAATGAAATATCTATTATATTATTTCCAAAGATGATAGATACTTAAATGTTTAAAGTAACATTTAAAGATGCGAAGGAATTTATAACTAAATTTAATTGAGTTAAGTTCTATATATATGTGTGTTTTAACTATTAAACTCGCGGGGAGTTCTTCTTGAATTTGTATGATTAAAGACGCGAGTGTATAAATAGTTAACTGTAATTTATCGCGCTTTAGAATGTTATTTGATTTTTCGGTATGATTTCATGTTTTATCTTTCATATAGGGTGTATCACAACCTTTGCGATCCCAGCAAGAAAAACCTGGTATAGAGTCTCCCAGACTCAGTTCTTAAACCCCTCCAGAACTGGTTGAGACTGTTTAAATTTTAATCTTTGAGGCGATCCTATGTTGGGGATTCCGCTATCTAAATTATAAGAAAGAAAGCACACCCAAAGACAAATTTAACACATCATCAAGCAAATTAAGTTGTAACTGGAAGAAGAACAATTGCCAGAGCTTTTTATTAGTTTACTGCTACTGAGAGAGAAAGAGTACATATTTATCTGAACTGTGACTGTGCCTAGTTTTTCCTCACTGGATTTAAACCATACCGCACTAGTCAGTTGTTGGCATCTCGTTTAAGAAATTTCACCACCAGCGGCGAAATCTAAGCAAACCACACCCCATTCTCGCCTGTATCTAACTGTAACAGTACCATCCCATAGACTCTTCTTATAGAATAAAACACAAGAACACTTAGGCTTCACGTCCGGCGATAAGTGAGAATATTTGCTACCAGCCAACCTCGCTACATCTGGGGCTGGACATCGAAGTAACAGACACTTTCACATGTCAAGTGTTAATTGATGGTTTTTGTATAATTCTGTGGAGTACCTGATTCCAAGATCGGTAAGTCTGTGTGAGAGTTTGTGTGTTGGCCAGCACGAGCGCGCATGACTGAATGAGTTTTATGTGCAACTATTTTAATTGCAGTACCTGGTAGACATTTTGTTATTTTATTCCTCGTATTGTTCACTGTATAAGTGGGATTTCTTAACTCCGTTATTTCCCCTTCCTAAACTGATTAGTAGAAGGAAAACTAGTTAAGGATAATAGGACTAGTTTCCTAATCTCTTTTTTTCAGGATAGATTACTCCACTGTTGGGTTAACTTATCTATTTCTGTTAACCACCTGTCATTTGGACTGGGTTCATTTTCATTTGTCTGTACAAGAGGGAAGGGCATATGGGATATCAATATTCCCCCCCCCCCCCCATCTTGTCATTTGTATTTTATTTCTGTAAACTATGTTTTTGCTTGTCAAAAGATTAATGTCGTGATTTGATTCTTAGTGATAAATAAACAGTATAAAACATTTAGTAATGTGTTGGAAGGCCCAAGCCCACAATTACCCCATATCTGTTATATTCGTAGTTTGTATTCACGTGCGTCTGTGTGTTTGAAGCACCAAATCGGTGTGAGCGCAGGTGTGTGTCTGGAAACTGGCAAATAATTGTTTGACCAGGAGAGTTTGAGGAGAAGATTTAGAGGAACGATTGTCGTAAAAGAGTCTGTCCTTACTCTCTCCAGCACTCCGTGAATAAACTATTTACTTTCTAACCCTTATCTATCACAGAGCCTTCACCATCACTCTACACTCTAAACGGGACCACTAGTTCATAGAATTCTCTCAAATAAATTTACGACAATAAAATGAGGCGCTCGCCTGGGATTTTGAGTCCGATCTAGAATTAGTACCACTTAACGGGTAGCCCATTCTGAGTCTGATCTTTTAGTTTGGGTCTAACTAGATAGAGTGTGAGTGGTTGTCTTTGTGAAGTAGGGTATAATAAAAATAATTACACCCCTAGACAACGCCTTTTACTATTTGGGTCGTCCATACAACATATTTACAGGTTGTTTTCTTTCCACAGGAGCAGAAAATTACGGAGAAAACAAAAAAAATATTTGTTACTTTAATTATTCTCTGGCAGAGAAAATTGAAAATAAAATTTTATAACATTTGCTGGGATCGCGTGATTGTCAAACAGTCACAAAGGTATTTTTTGAAGTTAAAAGAGTTGAGCTCACCTAAAGACGCCTTGTTCTGATTTTTTAAAGTCTAGTTAACAACGTCTCTTCTCATAAATTGACTTTGGCGGGCGGAATTTGTTAGCGGAGAATTAAAATTTTAGGAATTTTTTTTTCCTTTTAAATTGTTGTAATATACATTTTTCTCTACTTTTAGTGAAAGTAGATTTTTTTCTAGTGTTTGACTTACCATTAACGTGGCATAGTCGCCTGCATTAAGAGTCTTAATTGACAGATAATAGCAGCGATAAGTTAGCACATTACAAGGTAGGAGGTAACACGAGTAAATTTATACTTTGTGTTTTTTTTTCTCGTAGCGGCATTGAGTTTTTTCCCCTCCTTGTTTCTTCTTCTCATACACTAGTCTTAGAAGCATCCAGTTCTTTGTCATGGCAGAGAGAATTAGGATGAGGTCCATTTTGAGACAGGAGGCGAAGGAATCAGGATTAGAGGGAGAAGCCGCGAACGTGTTTGTAAACACGGAACTTGAAAGGTATGACGTGGAGCAAGAGAGAGCAGAGAGGAAAGATGCACAGGATAGAGCAGTGAAATTGGAGCAGAAGAAAATCGAGGCGGAGATGGAAGCTCGCAGGGAAAGAGAAAGAGACAAGGAGAGACAGCACGAATTGGCGCTTAAGGCTTTAGAGACTCGGGGCGCTTCTACTTCAAATAATGGAGAGCCGTCTTCGCCCCAGTCTCAATCAACGGATCTCTCCAGCACTCAATCTGCACAATCAACTGCGATGTCTTTTACTTTAGAGTCTTTTCCAAGCCCCAATGAGAAAATTGACACCTTCCTAGAAAAATTCGAGAGGCTCGCAAATCTGTATGGGTTAGAGAGTTCCCGTTGGAGTCTTAAACTCTCAACTGCGTTGAAAGGTAATGCTTATGACGTGTATACAAAGCTGGGAACCAACCAACATGATTACGACATGCTAAAGAAGGCCTTGCTAGAGCGGTTTGAGATGACCGGCCGAAAATTTCTGCAAATGTTCAGAAACAGCCGAAAAGAGCACGGAAACATTTCCCCAGTTCTCTTCACGTCTCACGGGCTATTTGTCAAAGTGCATTGAATTATCTGAATTACCTCTTACATATGAGGGACTTCTTGAACTTGTTCTTGTGGAACAGATAAAGTCAACTTTGTCAAACGAAACCCGTAGATTTTTGGCTGAACAGGGCGCAGTCAGGCTTGAGGACATCCTCAATAAGGCAGAACGCTATACCAATGCAATGGCCGAACTTCCCAGCACTAAACGTAAACCCACAGATGAGCCATCTCGAAAACAAAATCTAGAGCAGTCATCCTATTCTTCCAATTCCTCTCAGCACTATAACCAACGAGAAACTAATAACCAGAGACCTCCCCAGGAAAAATCGAAATTCTACAAATCTCGATATCCCCCAAACAACAATTCTGATCAACCCACTAAGCCTACGTGGCAGCGCGGCCACCAAGGTCAAGGAAAAGGGAAGACCCCTACACCAGGGACGTCTGATCATGGCAAACAGACCGGGCCTAACCCAATCGGATGTTTGCATACAGCCTCGCAAGGTAGAGTCAACGTCAGTGATTCTCAACCTAAGGGGGACAGACCCTCAACGAGAGGAACTGTAGTCTTGAATGGTACCTCAACTACTTGTCTCTTTGACACTGGATTAAGTTTTAGTTGTATTGTCGCCAGGCAGCTAGTCAAACCCGGTCAGGAGACAGAGGAAACCGTCAAACTAGTTGGAGTTTTCAAGAGTGATGCACCCAGAACGCTTCCTATCGCACTGGTAGAAATACACTCTGATTTTGTCAGAGTTGTTATTAAAGCGGCCATAATAGATGATCCGATCTACCCAGTTATCCTGGGATGTAGATATGTGTTTATTGGGAGACCAAAGGAGCCGATTGTGGCAGCGGTAACCACAAGAGGGCAAACTAAGAAGGAGAGGGAGCCTGCGCCAAATTTGTTGCCGAATGAACTGAAGGAGGCGCAATAAAAGGACCCTACTCTGGAGCCCTGCTTTAGAAAATTGCCCATGGCTAAGGACCCCGGACACCACGGAGACATCTTTTCTAAGGATGGCGTATTGTATCGTAGATACAGGGAATAACCAGCTCCTAGTACCGACACAGTACAGAAGCCAGATCCTAGAAATGGGACACTCTCTTCCATTTAGCGGACATATGGGACAAAACGCCACTATTCAGCGAATAAAAAACCACTATTAGTTGCCAGGAATGAACTCTGAAATTATCAGGTACGTGAAATCCTGCGCCCAGTGCCAGCGTGTAGCACCAAAGCACTAACACCCCCAGTACCTATGGGGCAAATGCCAATAGTAGGTACTCCATTTGAACGGGTTGCTGTCAACATCATTGGACCCCTGGAAAGGACCAAAAGAAGGAACAGGTTCATCATGACCTTAGTCGACACTTGCACAATGTGGGCCGAAGCTATACCGCTAACATGCACAGATTCCAAGCATGTCGCAGAAGCCCTCGTGCAAATTTTTACACGGTTGGGATTCTCTCAACAAGTTTTGACGGAAAATGGATCCCAATTCCGTAGCCTGTTAATGGAGGAGATCTTTAAGATCTTGAGGGCCAAACATATCCACACAAGTCCCTACCATCCTGCCGGAAATGGGCTCGTGGAACGTTTTAACGGCAGCCTCACCATGATGTTACGTAAGCTGGGTCATGAGAAACCGGAAGACTGGGACCTATATATCTGCTGCCTTATTCGCCTCCAGAGAGGTTCCCCAAGCGTCTACGGGATTCGCGCCAGCTACACTTTTATTTGGCAGACCTATAAAGGGGCCACTAGAAGCCTTACTTCGGTCCCTGGCAGACCAAAAGGCTGACGAGACAGTCGTCTCTGCAAGCAAGTATGTATCTGAGCTCAAGGAAAGGCTAAAGCTAGGATGGGATCTAGCTACAACCAACCTTAAGAAAGCCCGCGCTAAACCTGCTAAAAGATACAACAAAGCTGCAAAAGAGAGAGAACTACAACCAGGGGAGAAAGTTTTGTTGCTACTTCCAACCGGAAGCAATAAACTTCGCATCGGATGGCAAGGTTCGTTTACCGTCCTTAAAAAGATCTCACGCACCAATTACAAGATCTCCATTAAAGGAAAAGAGAAGGTCTTTCACGTAAATCTCCATAAGAAATATTTGGAAAGACCGGTGCCATCCTCCGAGCATCTGCTAGCTGTCGCCATAGCAACGGAAGACGAGGAAGATGATGATGGTTGCATGGAGTACCCATTGCAACCCACAGAATTCTTTAAAGATGTCAAGTTCGGCGACAATCTCTCACCAGAACAACAAACAGAAACCAGGGAGCTACTAAAACAGTACAGTGCAGTCTTAACGGATGTACCTGGTCGAACAAATCTCATCGAATTTGATATGAAATTAACAAACGAGACCCCTGTTCGAACCAGAGTTTACCCCATCCCGTACGCTAAAGCGGATGCACTTCGCGGAGAAATAGACAAGCTGCGTCAGGCAGGAATTATCAGTAAGTCTACATCTCCTTACAGTTCGAGTGTAGTGCTGTTGCAGAAGCCCAGTAAGGAAGCTCGGCTGTGTATAGATTACCGGTTGCTAAACGCTGTAACGGAATTCCAGCCCGAACCTCTCCAAACTGTTTCTGAGTTGTTCACCAAGCTTAGCAAAGCAAATATTTTCTCAAAGATTGACCTCAGTAAAGGTTATTATCAAATACCAGTCAAGGAGGAAATTAAACCTAATCTGCTTGTATCACTCATTTAACGTTTTCCTCATCATCACAGATCTTTGTAGTACCTATATGTAGTTCTTGTCCTTCTCACCTGTTCGTAACTGTGGCTGACGAAGGGTAAAACCCGAAACGTCCCTTGTCTCATGTGTACCGTTTACTTGTAAAACTGATTTCATACCATATTATTTTTTAATTTATATATTTGTTTTTACCAGTTTTACTGCAGCCTTATCATCCTCTGTTAAACACTATAGGCCCACCCAATTCATTGCTGCTACCCTGTTTCCGTTTTGTGATCATTTTATATTGTCCACGTCTCTTCTTTCATAGTTTTGCGTTTCTTCAATATGGTTTACCAGAAACACTTGATTTCTTCTCTTCATGCCTTTATCACCAATTCTTTTTCTCTCATGCCTTCGGACATATCTCGGACTGCCACTGCCTTAGCCTTCACCACATACAAAACAACACGATTCACATGTCACTCTAATTTTCTTAATAACTGTCTTCGGGTTAGAGTTATCCCTAAAGGGTTTCTTTCCCACTTCCATCCTTCGACTGGACACTTTCATCCTTCTGCATTGCACCGCTTGCAATTAACTGAAAAAAGTGTTCCTTTCAACGCATGTGGTGTGTTATTGCTATGCATAAACGCCTGCTCACCGACTTGGAACTTTTGAAATCCAAACTGACTCACCAACTTCGTCTACTGACTTCTTCGTACCCGACAGCCTTGCTTCTTATTCGTACTATTATTCATGATACTAATAAGGAGCTCTACACTCGGCTGAGCACGCATAAAAAAGATAAATTGCGTCGCCTCCACCCTCAGGTTCCTTCTGAATCTTCAGCGTCCCCTGTTCCTACTTCCACCAAAGTTATTTGCATTCCTCCTGATCTACAACTATCTCCTGATGAATTATCTGTTCTTAGTAAAGGTCTCAAGTTTGTTCCTTTTCGCTCGACATTTGATAAATATTCTATGCTCCAAGACGTCTACCGTTTCCATCGTCGCATGCGTCTTCAGTATTAACATAAGAATGGTAATGATTCTCAGCCAGACGGGGACATCTTTCGTCATTTTAATAAACCTAAGTCAGACTGGACTCCGGCTCCAGGTGCCTCTGCTGCTGTTGATTTATATATTGCCAACACTTTGCATGACATTAATCAACTTTCTCTACCCCGTCTACGTCGATCTAACCTGACTACTTCTGAGTGGCGGTCCTTGTCATCCCTTAAGAAGCGGGATGACTTTATCATCAAACCTGCTGACAAAGGTGGTGCAGTAGTAGTTTGGCGAAAGGACTTGCACATTCAAGAAGGAGTCTCACAGCTCGGCAACTCCACCTTTTACTCACCCAGTTCTGGGGATGCCACAGTCCGCCATAATCTTACTGTTCATGCTACTATTCATGATCTCATCCAAGATAACCTCCTTCCTTCTAGTGCCATGTCTCTCCATATTCTTGATAGTAGTCTAGGTAAACCTTCCTTCTACATGCTTCCTAAGGTTCATAAAATTGACAATACGGGTCGACCTATAGTTTCAGCCTGCTCTTGTCCCACTGAACATATCTCTGATTTTCTGGATAGTATTTTGCAACCATTAGTGGCCAATCTACCTTCCTATCTTTAGGACACCACCCATGCTATCACTACTTTTGATTCCATCCCATTCACACCTGACCACACTTACCGTCTTTTCCTTCTGGATGTTTGTTCGCTTTATACTTCTATTCCACACTCGGATGGCTTTAAAGCACTACAATTTTTTCTCGACAGACGCACTGACCTTACTTTTAACACCGGCACTCTTCTTCGCCTTGCGGAATTGGTCCTCACTCTCAACTCTTTTGAATTCAATGGCCAGTTCTTTAATCAAATTAGTGGCGTTGCTATGGACACCAAAATGGGCCCGAGTTATGCCTGCCTCTTCATGGGTCATTTTGAATATTTGGTGCTTCAAAGTTACGATGGACCATTACCTGAGTTTTACCGTCGCTATATCGACGATGGTATTGGTGTCACAGAAATGTCTGAAGCTAACCTCAGAAGATTCATTGACTATGTTGGCAATTTCCATCCTGCAATCAAATTCACTTCTCAGATTTCTACCACTTCAGTTAACTTCCTTGACCTCACTGTCAATATTACTCCTACTGGCCTTACCACCTCTGTCTTTTATAAACCTACTGATGCCCATGGTTTCCTTCTTTACACCTCTTCTCATCCTCCCAGCTGTAAAAATTCCATTCCCTACTCGCAACTTCTACGCTTACGTCGGATATGTCACGATGAAGATGATTTCCGTGAACGAGCTCAAGAAATGCTCGAGTTTTTTCGCCGACGTCACTATCCTGAAAGCGTCTTATCTGATGCCCTTAATCGCATTAGTCCCGTTACTCGCCGGGTTGCACTCCCTGCTAAACCTACTACTACATCTGACAGACTCAAACTTGTCTTAACTTTCCACCCTCACTGTTTGGCGGTAAAAAAAATTCTGTTCCGTCATCTGCCTATTCTCCACTCTGATCCTAATACCAGAGAGTTGTTTCGTGATACCCCTTTGTTGGCATATCGTAGGGATAAGAATTTTAGGGATATTCTTGTGCATAGTCGCTTGAGACAAACTAGTCCTTCTCACTTTGGTACTAAACCGTGCCAACGCCGCATATGTAAGACCTGTCCTTTTGTACTCCAAACGCAGTCAGTCTCCTTTCCGAACGGTAAATTTACCATTGGGGAGTCTTTCACGTGCGAATCCAGAAACCTGATTTATGCTATCATCTGCAAGAGGTGTGACATGACCTATATTGGTGAGACTGGCAGACGTTTGGCAGACAGGTTTCGTGAACACTTGAATGACATCCATCATGGCAAACATTTACCAGTGGCCCTTCACTTCAACAGCCCTGACCATTTGGGTAACTCTGACATTCATGTCACTGCCCTCCGTTCATGTATCGGCGACGACCGTACTCGCTTTTCGTTGGAGAATCGCCTCATTTTTCAAATGGGCGTTTTAGCTTCTGCTGGGATGAATGTCCAGCATCATTTTGCATAATTCTGGTGGCTTCTGTCGTTATTTTCCTATCTATCCTTGTTTTTGCTTTGGTTCGTCTCGTTTCCTCAATTTTCTATTCTTAGCCGTCACTAGCTCCTACGTCACTTCCGCATGACGCTGTAGTTTTTCAGCCATTTTGAATGTTTCCTTCCTCCACACAGCTAAGTGATTTTTCACGCATTTTATTAGTGTTGTTCATCCCTGTCTTTGTTTCGTTGATTATTTACTTTCTTGTTTCGACATGTCTTTCTGGTTTCACGATTTTCTTGCATTATTACTGTTATCGTTTCGCTCATCACCGTGGTTTCATCTGCTTGTATCGCTCATTTAACGTTTTCCTCATCATCACAGATCTTTGTAGTACCTATATGTAGTTCTTGTCCTTGTCACCTGTTCGTAACTGTGGCTGACGAAGGGTAAAACCCGAAACGTCCCTTGTGTCATGTGTACCGTTTACTTGTAAAACTGATTTCATACCATATTATTTTTTAATTTATATATAAATTAAACCTTTGTTAGCTTTCAGCACTAGTGAAGGACATTACACATTTAATGTGATGCCGTTCGGATTGCATAACGCACCAGGAGTGTTTACCAGGATGATGAGGAAGCTTCTAGAACCTTTGCAAAGTCCTCATATCCATAATTTCATGGATGACATATTAATTGCATCGGAAACCTACGACGAACATATTGCAACGGTTGCTATGCTCCTCAGGAGACTACAGGAAACTGGTCTCACAGCCAGACCTAGCAAATGTCTCAGCTGGTTTGAAAAGCTAGACTTCCTGGGGCATACTATTTCTCACTGCTGTAGTTGGCCTGTTCAGAAGAACGTATAGAAAATACGAGTAGTTGTAGCAAAAAGACCCCGAACCAAGAAAGACACTCGTTCCTTCATATCACTATGTGCATACTATCAGAAATACATCCAGAACTTCAACGGACTGACGGCACCTCTGACTGACCTCACAAAGAAAGGTTGTCCTGATAAGGTCATTTGGGATCAAAGGTGCGAACACGCGTACAGCACTTTGAAAGGACAGTTGTCTGCATACCCCATTTTGAGGTTACCTAACCTCAAGAAACCTTTCGTACTGCGGGTCGACGCGTCAGGTCAGGGCATCGGGTCAACGTTACTGCAAGCCGAGGACAGTGACCCGAATATGCTATTTCCAGTTGCTAACGGCAGTTGGAAATTAAATAAAGCTGAACGGAACTACAGCGTAGTCGAAAGAGAATGTCTCGCTCTGATTGACGGCATCAGACACCATCATGTGTTTCTCTATGGGACATCTTTCACGGTGCAAACAGACCACAGCTGGCCCTGAATTCTGAATTGTTGGATGATATGGTAGACACCTCGTAACATCAGTGCCCTCGAATATTGTTGTAACTTTTCGTCAAACGGGAATGCTTCCACCTGGGCTCATTAGCTATGCACAACAGAAACGTGGAACTCCACCTGGACTCATTAATATGCATCAAAGCAGGGTGGACTCTTCACCACGTTTGCTAATTAATATGTTGAAACAGTCGCATGCGAGTAACCAGAGAAGTGCATGGCCTTAGGAGAGGTTAAACCACACCCCCTGCTATTTCTAGAGCGATTATAAGCAAGATTTGCGCTACATCTTTTCGTTCGTGTCTGCCTTAAAGACGTTGCCAGGATCAAACGTACTAGCGGCATGAGATCTAAGGGATCTCAGAACGGACGATGAAGTTTCCTGCTGCTAGATAACACGGCAGCGTGAACCAGAGTGGACGACAAGCTTCTCGCAGACATTTCACATCTCTGTGTCAATCAGAACACGCTCGAAAGCCCGAGACTAACGGGGGAAACGCCGGGTGGCTAGAATCTCGATTTTCTCCGGAGATCATTAAAAAGTGTGCAAATCTCACACGACCCATTAAGTTCCATTCCAGTTAGATATATACAGACCTTTGAGAAATGCAATGTTATCACTCGTTTGCCAGACATTGACAGAAGCACTAGCATAGTGAAATCTTGTTTGATTCCCTCTGGATTTTCAACTTATTGCAGTGATTTCTATTCTGTGCTAAACGGTATAATATATTTGTTTTAAAGTGATCAGTGGTCTAGTTCATTCATCTTATTTCACTGGATTTTGTGATTAATTTAAAGCTATTAAGTTAAACTTACATCAAATAGTTCCAGTTGAAAATTTAATGAAATATCTATTATATTATTTCCAAAGATGATAGATACTTAAATGCTTAAAGTAACATTTAAAGACGCGAAGGAATTTATAACTAAATTTAATTGAGTTAAGTTCTATATATATATATATGTGTGTGTTTTAACTAATAAACTCGCGGGGAGTTCTTCTTGAATTTATATGATTAAAGACGCGAGTGTATAAATAGTTAACTGTAAATTTATCGCGCTTTAGAATGTTATTTGATTTTTCGGTATGATTTCATGTTTTATCTTTCATATAGGGTGTATCACAACCTTTGCGATCCCAGCAAGAAAAAACTGGTATAGAGTCTCCCAGACTCAGTTCTTAAACCCCTCTAGAACTGGTTGAGACTGTTTAAATTTTAATCTTTGAGGCGATCCTATGTTGGGGATTCCGCTATCTAAATTATAAGAAAGAAAGCACACCCAAAGACAAATTTAACACATCATCAAGCAAATTAAGTTGTAACTGGAAGAAGAACAATTGCCAGAGCTTTTTATTAGTTTACTGCTACTGAGAGAGAGAGAGTACATATTTACCTGAACTGTGACTGTGCCTAGTTTTTCCTCACTGGATTTAAACCATACCACACTAGTCAGTTGTTGGCATCTCGTTTAAGAAATGTCATCACCAGCGGCGAAATCTAAGCAAACCACACCCCATTCTCGCCTGTATCTAACTGTAACAGTACCATCCCATAGACTCTTCTTATAGAATAAAACACAAGAACACTTAGGCTTCACGTCCGGCGATAAGTGAGAATATTTGCTACCAGCCAACCTCGCTACATCTGGGGCTGGACATCGAAGTAACAGACACTTTCACATGGCAAGTGTTAATTGATGGTTTTTGTATAATTTTATGGAGTACCTGATTCCAAGATCGGTAAGTCTGTGTGAGAGTTTGTGTGTTGGCCAGCACGAGCGCGCATGACTGAATGAGTTTTATGTGCAACTATTTTAATTGCAGTACCTGGTAGACACTTTGTTATTTTATTCCTCGTATTGTTCACTGTATAAGTGGGATTTTTTAACTCCGTTATTCCCCCTTCCTAAACTGATTAGTAGAAGGAAAACCAGTTAAGGATAATAGGACTAGTTTCCTAATCTCTTTTTTTCAGGATAGATTACTCCACTGTTGGGTTAACTTATCTATTTTTGTTAACTACCTGTCATTTGGACTAGGTTCCTTTTCATTTGTATGTACAAGAGGGAAGGGCATATGGGATATCAATCTCCCCCCTTCCCCCATCTTGTCATTTGTATTTTATTTCTGTAAACTATGATTTTTGCCTGTCAAAAGATTAATGTCGTGATTTGATTCTTAGTGATAAATAAACAGTATAAAACTTCTAGTATTGTGTTGGAAGGCCCAAGCCCACAATTACCCCATATCTGTTATATTCGTAGTTTGTTTTCACGTGCGTCTGTGTGTTTGAAGCACCAAATTGGTGTGAGCGCAGGTGTGTGTCTGGAAACTGGCAAATAATTGTTTGACCAGGAGAGTTTGAGGAGAAGATTGAGAGGAACGATTGTCGTAAAAGAGCCTGTCCTTACTCTCTCCAGCACTCTGTGAATAAACTATTTACTTTCTAACCCTTATCTATCACAGAGCCTTCACCATCACTGTACACTCTAAACGGGACCACTAGTTCATAGAATTCTCTCAAATAAATTTATAAATTTACGACATCCACCAACATTGATATATATATATATATATATATATATATATATATATATATATATATATATATATATATATATATATATATGTATATATATATATATATATATATATATATATATATATATATATATATATATATATATATATATATATAGAATGTGTGTGTGATTTTAAGTGGGGATGGGAAAAAGGGGGATGGTAAACCTTACAAATAAAAGATCACATTCCTATCTCTTGCAGTTCACGAATCTGCCTTAGTAGCTAGCTCGAGTTTTCATTGAAATGGCGGAAAAAGTACCTTTGATCACGGATACACTGCTATTTTAAAAGCAGGTGGGAGAGGTTTAGTCCGAAATATCCGCTAGTTTAAAGGTTTTCTTTCTCTCTTCCCCCCCTCCCCCTCCCCCCAAAGTCACCTAAAGATTACAAAATCGTTCACCAGGATAACCGGTAGATCGGGTCGACTGGTTGCCGACCTCTGGTGTACACAATGGCATCATTATCCCCGGCATGATCATTTATCAGTTCATTAATTTCCAGCTCTGCTTTTCCATTTCCCCATCTCTGACTTCTTGCCAAGGCTGATGATGACTTGCTGGTAGTTTGTCCAGTTATTACCTGACCTTCTCCACTTTTACCCCTTGGATATATTTCAACTCTGGTGACCTTCCAATCGTTGCCTCTTCCTGTGTTATCCGTGACATCATTATCTGCATTCTTGCTTCCTTTTTGTCAGCTATGTTTTCATGCTGTGGTTATCTACGAATCAGTTATCCAATGCTTACTTACTTAGTCGTTCCCCTTCTACCGTGAGGTGTAGAGGTGTTATCCGATGCACAAAACATAATCCAATGTTTCAAACATAAAAGAACACAAGTGGCAGCTCCCCACTACGCTTCACGGCAACAGTAGAAGGATTTAGTATAGTAAGTAAGTTTATTAATAAATACACTAAGATAACGAGTGAAGTATTACATGCTCACACACACTGATGCGGATAAAAATGATTGTGATGTTAATGTAATGTTACATCTACAGCGCTGACGGTAACTTTGAAGTTTCGTACTATCCTAATTGTGTCCTGTCATCCTCTGGAAAGGTCACTTTCATACCGCCTGCTATCTACACCAGCTCATGTACGATAGATGTCAAGTATTTTCCTTTTGACCAGCAGGTAATCATATTAAAGTAGGGAAGGTGAGATTACGTCTAACAAATGTAGAGAGTGTGAGATTACGACTAACAAATGTAGAGAGTGTGAGATTAAGTATAAGTATAGAGAGGGAGAGATTACGTATTAAAATTTTGACAAGATGAGATTATGTCTAACAAATATTGAGAGAATAAGATTACGTCTAATAAATGTAAAGAAGATGGCATCACATTAGCAGATGTAGTGAGACCGAATTTTATTTCTAACATACGTTGAAATAATTAGATTTCATCTAACACGTATGAACATATTGAGATTACGTCTAACAAATACAGGAATGTTGAGATTACGTGTAGCACATATAGAGATTGTGAGATTACGTCTAATTATTAAGGAGAGGTTGAGATTAGGTCTTAGATATGTAGACGTGATACAATTACGTAACAAATGTTGAGAAGATAATATTACATCTAAAAATTATAAAGGAAGAATGTTACAGAACAATAGAATGGTACTTTAGGAATTTGTGTCCGGCGAAAGCTGCTCAGGTCGGAGGAGTTTTTTCTGGGTTAAATCTTGCACGCTTCATCTCCCCTCCGATACGCCATTAAATAAAAAATACTCCTCATGTACAAGTGGTAGAGTAGTTAGAGATCTTGTTTCTCAACGCAATGGAACTTGGTTCCAAATTACGTTGCGTCACGCTTCAGTTGAATCAGCTGTTACAATTGGTACCTGATTCTGTTCTTGAGTTAAGGAAGGCAAAGGTAGCTAGAATTTGAACTGGTCGCCCCACCTCATAAAGCTGACACCAAGTATAAGCGAAGTCACTTAATATCTGCTACGTAACTACTTGATAATTATCGGTTTTAACGCTCTACCTGAAACTGAGAATATTGTTTGAAAGCTGAATAAACCATCCTTCTAACCATTGTATGTAAGCTAGTAAATGGAAAATAATTCTTTCGTTGTTAAAGAAACTAGTTACTTGGTGATCAGCATACTGAAGGAGCATGACGCACATCTTAGTCTCGTAAAGTAAAACTTTGCGTAGGGAGACTTGATTTTAAACAAACAAAGTGCTTTCAAGTTTAATAACTACAGACTATAAATTCCTGTGCGGGTATGTATTCGCTTTTCCAGTATATAGGAAATTAGCTCAAATATATAGATTTGAAATATATTACTATCATGATGAAAGTCTAAGTGTAGTATACAAATGGGTTTACTTTACTATGTATGTATCATAAATGATTACAAACATTCATTTATTTTCACTGCTTGTATTTTAAAGCGATATTACTTTCCAATGTCTGTATCATACATAATTACAATGATCATCTTACTTTTCAATGTTTGTAACATTAATGTATGAGCATATTATTATGAACGATGGAAGGAATGAACGGTGAAGGGAAAGAAGGAGTTGACCGCGAGTAGCAGACAAAATAAACCCCACTTTCTGTAGCGGATCCTCATGTGACCTTTCCTTTCCTGACCGGGACAGGAGCAGAACGGCAGTCTTGTTATTGTGTATGTACGCGGCCTGGCCAGCTGAATTCGTTCACAGCAGACAGGAATGTTTAACAATGGACTACCTATTTTAGGAACTAGACGGAAAGACGATGCATGGATACCAACAGGCCTACGCTGAGGAAACTACTTAAATTGTTACTGCAGTAATCTGCGTATTGCAAGTAGTATAAAATGTTGTTCTTATGTATTATGCAGGAGGAGCGTGACTTTTTATATAAGGTAAATCAGGAGGAGCGTGACTTTTTATATAAGGAAAATCAGGAGGAGCGGCAGGAGGAGCGTGACTTTTTAATATAAGGAAATACTCATTGTGCAGGTGGAGCATCAGGTGGGGCGTGACTTTTTATAGAGTAATATATTAGTTCGATAATGGTGTTGTTTACAGACAATATTTAGACAACAGTTATACGACATATTTAGACATACAATAGAAAGACGATATATTTAGACAATAATAATAATAATAATAAATTCTTTAAGCGCCAAACACGGCGCATAAGGCAGAAACCAGTGCTCTCCAGGTTGTTCGTTGTGACGCCACTCCTCTTAACTCTTGCACATTATTTACGCCCAACGTTCTTCCTTCTCTTATTATTGTTCTTCTAAGTGTTTCTTTTGGTCTTCCTTTTTTCCGCTTACCCTCAGGAACCCAAGTGAGCGCCTGTAGTGGTATTCTGTTGTTTAGACAATAGGAAGACGATATATTTAGACAATATTGAGACAACAGTTAGCCGATATATTTAGACAATAGGAAGACTTTTAGAGATATATTTACAACAGTTATACATATATTACAACAGGTATATAGACATAGGTAACAAATAATTTAGTTAATATATTTTATTGTTCAAATAACATTATCATATAGTGGTATTGTATAATATATATATATTATATATTGGAAGACGGGAGTTGTGTCTTCAAATAAAATTATAGTTAGTTATACATATAGACATATATTACAACAGTTATACATACATAGGTAACAAAGAAGGGGGTGACGATGCATGGGTGTAATGTAGCGGGCGGGGTTAGGTTAGGGGGGTTTTTGTGTGATGTTGGGTGTGTTATTTAGACATATATATATATATATATATATATATATATATATATATATATATATATATATATATATATATATATATATATATATATATATATATATATATATATATATATATATATATATTTATATATATATATATATATATATATATCGATAATGACGGAAAATATAAAAACGATAATTAGTAGGTTACTAAGGGGGTTTTTGAAGAGTGGGGAGTCTTTTTGTGCTGGCGAGGGTGACGATGTATAGTGGGGTATAGGTTAGGGGGGATTTTGTGTGATGCTGTATTGTACTGTTATACATATATACATACATATATACATACATATATATATTGTATGTATATATGTATGTATATATGTATATACATATATATATTAAAAATATATATATATATATATATATATATATACATATATATATATATATATATATATATATATATATATATATATATATATAAATATAAAATCGATAATGACGGAAAATATAAAAAATCGATAATTAGGTTACTAAGGGGGTTTTTGATGCGAGGGGAGTCTTTTTGTGCTGGCGAGGGTGACGATGTATTGTGGGGTATAGGTTAGGGGGGGTATATTTGTGTGATGTTGTATTGCATTGTTATACATATATATTTACATATATTACAACAATTAGAGATATATAGACATACAATATATAAAATATAAAAAATCGATAATGAAGGAAAATATAAAAAATCAATAATGGTGGGTTAGTAGGTTACTAAGGGGGTTATTGAAGTGAGTGGGGTTTTTTGTGCTGGTGTGGATGACGATGTAGCGGGCGGTGTTAGGTTAGGGGTATTTTTGTGTGATGTTGGGTGTGTTATTCAGACATATATACATACATATATACATATACATACATATATATAAAATATAAAAAATCGATAATGACGGGAAAAAAAAATCGATAATTAGTAGGTTACTAAGGGGGGTTTTTGAAGCGAGTGGAGGTTTTTTGTGCTGGCGAGGGTGACGATGTACAGTGGGGTATAGGTAAGGGGGGATTTTTGTGTGATGTTAGGTGTGTCTGTTCAGACATATATACATACATATATATATATATATATATATATATGTATGTATATATATATATATATATATATATATATATATATATATATATATATAATCGATAATGACGGAAAATTTAAAAAATCAATAATGGGGGGTTAGTAGGTTACTAAGAGGGGTTGTTGAAGCGAGTGAAGGTTTTTTGTTCTGGCGAGGGTGACGATGTATAGTGGGGTATAGGTTAGGGGGGCTTTTTGTGTGATGTTGTATTGCACTGTTATACATATATACATACATATATAAATACTATATATTTTATATATATATATATATATATATAAAATATAAAAAATCGATAATAACGGAAAATTTAAAAAATCAATAATGGGGGGTTAGTAGGTTACTAAGAGGGTTTTTGAAGCGAGTGGAGCCTTTTTGCGCTGGCGTGGGTGACGATGTATGGTTGTAGCTGGCAGGGTGGGTTAGGGGGGTTTTTGTGTGATGTGTTATTGTGTTTGTTATGTGTGTTGGTGTGTTTGTTTATACAGTCTGCAAGCACGTGACTTTTTATGTAAGGAAAATGTGGTGACGCGGTGTGGGAGGAGGAGAGGTCTTGTTATATAGTAATATAAGTTCAATAATGGCGGGTGTGTTGTTGTGTGTTGTTGTTTATACAAAATATTTATGGTACACAGTTATACGTATATATTACATACAGTTAGACAATATTTATATTTACAATATGTAGACGATATTTAGTTATACATTTATTTAGACAATATTACAACAGTTAGACGATATATAAAAGAAAACACTAGATACATTTTATATATATATTTATTGACAAAGTTAGTTGGTCTATGGGTGACGTCTAACCGCACTTCTTTTTCGTGTACGCCTAGGAGAGGCCGAGCACACTCGGTTCGGATTACTTGGCGAGTCTGTCACTTCTTTTTCGTGTAATCATCTTCAACAAGGTGAGTGTCTATCGTTATCGCGCCATCGTTTATGAAGGAAAAACAGTTTTGTGGCGTGCTAGCCAGAGTCTGACTAATCGAAAAACTAATCGATCGTTGGTGTGTTGTCTAGCCGAAAAGGGCAGTAGGACGCGTCGCATAGTACCACCGCGAGCTTTGACCAAGCTGAAATAAATGGCGTAGAGCCCACAAACATTGGTAACTACATCTTGTAAACGTCTAGCGTTGTAGTTAAAAGGTCGGTTAGCTTTATTTAATTCTTTTAAAATAAGATGAAATGTCAAACGAAAGCACAAGTCTCAGCCGCTTGGTAGGTTTCTTCTTCATCTTCGGTGGTAGATTATGTGTTTGTGTGTGTGTGTGTGTGTGGGCGCTCGCGTGTGTGGTTATGTGTCTGTGTGTGGATGTGCGCATGTGCGGGTGTGGTTGTGTGTGTATGTTGGGTTGTAACAGGCGGGTGTACCACCATCGAGAGGTGAGAGTGAAATGTTAGGACTTCCCTGTACTAGGTCTAGCATGAATACTAGGGCCAGTATTGAGAGGTGGAGTGAAGTGTTAGAGACTTGCCTATACTAGGACCAACATCTAGAAGTGGGAGTGAAAGAGACGTGTCACTATACTTGGGCCAACGCCTAGAGGTGGGAGTGTAGTGTTAGAGACTTGACTATACCATTTTTGTGTGTGTGTAGCGCTGTTTTTTTTCGGTGGTAGATTAAAGACGTCGGCCGGTGGGAGTGAAGTGTTAGAGACATGGCTATACTAGGTTCACCATGAAGAGGTGGAGTGCAGTGTTAGAGAATTTACTAGGGTCACCATCAAGAGGTGGGGATGAAACGTTAGAGACATCACTATATCAAGGCCAGCAGGAAGAGGTGGGGGTGAAGTGTTAGAGACTTGGCTATACCATTTTTGTGTAGATATTCTGGTGTGTTGTTGTATTGTGTATGACTCGGCATTGTGTTGTATTTTTATACAATATTTATACAATATGTATTTTACAACAGATGTTAATATGTATACGCACGATATTTATACATACCATATTTAGACAGCATAGATAACATGTCATCACTTCTTTTTATGTACACCCAGTTGGTGGGAACAGGGGAAGTCATCTTAAGTGAGGTGTAAGTATCTGTCGTTATCACACCACCGCTTCAGTAAAGTATGAACGCAATTGTCTGGGCCTTGGTCTTCCAAGTGTCTAGTTATATCAAGGAATATCAGGTTAATCTGTAAAATAAAATAATAATACACGATGAAAAGAACATAAACTTGGTTCCGATAGTCTATATTTAGCGCTGATGTCACTGACTCTAACCGAGTACAAGCAGTATGACTCATTCATCGCTTACATTTGATAATGTTTTCCTCGCGAGCGCAGACCATCGATCGAGTTTAACAACGAGTGGTAAACAGCACGCGCGTGTTGGATTTTCTTAACATGGTTGAAACTGACCTCAATGTTGTCCCACTTGCAACCTGTAACACTTAGAAGTATCTAGTTGGCGCCATAATCTAGTCTGCCTGTGACATATATCTCTACGGTTGTGTTCAATAAAACTGTCTATTTGGCCTTGTCCAACCTGGCCTTTGCTATTATTTTTTATGTTGGAAACCTCGACTGTGTACGGGTCATTTGCATAACACTAGCTGGACATTGGGGTGAGTAGATTTTATTACTCAAGGCTAGACCTAGTCAAGTCTCTAACACTTCACTCCCACCTCTCGAGGCTGGCTCTGGTCATGTCTCTAACACTTCACTCCCACCTCTAGATGTTATAACTGTTTGTAAAATATATATTGTAATATGTACGTATAACTGTTGTATAAATAAACAACACATAACACAATACAATACAACACACCACAACACAAATCACACACACACACACGCACGCACATACAGACGCACAACCACGCACGCGAGCGCTCACACACACATACACACCCAGACACTCATGGTCATACTTTACTGAAGATGTGGTGTGATAACGACAGTTACTAGCGCTCATACCTCGTTGAAGGTGGTTTCCCTTGTTCCCACCAACTGGGTGTATATGACAAGAAGTGATGAAAATGCTTAACCGTTGGAGAGTGGGCTGAAGACCGCAACTGTAAGTTTTTACCTAGGTCAGCCTTTGTTACACGTACGAAAATACTTTGGTGAGTCATATCTAAAGTTTCCTACCAAAACCGGTTGTCACATTTCTATCACCTCACGGCACCAAAATTAAGAAATGGCAATATGAAAACTGTGATACCAAAAGTAAGAAATATGAAAAAACTGTGATACAAAAATTATGAAATGAAAGTGTGAGTGTTGTGATGCAGAAATTATGACATATGAAAACTGTGATACCAAAATTAAGAAATGGAAATATGAAAATTGTGAGACGAAAATTAAGACATGGAAATACGAAAATTGTGCTACCAAAAGTAAGAAATATGAAAACCGTGATACACAAATTATGAAAAATGAAAAGTGTGACTGTTGTGATGGAAAAATTATGAAATATGAAAACTGTGATACCAAAATTAAAAAATGGAAATATGTAAATTGTGAGACCAAACTTAAGAAATGGAAATACGAAAATTATGATACCAAAATTAAGAAATGGAAATATGAAAATTGTGAGACCAAAATTAAGAAATGGAAATACAAAAATTGTGATACCAAAACTAAGAAATGGAAATACGAAAACTGTGATACCAAAAGTAAGAAATGGCAGTGTGAATGGCGTGCCGCAAAAAAAATTATGAAATGGAAAATATATTAAAAAAGCCTAATGGTAAGAAATATTTTGACACCAGTAAGAAATATTTAAAGTATTTGCCAGTTTATCTATTTACCAACAGTTTGGATCCTTTGCGCAGGCCTGGGCGAAAAATTGTGGGACCCTCTTTGCTGCTTGGAAGAAAAGCTTTTACTAAAGTTTGAAAATTGCAGGACCAAACATAGATACCCGTTTGAAAACTGGAACAAATACTTAGTTACATTTATTTAATGTACTACATTTCCGTGGTCGCCGCATGTTTGAACCGCTTGGGAGACAATATAATACCTGTCACCAGATGTCGCCCGTATGAAAAAGTGAAACCTTAAGTAGCGGGGATTCGAACACAAGAACGAGGGAATGTTTCTTTTATAAATTTCTACTATTGCTCTATTGTGTTTTGAACTTGTGACGTGAACAGAAATTTACACGCGATGTTTTGCTCGGGTCATCGATCTGGTTCCAAAACAAGGGAGGGTAAAAGCTCGTGTTTGAACTTTATTAAAAATGAATGAAACTGACCTCGAGATTGTTCGAGTTACAGACTGCAACACTAAGGAGGATCTAGTTGGTACCATAAGGTAGTCTGCCTGTGACATGTGTCTCTACGGTTGTGTTCAATAAACTGGCTATTTGGCCTTGTCCAGTGTTTGACATTATTTTTTATGTTGGAGACTACGGCTGTGTGCGGGGTCACTTACATAGCACTAGCTGGTCATTGGGGTGAATAGCTTTAAATTACACTCACACGCAGTTATTTTATATCTAAGACCCTACACAACGTGAGACTCCCTGTTTTCAACAACGTGAGAATCCCTGCGAACAAAACACACAAGTCTGGTTGATTTGCACCTCTCGATACTCACTCAGTCACACAATCACGGGAACCATTCACAACAAATATCACTCGTTTGTTTTAGCCACATTATTGTTTAGTCAACAGCCCATATATAACATGTGCTATTTAAAGATAGGTCTTTAAAGATATCATTTTATTTTGGTACCATGTTAAGTTCTGCATATACTGTCACATTAACAAAACACTATCACAAATAAAGACCTCTAGTTTTATGTTCAACCGTAAAAACGCTGGTCTCATTGATACACAATTAATTATGTATGAACAGTTGTGCGCAATTAAAGTTCGTGTCTTTGCTGTTGAATCACATTGTCGATAACGGGTGGTCACATGGAACAAAACCGCGCGCTCGAGCTCTGAAATTATCGATCACGCATGCGCGCTGCACATGTGAGAGACAATTCTGTTTTTGATATAATCTAAGACAGAAGGTTTTGGAACAAATCGGTTGTTATATTCGTGTAAAAGGGTACAAGCACAACTCCTTCCAATAAAAAATGTTAAAGCTACTTCTAAATCAGCTTGCTGTTTGTAACAAGACTATAACTCATCCACATAGATAACACCGTTCTGATGAGATCACTTTTGGACAGTGTCCCTATACCTAAACTTGCATGAATTACACAAAAAGAAAAAATTTTTCACATTGACAACGCGTCAAGTATCGCTTAGTTTTTCCAATAATCATGCCCTGACTAGCGCGAAACAAGTCTGAACACGTTTCAAAAACCAGATTAACCTGATATTCCTTGATATAACTAGACACTTGGAAGACCAAGACCCAGACACTCGCGTTCATACTTTACTGAAGCGGTGGTGTGATAACGACAGATACTTACACCTCACTTAAGATGACTTCCCCTGTTCCCACCAACTGGATGTACATCAAAAGAAGTGATGACATGTTATCTATGCTGTCTAACTATGGTATGTATAAATATCGTGTGTATACATATTAATATCTGTTGTAAAATACATATTGTATAAATAATGTATAAAAAGACAACACACTGCCGAGTCATACACAATACAACAACACACAAGAATATCTACACAAAAATGGTACAGCCAAGTCTCTAACACTTCACCCCACCTCTTCCTGCTGGCCATGCTATAGTGACGTCTCTAACACTTCACCCCCACCTCTTAATGGTGACCCTAGTAAAGTTTCTAATACTGCACTCCACCTCTTCATGGTGAACCTAGTATAGCCATGTCTCTAACACTTCACTCACACCGGCCGACGTCTTTAATTTACCACCGAAAAAAACAGAGACCTACACACACACAAAAATGGTATAGTCAAGTCTCTAACACTACACTCCCACCTCTAGGCGTTGGCCCAAGTATAGTGACACGTCTCTTTCACTCCCACCTCTAGATGTTGGTCCTAGTATAGGCAAGTCTCTAACACTTCACTCCACCTCTCAATACTGGCCCTAGTATAGTGACGTCTCTAACACTTCACTCCACCTCTTCATGCTAGACCTAGTATAGGGAAGTCTCTAACATTTCACTCTCACCTCTCGATGGTGGTACACCCGCGTGTTACAACCCAACATGCACACACCCGCACATGCGCACATCCACACACAGACACATAACCACACACACGAGCGCCCACACACACACACACACACAAACACATAATCTACCACCGAAGATGAAGAAAAAACCTACCAAGCGGCTGAGACTTGTACTTTCGTTTGACATTTCATCTTATTTTAAAAGAATTAAATAAAGCTAACCGACCTTTTAACTATAACGCTAGACATTTACAAGATGTAGTTACTAATATTTGTGGGCTCTACGCCATTTATTTCAGCTTGGTCAAAGCTCGCGGTGGTACTATGGGACGCGTCCTACTGCCCTTTTCGGCTAGACAACACACCAACGATCGATTAGTTTTTCGATTAGTCAGACCCTGGCTAGCACGCCACAAGACTGTTTTTCCTTCATAAACGATGGCGCGATAACGATAGACACTCACCTTGTTGAAGATGATTACACGAAAAAGAAGTGACAGACTCGCCAAGTAATCCGAACCGAGTGTGCTCGGCCTCTCCTAGGCGTACACGAAAAAGAAGTGCGGTTAGACGTCACCCATAGACCAACTATCTTTGTCAATAAATATATATAAAATGTATCTAATGTTTTCTTTTATATATCGTCTAACTGTTGTAATATTGTCTAAATATATGTATAACTAAATATCGTCTACATATTGTAAATATAAATATTGTCTACCTGTCTGTAATATATACGTATAACTGTGTACCATAAATATTTTGTACAAACAACAACACACAACAACACACCCGCCATTATTGAACTTATATATTACTATATAACAAGACCTCTCCTCCTCCCACACCGCGTCACCACATTTTCCTTACATAAAAAGTCACGCGCATGCAGACTGTATAAACAAACACACCAACATACATAACAAACACAATAACACATCACACAAAAACCCCCCTAACCCACCCCGCCAGCTACAACCATACATCGTCACCCACGCCAGCGCAAAAAGGCTCCACTCGCTTCAAAAAACCTCTTAGTAACCTACTAACTCGCCATTATTGATTTTTTAAATTTTTCGTTATTATCGATTTTATATATATATATATATATATATATATATATATATATATATATATATATATATATATATATATATATATATATATATATATATATATATATAGTATTTATATATGTATGTATATATGTATAACAGTGCAATACAACATCACACAAAAAGCCCCCCTAACCTATACTCCACTATACATCGTCACCCTCGCCAGCACAAAAAACCTTCACTCGCTTCAACAACCCCTCTTAGTAACCTACTAACCCCGCATTATTGATTTTTTAAATTTTCCGTCATTATCGGTTTTATATATATATATATATATATATATATATATATATATATATATATATATGTGTGTGTGTGTATATATGTATGTATATATATATATATATATGTATATATATATATATATATATATATATATATATATGTAAATATATATATATATATATATATATATATATATATATATATATATATATATATATATATATATATATATATATATATATATATATATATATATATGTGTGTGTGTGTATATGTATGTATATATATATATATATATGTATGAATATATGTCTAAACAAACACACCTAACATCACACAAAAATCCCCCCTAACCTATACCCCACTATACATCGTCACCCTCGCCAGCACAAAAAACGTCCACTCGCTTCAAAAACCCCCCTTAGTAACCTACTAATTATCGATTTTTTTTTCCGTCATTATCGATTTTTTATATTTTATATATATATATATATATATATGTATATGTATATATGAATGTATATATGTCTAAATAACACACCCAACATCACACAAAAATCTCCCTAACCTTACACCGCCCGCTACATCGTCATCCACGCCAGCACAAAAAACCCCACTCACTTCAATAACCCCCTTAGTAACCTACTAACCCACCATTATTGATTTTTTATATTTTCCTTTATTATCGATATTTTATATTGTATGTCTATATATCTCTAATTGTTGTAATATATGTAAATATATATGTATAACAATGCAATACAACATCACACAAATATCCCCCCCCCCTAACCTATACCCCACTATACATCGTCACCCTCGCCAGCACAAAAAGACTCCCCTCGCTTCAAAAATCCCCTTAGTAACCTACTGATTATCGATTTTTTATATTTTCCGTCATTATCGATTTTATATATATATATATATATGTATATATGTATATATATATGTATGTATATATGTCTAAATAACACACCCAACATCACACAAAAATACCCCTAACCTAACCCCGCCCGCTACATTACACCCATGCATCGTCACCCCCTTCTTTGTTACCTATGTATGTATAACTGTTGTAATATATGTCTATATGTATAACTAACTATAATTTTATTTGAAAACACACCTCCCGTCTTCCAATATATATATATATATATATATATATATATATATATATATATATATATATATTATACAATGCCACTATATGATAATGTTATATGAACAATAAATTATATTAACTAAATTCTTTGTTACCTTTGTCTATATACCTGTTGTAATATATGTATAACTGTTGTAAATATATCTCTAAATGTCTTCCTATTGTCTAAATATATCGGCTAACTGTTGTCTCAATATTGTCTAAATATTTCGTCTTCCTATTGTCTAAATATATCGTCTTTCTATTGTATGTCTAAATATATCGTATAACTGTTGTCTAAATATTGTCTGTAAACAACACCATTATCGAACTAATATATTACTATATAAAATTCACGCCCCGCCTGATGCTCCACCTGCACAATGAGTATTTCCTTATATAAAAAGTCACGCTCCTCCTGCCGCTCCTCTTGATTTTCCTTACATAAAAAGGCACGCTCCCCCTGATTTTCCTTATATAAAAAGTCACGCTCCTCCTGCGGTCCTCCTGAATAATACCTAAGAACAACATTGTATACTACTATTGCATCAGAAGAGTAATTACACATGTATTTTTGTTTTGTCCAACAGATATATGCAGTGCAATATGCCACGTCTTGTCTCTTATTGCTGAAAATAGGTTACCTATCCCTCCAGTGGCCATATAAGTCCTCGCCCACCAGTCACCATAATTCCCTTCAATTACGAGGGGCGTTCAGAAAGTAATGCACCACATCGTTTTTCTCAGCTAATAATGAAGATAGAAGCATGAAATTTTGCACACTTCAAATATGGCATGTGCCAATTGTGTGAACCAAATTGCACCGCAACCGGTCAAATAATACGGCTGTCCTAAACCGTTGAGATGGAGCATGTTAGCAACTTGCGTTATAAGCAGCGAATTGTGATAGAATTTCTCGTTGCAGAGAAGGAAACTGTTGTGAACATTCACAAGCGTCTATGTGATGTGTATGGAAGTTTTGCAGTCGACAGGAGTACAGTCAGTCGCTGGGTTCAGAGAATCAAAGAATCAGGAAGTGGAGATAAGGAGCTGCTTGATCGGCCGCGCTGTGAACGTCCTGCCACAGCCACCAACGCAGAAATGTTGAAATGCGCTGAGGACATTATTCTTACTGATAGGCGAATCACTACTCAACAATTGGCCTTACAGCTGGCAGTCAGCATTGGTAGTGCAAATGCAGTTATAAAAACTCTCGGATTTTCAAAGGTTTGCGCAAGATGGGTTCCTCGAAGTCTCACAAATGACCACCGATTGCAAAGGAAAGCAATTTCTTCTGAATTGTAGGAGCGTTTCAATGCTGATGGAGAGAACTTTTTGGCTAAGATCGTTACAGGTGACGAAACCTGTGCACATCATTTTGAACCTGAGACAAAAAGACAGTCAATGGAGTGGCATCATCCGCAATCACCACGAAGAAAGAAATTCAAGACAATTCCTTCAGCTGGAAAAGTCATGATCACTGTCTTTTGGGACATTGAAGGTGTGATTCTTGTGGACGTTATGCCAAGAGGAGAGACAATCAATTCGCTAGCTTACATTAAGACATTAAAAAAACTCAATCAACGTTTTCGCAGAGTTCGGCCACACAAGAATCCAGCAGACCTGCTTCTCCTTCACCACAATGCGCGACCTCACACAAGTCTGGCAACACGGGAAGCAATCACCAAATTGGGTTGGACTGTACTACCCCATCCACCCTATAGTCCCGATTTGGCACCCTCTGATTTTCATCTATTTGGTCCACTTAAAGATGCACTCCGTGGGACAAGGTTTGAAGATGATGAAGGAGTGATTCATGCAGCGAAGAAATGGCTATATGATCAAGACAAAATCTGGTACGGGCTAGGAATACATGCTCTTGTTTCGAGCTGGCATAAAGCCGTACAAGTTGGATGGGGATTATGTTCAATAATACCGATATTTACTTGACATATCCATGTATATTGTGTATACATTTCATGCTTTTTTAATAAACAGCTCCTGAGAAAAACGATGTGGTGCATTACTTTCTGAACGCCCCTTGTATTTCAAAGATTCTCAATACTAAACATCACCTCTCCCATACTCCACCCATTATAACCTTCCATCCCACCTTTGGAAGCAAATTCGTTATCTGTGGATATGTCATCAAATGTGGAAACGTTACATCAATCCTGAATTTATAAAATCGTGTTCAGATTCTGTGCCCTGTTGTGGATACCTTATTCGAGCACTGAAGTTAATTTCAAAGCATTGGATTACGTTATTTTTCCAAGAGAACACCAAGATACCTTGTATAAGTTGTTTCCAACATTCACACCAAAGGAACACAGAAACAAACATTTATTTTCACACAAACAGTATTTCACATATTTCCAGCTAAGTTTAGGATATTATCTGGCCTGCCGGGAACTTTACTAACACAATTCATTTATCATTTTTTTTTTCACTTTTTGGTTAATTAATTACGTTAACTAGTTAACTAAGATAATTAAGTGGTACATTTAACAGATAATAGTGTGTGTATGTGTGTGAGATATTGAAGGGAATTATTTATACTTAAGTATTGCTCAAGTGATGAGACCTTATATCAGCAGAAATAAGGGATTGTCAAAATTTCAATTATACTAAACATCTGTTAATGAGTTACATTACTTCATAGAATTAATACTCGTAATATTCCCTGGAGCTTAGTACATTGATTATCAGTTAGTTGTATTGGGCTGTTGTATTACAATACTTCATAGAAATATTAGTAATACCCAGAAACTAGTGTAACATACGTGGAGAGTGTAACAACCTTCACAGAAATAGAGAAAATGACCGATTTACTAAAACTAAGGATGGATCTTTTGAAACATACTAAAGAGGTTGAAATGAGTGAAGTAGAAGATAAAGCATTTATAGAGGCCGAAATAGAAAAACACAGAGAAGCAACGGAAAGAGAAAAGATACGGACTCATGAGTTCCGGTTCAGAGAACTAGAGGTTCAGAATCGCCGAGTAGAAACTAGCTCCAGCCGCCCCGCTTCTCCCACTAACGCTTCATCACCTGAAAACGCCTCTAGTCTAGCACCCAACTCACCGGCTATGACTTTCCGAATGGAAATGTTTTGCGAGCGAAATGAACAAATTGATCTCTTCTTGGATAGATATGAGCGAACTTCGTCATCGTATCTTCTTCTTCTTCTTTGATCCTTAGCCGCCGACCGTCAAAGCAGTCAGTGGCCATTACGCCTGGTGGCGTCTTGTAGGGCAACAACAAATTGATTCCACTTTGCTCGGTCGGCGGCCATCCTTCGTACAGTGCCCCAACTCTGGTTCATTCTTTGCATCTCAGCCTCCACAGTCCTCCGTCATCGTATGGCCTGCCCAAAATCACGTGGAATCTTAAACTTTCTCAAGGATTAAGAGGGACTAAATACTAAGTATTTACTAAATTAACCCAAGCAGAGCAGAACGATTACGATGCTCTCAAGCACAGTGTGTGCAATAGAGTACTATTGTCGCCAGAGAAAACAAGAAGAGCTGTGTGTGTGGTTTTCTGAGTGAAGAACTCACTGACTCAGCCTGTGTCTTCTGTCTATCTCTCTTGCGCATCACTTTCACACGTCCGTGTGCACTATTGTCCCTCACCTCTCTGCTGGTGTCAAGCTTTGCCTACTGTTAATTAAATTTTCATGCGACAGCAACAAGTAGCGATGGTCCCTACGGTGCCACTTTGAAGTGGGCGACAAAAAGATCTCACAAAAAGCAGAAGAGAAAAGAACATGCCGAAAGGATCACCAAGAAAAAATAGTAAATGAGGGTGATATCCTCAGGGGTGCATTCCCCTGGTCAGTTGTAACTAAGGGCACTACTAGTACTCAAAATCAGAGTCATGTACCAATTGTCAGGTACGCAGACAGGTGAGTGCCGCTACTAGTTTCGATCCAGGAACCGGTAACGTGTCAAACATATTGTTGCTGCGAGGAAATAAACAGCATGTCATTTTTTTCTCTTCTGTACCTTTTATCCTCTAATATGTCTTCTATATTACTTGACAGAACTGTGAGATGAAGTTTGGATCGTGGACCTTTACAGGAAAGACAGTCGTGTATATCATTCCCGAGGCAAAGAGGAAAGTAATCCTTGACGATTATATGAAAAATGGAGCATGGGACATTATTGATAGTAAAAGTGAAATAACTGAGATAAAAGACTCCATCACAGGAGAGGTACGAATAGGTCATGTTCTAACATTGTAAAATATTCTAGCTATGAGTTATTTTCTGATCATGGGTTATATTAGAATATACACTAGTCATAATAATAATATTAATAATAATAGCCCCTTCAGTCATAACCGACCACGGGAATAGGCCCCTGAGGTGACAGCCCTCAGCTGATTTTTTTTCCTGATGTTCGTTTCGACGTTGTCTCCTCTCCTTTGCTTGCTCTGAAAGCTTCTTTTCACCCACTCTGAAGTGGCGCAATAGAGAGTATCGCCACTTGGTGTGATTGGCAGCTTCATTCGCCCACAAGTTGCTGGTTTTATATCCAGTACCCTCTCATGTCTCTTGCATACATCTTTGAACCTCACCAGTATCCTCTCGTGTCTCTCTTGCACATATCTTTGAACCTCACCAGTGCCCTCATGTCTCTTGCACATATCTTTGAACCTCACCAGTGCCCTCATGTCTCTCTTGCACATATCTTTGAACCTCACCAGTATCCTCTCATGTCTCTCTTGCACATATCTTTGAACCTCACCAGTGCCCTCATGTCTCTTGCACATATCTTTGAACCTCACCAGTGCCCTCATGTCTCTCTTGCACATATCTTTGAACCTCACCAGTATCCTCTCATGTCTCTCTTGCACATATCTTTGAACCTCACCAGTATCCTCATGTCTCTTGCACATATCTTTGAACCTCACCAGTACCCTCATGTCTCTTGCACATATCTTTGAACTTCACCAGTACCCTCATGTCTCTCTTGCACATATCTTTGAACCTCACCAGTATCCTCATGTCTCTTGCACATATCTTTGAACCTCACCAGTACCCTCATGTCTCTTGCACATATCTTTGAACCTCACCAGTACCCTCATGTCTCTTGCACATATCTTTGAACCTCACCAGTACCCTCATGTCTCTTGCACATATCTTTGAACCTCAGCTGCGGTCGTCCAGCTGTTCCTTTGCAATCTGCAAATTGTTTGTACGATATCTTTCGGGATGCGACCATCTTCCATGCGGCGGACATAGCCAAGCCAGCATAGTCAGCGCTGACTAAATAATGTATGCTTGCTTTGGAGACCAGCACGTGACAACACTTCGACATTTATCACTTTATCACTAGTCATATTGTGAACAATAAAGTCCAACTCAAATATCAGAATCTTTATTTCCAAATGTCAAGTCAGTCATATTGTATGATTCTGGAACATGGAGAATTAAAAAAAAAAAACAACCAAAAAGCTACAGACTGTCATAAATGGGCGGTTGCGTAGAACAGAAGGATTGAAATGGTATGACAAGATCACCAATGTGGAACTGTTGACGAGAACCAGACACGATCACCAATGTGGAACTGTTGACGAGAACCAGACACGATCACCAATGTGGAACTGTTGACGAGAACCAGACACGATCACCAATGTGGAACTGATGACGAGAACCAGACAAGATCACCAATGTGGAACTGTTGACGAGAACCAGACAGGATCACCAATTTGGAACTGTTGACGAGAACCAGACACGATCACCAATGTAGAACTGATGACGAGAACCAGACAAGATCACCAATGTGGAACTGTTGACGAGAACCAGACAGGATCACCAATGTGGTACTGTTGACGAGAACCAGACAAGATCACCAATGTGGAACTGTTGACGAGAACCAGATAAGATTACCAATGTGGAACTGTTGACGAGAACCAGACAAGATCACCAATGTGGAACTGTTGACGAGAACCAGACAAGATCACCAATGTGGAACTGTTGACGAGAACCAGACAAGATCACCAATGTGGAACTGTTGACGAGAACCTGACAAGATCACCAATGTGGAACTGTTGACGAGAACCAGACAAGATTACCAATGTGGAACTGTTGACGAGAACCAGACAAGATTACCAATGTGGAACTGTTGACGAGAACCAGACAAGATCACCAATGTGGAACTGATGACGAGAACCAGACAAGATTACCAATGTAGAACTGTTGACGAGAACCAGACAAGATCACCAATGTGGAACTGATGACGAGAACCAGACAAGTGCCAGAGGAACAAGAGATGAGAATAAGAACGCTGGAAATAAATAGGACAAACATTGATGGAACCTGTTGATAACATTGTCAGGGCAGCCCTTGTTCTTGAATCCTCAGGGGTAAGAGAGGTAGAGGGAGGACATGGAACACGTGGTGAAGAGGACTGGAGACAGACATGAAGGCATGATGAAGACCTTGAGATGATATCACGTGACAGGACGACCGTATTAAATTTTAAACAAATAAAAATAATCATCATCTTGTTTATGTTTATCGATTTTGATCGATATGAGACATTTTAAAATGCATTTTTGTACATAACTTCTAAAATATTTCCTATAGATCGTGACTGACCGGGACTTCTTTAACTGGGGTTAATTTTTGCCTTTATCATTCCGGATAATCACGAATCAACTGCATTTTAATCATGGGTTATTTTCTAATCATGGGTTATTTTCTTATCATAGGTTATTTTCTATTCATGGGTTATTTTCTATTCATGGGTTATTTTCTAATCATGGGTTACTTTCTATTCCTGGGTTATATTCTAATCATTTCGTTATTTTCTAATCTTGGGTTTTATATTCTAATCATTTCATTATTTTCTAATCATGAGTTATGTTCTAATCATGGGTTATTTTCTATTCCTGGGTTATATTCTAATCATTTCATTATTTTCTAATCTTGAGTTTTATATTCTAATCATTTCATTATTTTCTAATCCTGGGTTATATTCTAATCTTGATTGGGCGAAAGGAACTCTTACAGCTTGCGGAGAGGAGGAGAAAACGTCGAAACGAACACCAGGAAAAAAAGCAGCTAGGGGCTGTCGCTTCAGGGGCGCATTCTTAGTCAGCTATAACTGAAGGGGCTATTAATATTATTATATTCTAATCATTCGTTATTTTCTTACCATTTGTTATATTCTAATCGTGTGTTATTTTATACTAATTGATTATATTCTAATTATTCATTATTTTCTAATCCTGTGTTATATTCTAATTATTCGTGATTTCCTAATCATAGGTCATGTGTTATTATCTAATTATGGATTAAATTCTAATCATTCATTATTTTCTAATCATGGGTTAATTCTTAATTATAAGTTATTATCAAATCATGGATTGTATTACAAGCATTCGTTTTTTTTCAAATCATGGGTTATATTACAATCATTGGTTATTTTCAAATTATGGATTTTTTTACAATCATTCGTTATTTTCAAATCATGGATTATATTAAAATCATTCGTTATTTTCAAATCAGGGATTATATTACAATCATTAGACCATATATTCACTCTCAGGAACATTATAGAGCAGTGCTCAGAATGGCAAAGACAGCTTTACATAAATTTTGTTGATTTTGAAAAGGCTTTTGACAGCATACATAGGGACAGTTTATGGAAAATACTGAGGGCTTATGGAATTCCAAGCTGCATAGTGTCAATCATAAAAAGCCTCTATGCCAACTTTACGTGTAGTGTTGGGCAGAGCAACCTAACCTTCGAGGTGAAGACAGGAGTACGACAGGGATGCCCCTTATCAACCACTCTATTTTTAACAGTCATAGACTGGGTGATGCGCCAGACAACAGAGGGCAGTCCAAGAGGAATAAGATGGACTACATTTTCAACATTGGAAGATCTGGAATATGCAGATGACATTGCACTGCTGGCACATTCACATCAACACATCCAGGAAAAAACGGATAGACTCAATAAATTTAGCCAGCAGCTGGGCTTGAACATCAATTTAAAGAAGTCTGAGGTCATGACGCTCAATGTGAGCAACCCTGAGCCCATATCAGTAAGGAATCAGCAACTGGTACAGACAGATACCTTCACATACCTAGGAAGCATAGTAACACCAGACGGTGGAGCAGGCAAAGACATCAACATCAGAATGAATAAGGCAAGAACAGCCTTCTTTAGCCTAAATAACATCTGGAAGTCCTCCCAATACAGCACAAGCACAAAATTAAGATTATACCAGAGTTGCGTGCTTTCTGTGCTTCTCTATGGTGCGGAATGCTGGAGAGTCACAGAGAAGGAAATGTCAAAATTGTCCTCTTTTCACACAACATGCCTAAGAAAAATTCACCGAATCTTTTGGCCGAATACCATCACCAACCAAGATCTGCTTACTCGTAGTAAGCAAGAGGACATGCATACCATCATAGCTGGCAGACGCTGGAGCTAGGTTGGTCATGTCCTCAGAAGAGACCCCGATGCCATCACAAGAACAGCTATGCTCTGGATCCCTGAAGGAAAGCGAAAGAGAGGCCGACCAAAAACAACTTGGCGGAGGACTGTGGAGGCTGAGATGCAAAGAATGAACCAGAGTTGGGGCACTGTACGAAGGATGGCCACCGACCGTGCAAAGTGGAATCAATTTGTTGTTGCCCTACAAGACGCCACTAGGCGTGATGGCCACTGACTGCTTTGACGGTCGGTGGTTAAGGATCGAAGAAGAAGAAGAATTACAATCATTCATTATTTTCAAATCATGGGTTATATTACAATCATTCGTTATTTTCAAATCATAGGTTATATTACAATCATTCGTTATTTTATAATTGTCACGTAGACATTTATGATCTATAAATTTTCTACATCCTCTTCTTTCCTTCCACCCGTGTCCTGTATTTTTATTATCTCTCTTTACCTTTTTCCTATATTTTCGCATTCGTTCGTTGCGAAAAATATATTTCTTTCCCATCATCGTTTTTCTTTCTCATACTGAAGAGTAACTTGATTACGTAGATGTCAGTCTCTGCCGGTCGAACGATAGCTGTGAATATACGGTTCTCGCCAGACAGAACGTCTGCAGTCTCCCCGGTCAGAGCGCTGCCTGACCAGATTTCTGGGCCGGGGGTGTGAGAAATTGCGCTCCGCACTGCAGACGGGGTGTCTGAGATTTGCAACTGACACGCGTACATCTCGGTCAGTACGTGGCAGTTACGACATGCGTTTAGGTGTTAAACGTATCGTTAAAGCCGGAAAGGGGAGAGCATTTCGTTCTACGAAATAAACGTTCACCTCTTTGTCCGTTTGATAGATATAACCAGAATGTTAAACTTTAATTTCATTCTGACTCTTAAATTCGCAGTAGACAGATCGCTATGCTAGATTTAATATCTGTGTTTTGGCGAAGTCTGAGTTTCTTGGGCATTTGCCGAGTTCTAGATTACCATTAGATTACAGTATTCTAGTTCATGGTTTAGTCTGTAGTTACGCGTGAGGTAAATATTATATATAATAGATCTCTAGTATTTTGTGAAGTGATAAAGTGTTCAATCGCCTATTTCATTTTAAACTAGTTCTGTGTGCAGAGTGATTATTTAAATAGTTTGTTATATTCTTTAGTCGACGAGTTACAGTGGAAAGCAAGATAAATTATAAATTTCTAGCTAAACCCATTCGGCTAATAAAAATAATTCCATTTAACTGCTAATACTCAGGCGAGATACATTTTCTAAACTAACTTATAACTGCTAGATGTCTCATGAGTGTTGACGAAATATATTTATATGTATTTCAAATTCATGATGATTGATTTTATAATCTAACTTATTTCACGGGAAGGGTTAAATGATAAGCTCTACGCTTGCAGTTTAAAATATAAGTTATATCCTTATACATAGTATGTATAATTGTTTTATATATGCTTTTTCCATTTTATGCAGTGAATACTGGGGTGATTCAAACTTGCCGGCGTTTAGTAGTAAAGAGTCATACTTGTGAGAAGAATAGACATTTCCTATCTTTAACCACGTGGGTTGTTTCAAGTAACACTGGTCTGACAGTGCATGTGCCATCAGAGATAGACAGTAATACCAATCCCACTAACGGTTTTCTAAAGACCAAATGTTTATACTGGGCCTTTGAGCCAGACTTTATTTCTTCACAATAAACTCAAATATACATGCTGCTTCGCGGCGAGAAAAATTACAAGAAATAGCATTAATATTTCCGACAAGTATTGAAAGAGTGAATAGTGAACCAAGACTATCTGTTGAAAGAAGTTGTCCTCTGGTCATCTTTCCAAATTAAGGGAACCCTCATGTTTCTTGACTCTGTGTGCCCGTTTAAACTTGCCTATCCAAACTGATTCAAGTGACATTAACAGTAATCAAAAATTTAACTGGTGAAGTGAACGCTCCCCGAAAAACAGTGGAAGAAACCTGTAATTGTAGAGCTGGGATTCGCTTTATCCAAAGAATACAGATTCACTGTAGAGAAGTGTCCTACGGTTGCGCCAGACGGTGAACAACATCAAGTTTTTTTAGGTAAGCACGTGTGCCAGGGTACCCTGATGAAAGAACCGAGTGAAAGTGGACTGAGTGAGTTTTTGATAACTATTTATTCCCCCCCACTTTATAATCTCCTTACGGAAGATTGGCTGCTTGATTAAATGGTTCCTTTTGAAAGACAATATTAGACCCTAATCATATGTATTTATGACTCTTTGGGCCATCATCTGTCTCATAACGGGGCTGTGGGCTAAACCTAGAGTTAATATCATACCGGGGCTATCATCCTTGTAGCATTCTCTTGATATTTTATGACTATTTGTATATGTTTTTTTGATGTAAATTCTATGTATTGTGAAGAAATTTTAAATGATAATTAAAATTTCCCTTGGAATTAATCAGCGTGTTGGTCAGCTCGTTCTAGTATATATATATATAAGTATTGTTATACGTTTCCCACGTCTGTGTGTTTAACTGTCGTCACGTGTATGTGCGTGCCCGTGAGTAGATAGAAATATAGGTAAAATATATATATGTGTTTAGACTGTCTGACACTGTAAAGCTGTCGTAGAAGATAGATGAGAGAGAGAAGAATTTTTTTCGCTTTCAGAGACAGCCTCTATATCACATTCTATCATCTCACTTGTGGAAATTCTATTTTCTTTTTACTAACTCTCACTGTGTCTATCACCTATTCTAACCTATTCAGAAGGGACCAACCCAAGTCTTAATTCTCCTATCTAAAAATCTACGACAATAATCATGGGTTATATTACAATCATTCGTTATTTTATAATCATGGGTTATATTACAATCATTCGTTATTTTATAATCATGGGTTATATTACAATCATTCGTTATTTTATAATCATGGGTTATATTACAATCATTCGTTATTTTATAATCATGGGTTTTATTATAATCATTCGTTATGTCTGTCAGCAGACTTGAAAAACTGGTGCTTGGGTGGATTAAGATTGATATGTTACAGCAAGGTGACCTGTGTAGAACTGGTGGCAACAGGCAGACTAATACCGGTGGAACAAGATATGACGAGAACACGTGACTTTGGATAAGACACAGATTGAGACAACAGCGGATATATGAAAACCAGTCAATGACTTTCTGATCCAGTCAATCAATTTCTGATCCACACAGTCACTCTCTGATCCGCGCAATCACTTTGTGATCCACTAAATCATTTTATGATCCACCTAACCACTTTCTGATCCGCTGAATCACTTTCTGATCCCTCTCACTCACTTTCTGATCCACTCAATCGCGTTTTGATCCACTCAATCCCTTTTTTATTTTATTGTATCTCCAAGCTTGTATTGCCATCAATAATTTCTCCTTGTTTCTCAACAGCCAAAAGAAATTATTGTCTTCAACTTGAAGCTGGGAAGGAAGACGCTGTTTTACACAGTGAATTTGATTATACCCTGTTTCCTGCATGCCCTGGCTTGTATCTGTGTGTTCGTTGTCCCAGCTGGCAAGGGGGGTAAGAAGATAACACTGGTGATTAACGTGCTTGTCTCGCTGGTTATTTTACTCCTGGTGCTGCAGAAAGTGAGTACACCCGTGACATTGTAGCTGTCATCAGGTATTGACATTGTAGCTGTTATCAGGTAGTGACATTGTAGCTGTTATCAGGTAGTGACATTGTAGCTGTCATCAGGTAGTGACATTGTAACTGTCATCAGGTAGTGACATTTTAGCTGTCATCAGGTAGAGTGACATTGTAGCTGTCATCAGGTAGTGACATTGTAGCTGTTATAGGGAAGTGACATTGTAGCTGTCATCAGGAAGTGACATTGTAGCTGTCATTAGGTAGTGACATTGTAGTTGTCATCAGGAAGTGACATTGTAGCTGTTATCTGGTAGTGACATTGTAGCTGTTATCTGGTAGTGACATTGTAGCTGTTATCTGGTAGTAACATTGTAACTGTCATCAGGTAGTGACATTTTAGCTGTCATCAGGTAGAGTGACATTGTAGCTGTCATCAGGTAGTGACATTTGTAGCTGTTATAGGGAAGTGACATTGTAGCTGTCATCAGGAAGTGACATTGTAGCTGTCCTTAGGTAGTGACATTGTAGTTGTCATCAGCTTGTGACATTGTAGTTGTTATCAGCTAGTGACGTCGCTGTCATCAGCTAGTGACATTGTAGCTGTCATCAGGTAGTAATTTATTGCGTCATTTCCCTGAGGCATCCTTCATTCAACCATCTACGATTGTCATTTAGTTACATTTGAAAGCGATTCAGATGCGAACCCACAAATATATCAATCGATAATACCTCTTAGCTCCCCAAGGAGCATAGACCTTCAACAAACACATGCCAACTCCTACTGTCACGTGCCATCAGCTCATGTTCTTTCCACGTCTTCCTCCACATCTTCACGTCTGTCTCCAGTTGTCTTCTCCGTGTGTTCTAGTACATCATTGCCTCCCTTTGCCTGGGGATTCTACAACACAGACTGTCTACTAAAGATACTATATCTGACACGTAAGATTTTAAAATGAAACAACACTAAAAACATGACTGATTTTGAGGGAGGAAGGGGTTAAAACAGATTAGATCAGGTATCATCTTCGCCGTGGAGGTTGGCTGCAATAGATTTCCAATATCTTCCGTCTCTTGTCTTGATGGTGCACTCTGATAGTCTCTTTCCTGTCCATCTCTTGATGTTATCTTCCGACGTATATCACTGTCTTCATCTTGCACGGTTGCCTTCAACGTTTCCTTCCCTTATGGTCTTCAGCAAGGTGTTATATCCTTTAATAACCAACGTATTTTATCTGTCTAACTTAACATATTCTTTAGTTCTTTTTTAGTTCCTAGCTTATCTATAACTTTATTATTTTTTTCTCTCTTTCCATGACATTGACTCCCTTGTTCTAGATATCGACGTTTCAATGTCCGCAGTTTTTTCTTTGCCTTTTTGTTTACAGTCGATGTTTCTATGCCGCACAGTAATGAACAGTTTATTTACACTTCATGACTCTCGGTTTTAATTTACAAGTTATATGTTTGGGTGCTGGTATCTCGTGTTGTGTCACATTTGGACGAAAGTGTTTGTGGTTTTCCAGATCCATAGGTACTTAGAATGATAACGGGACTACAACAGTTATTCAGACGTTCAGTTCAGAGTCTTTGAACTTTTGATTTTACTTCCACCTCACACAATCGTTATGTTGCACATTGTAGATTTTACGTCAATCTTACACAATCGTTATGTTTTACATTCTAGATTTTACTTCCATCTTAGACAGTCGTTATATTTTATATTCTAGATTTTACTTCCATCTTACACAGTCGTTATGTCGTATATTCTAGATTTTACTTTCACCTCATATAGTCGTTAGATTCTACATTCTAAACTTTAACTTCACCTCACACAGTCGTTATGTTGTACATTCTAATATTTACCTTCATCTCACATAGTCGTTATGTTGTACATTCGAAACTTCAACTTCACCTCACACAGTTGTTATGTTGTACATTCGAAACTTTACCCTCATCTCACAAAGTCGTTATGTTGTACATGCTAAACTTTAACTTCACCTCACGCAGTCGTTGTGTTGTATATTGTAGATTTTACTTTCACCTCACACAGTCGGTATGTTGTATATTCTAGATCTTACATCCGCTTCACACAATCGTTATGTTGCACATTGTATGATAGGAAACTCTTTACAGAGCAATACAACAGGAAGCAATCTGATCATCAGAAGATGTCCCCCCATCCGACAAGTGTTTCGGCCCGATTACTCCTTTACACTCTAAAGGGGGGGGGGGCATCCCACTTGGGTCATGACTCCCAAGCGTCTCAGCTTCCTGTTGTCTTGTATCGAAAATGAACCCATTTCACTTATGGTAGCAACTTTTAAATCCACAACGCCAGCCGCGGAGGCAATTGTGAAAGTAACAAAGAGAAGACAAATTATTCCGTTCGTTCCGTCGCCCTTCACAACTAAGGACACACACTGAGACATTAGCGCGCAGCCGACGAGCTGCGCGCCGCAAGCCACTGAAATTTACCTGACACTCTCCCTATAGTATACATCGCCTGTTGCCCCAGAGTCGCATCTCTTTCACTCGTACACCAAAAAAAACTCAGCGTTGTGGACTTAGAAAAATTTTGGTGTTTTCTGTACCGCAGCGTTTATTGTTACGATGTCCATCGTCCATTGCGGTTGTTCCACAGCCAGCCTGATGCCTTTTCGGCAGTTTCACTAAGCCTCTTCAGTGCCCTTGTTCTAGACTGTCCCTTCAGCCCCAACAGTTTCAATAAATCATACACTGATGCAGCCACAAGCCCTCTTGCGCCCACTTCAACCGCCATGACCCTTGCACTGAATCCATCGTGTCTCAGATCCGCGGCCAGATCGCTATACTTGGCCGCTTTGAATGAATGTTGCTCGTCTAATCTGGATTCAAATGGCACGGTCAGTTCAATCAGTATGACCTGAAGCGTTGCTGCAGAATGAAGCACTATATCCGGCCGTCTCCGCGATTTTCTGATACACTCTGGATATGCCCCCCGTCCAGGTAGGTCTACCGCCATCTCCCAGTCGTTTGCACAGTCAAGAAGAGATGGTAAACTGCTACCAGGTTTACTCGGTTTGGGGTGTGCTGACTTTCCTGAGACTTTACCTCAATCTTACACAATTGTTATGCTTTATATTATATACTCGTATTTTACCTGCACTTCAAACAGTCGCTATTGTTTTACATTCTAGATTTTACATCCACCTCAAACAGTCGTTATGTTATAAATTCTAGATTGTATGTCCATCTTACACACTCGTTATTTTGCCAATTCTAGACTTTACTTCCATATTGCATAGTTGATATGTTGTAAATTCTAGATTTTACTTTCACCTCACACAGTCGTTATGTTGTATATTCTAGATTTTACTTCCATCTCATACAGTCGTTATGTTGTATATTTTAGATTTTAATTCTACTTCACACAGTCGTTATGTTGTATATTGTAAATTTTACTTTCACCTCACACAGTTGTTATGTTGTATATTTTAGAATTTAGTTCCACCTCACACAGTCGTTGTGTTGTATATCCTAGATTTTACTTTCACCTCAGACAGTCATTATGTTGTACATTCTAAACTTTACCTTCTTCTCACACAGTCGTTTTGTTGTATATATTAGATGTTTCCTTCACCTCACGCAATCGTTACGTTTTATATTCTAGATCTTACCTCCATTACACAATCGTTACGTTTTTTTTATTCTAGATTTTACCTCCATCACACAATCGTTACGTTTTATATTCTAGATTTAACCTCCATCACACAGTCGTTACGTTTTATATTCTAGATCTTACCTCCATCACACAGTCGTTATATAATATATTATAGATTCTACCTTTACCTCATACAATCGTAACGTTTTATCTTCTAGATCTTACCTCCATCACACAATATCCCGCTTATAGCCAAGTATTTTATCTTCACCTTTATCATGAATGTCCTGGAGATCCTTGTTGCCATTATTGTCATATTCGCTCACAACAGACCGCCGCGTATGGCCACCATTCCAAGATGGATGCGCTGGTTGTTATTGTATAAGTAAGTACTAAAATCCCTTTATAACATAAAATGAATGACTGTGTTTTTTATAGGTAAGGCCAACATTCCTTTAATAATATAAAAATAATGATTATATTTTGTTGAAGTAAAGTCTAACATTCTGTAGGTGTTTTTGCACAAGGAAGTCAAAAATTGTCTTTATGTAATGCTTTTGTAATAAGTAAGTCTAACATTCTTTTCATGATGGTGTATTGAATAAAAAAGTGTAACATTCTTTTAATGATTATGTTTTGTACAAGTAAGTCCAACATTCTGTTGATGATTGTATTTTTGTATAAGAAAGTCCAAAATTATCTCATGATTGTGTTTAAATATATGTAAATTCAACAGTCTGGTCATGATTGTATTTTTATATTAGTAAGACCAACATTTTGTTTATGATTGATTTGAGTATAAAAAAGTGCAACATCCTGTTCATACATTCTATTCATGTGGTGATTTTTTTACAAATAAGTCCAACATTCTCTTCATGACGTTATTCTTGGAAAGTTCAACATTTTGTTAATGAGAGTGTAATTGCTTTAATAAGTGCTACTTTCTTTTCAAAGTAATTTTTTTCAAATAACTCCATGGTAGATATGTGTGTTAGTAATTTTTATAAGACAGTTTAACCTGTTCTTTATTACACTGATTTTGTCTGAGTAAGTCAACCATTCCCCCCTCCCACGTAGCACCCGGGGGTTTATGATGAGACAAGAAAAGAATAGGACTACAGGTCCTTCAAGCAATCATGTCAGACGACTACTATGAAACTGTGCATGGTACCGGTAACGTCATCATCTAAAACGCACATGCGCATTTTAGTGCAGGGTTCTTGCAAGGGAGGCAACTGATGCTTGTGACTCCAAGCCTCAAGGTAGGCAACTGAAGGTTGTGACTCAAAGCTTAAAGGGATGCAACTGAAGCTTGTAATTCCATGCTTCAAGGGAAGCAGCTGAAGTTTGTGACTCAGCCTCATGAATTGGGTACCAGAGCAATTTCTGTGAAGGTTAAGGCGGCCGGCGTGATGCTGACCACATCACCCCTAGTGTGCCGATGGTCAATAAAATATGGACCTAATAGCATGTTTCCAATATGCCTCAGTTGGCGTGTAACGGGATCCTATTTTCTAATCACACAGGAGCTCACTTTTTTATACATGTAATGCACGTTATTTGATGTCGTGGAATATTCTAATCCACATATATAAATTATTAGGTAAATATGAAGCCTAACAAATAAAATTAATAAAGAAAAGAGCAATGGTAAAATAACAGTGCTGTCACAAAGAAGGTACTCGAAATCCCCCTTGTTTTCTGCTTCGTCTGCAAATTGTAACGATTTCACGTTGATAGTAAAAGCTTACTGTATTATACCCGCTTTCTTCAATGAAACGTGTGCTGTATTTCTTGGAAAAACATTGAGAGGCAGACTGCGTAATGACCTAAATTAATCCTAACATTAATTATATTACGTTACCAAAACGAACGAACAGATGGACTCAAATAGAAAGAGAGAGAGGGGCGAATGAAATCAGGAACGCATGCAAAATTAAACACGCGTCGCGCGATACACAATTACTACTATCACGCGTGTTAGGCTACATGCACTAACTTTTTCGGACGGACAGTGATAAATTCACTACCCTTCCAGAGTTAGGTTTTAAAATCAAAAAAAAAAACGCTTATTAGGAAAGATAACATTATATGGGTTTACGTTTGAAAACATTACAGTACCCAGACAGCACATCTTCGAAACAGGAGGTAGAAGGAATTGCATATTTTGAACGCAGCCACGTAGCTCTTTTAAATTTGGATATTTGGGTTCCTTAGGGCTTGCTGACAAAGAATATGTAAAACGTTACGCAAATAGTCCAGGAATTAATAAATTATAACCAAAATAAAATAGTGGGGATGCCTGACAACATGGAATCATTTCTGCTCATAAAATTTTTTTTATAACGTGTTTGAAAAAAACCTTACGTTACAGAAATAGCCTACCATGTAAACTCCAAATTGATTGGAGCGCAACAAATGAAAGACTAACCACGATTGGTCAGGCTATAAATACTATCTTGGTTGTTAGGGAGACGTAGGAAGGTAACATTTTTTCAAACACTTGTCGAAACGTGGCTCGATTGGCCAGACTCGCTGATATAATCACTTAGGAGCGTTAGTTCGAAACCACTTGTTTAAATAAGCTTGATAAAGCAACAGTGCGTTGAAGCCAGCTCATATTTTGCTAAATAAAAGCCTGGAACATAAGCAGATGGGAATTTGTGCCAGTAAATGTGCCAGAATTCATTGCTAATCAACGTATCTGTGTTTATTCTATGAATTGTGGTAAGCTTGAACCATTCAGTATCTTTTAATGAAAATTGAATGTGAATTGTTAATTTATGCCTGTATATATATGTGTAGTTCAGTGGCAAACAGGAGATAAAGCCTATAATGCTCCAGCCTGAACAGAGGGTGTCGGAGGAAAGTAAAACGGCATGGAATGGCCAAATAGTACACTGACACCTGGATGATTGACTAGAAAGAAATAATGCTGGAAGTGCAGAGGCGTGGTAACCATTAAGGAGGTAAATACTGGTATAAAGTATTTCAGATGAAGCTGACAGTTGGCCTAACGCTCTGAACTCAATGTTTGTGATGTATTGTGATCAGTGTAAAAAGAGAGTATAAGTTAGTTATGAAGTAGAAGGTACATCCTTCTTGTTTACAGGGACCGTGGTCTTGATGGTATTGAGCAGCACCTGGTCAGAGCTTTGCTGAATCCAGAGTCGGACAGCATACTCCTTGGTCTTTTTAGCTATCAGTGAGGTGTCTCCAGAGCCCAGGGGAGAATTCGAGCAGAGGAGTCCTTTCCTGCCGCCATCACGCAAGATAAGCTGATTTGGCCAGCTGAGCTCAACATTATGTCCCCTCATCTTGAAATGACTTTGTAAAAATAACATTCAGAGGGGAATTTAATTGTCTTAATATCAGGAACTGAGAACATCTCCAATACTAGTCCCAAAAGACAAACTATTGAAGTCATGATGACAAATACCAACAGAGCTTGAACAAAACAAAACCAGTATTACCTCATATTACTACTACACAACTGACACACATAGGATATTTTTAATAATATATGTCACTACAATATTCATATTGATAAAGTCTGTACATATACTTGTAATTAAAATTGATTGTGATTCCTGGTTCCTTTGTATTTGAATCAGGACACATATACCTTTATAACAACAATGAATACATATTGTTATTTGAAAAGTTATCAGTGACTCCTTAAGATATTCTCATAGAGTGTTATATGTATGTGAGTGTCACAGTGTTGTCAAGAGTAGTGGATTAAATTAAATTGTTTATCTGTCTGTTGTTGTGACTTACACTTCATCATACACATACCCTAGACATATAACGTAGTCATCACACTATTCCAGAATAATTCTGACTGAGATATATATATATATGTGGCAGCAAGTAAGGTTATCTATAATACACTACCCTCATTAGATATAGATACCTTCACAGCTGATCTCAGTCAGTACACTAAGTCCCCCTATAAATATTTATAACATCCCACTTCACCACATTTGAATATGTGTTATTTTCATTGGATAATAGTAGGATATATTTTACATATAAGGGGTAGTGTTTCAGATTTTAGGAAATAATTACACTGACTAACAAAAAAAAACTTTTTTTTTCTTTCTCTAACATTTCTATGTTTTTCTGGTCAATTTTAATGCGCTGTTTTTAAATCTGCAAACCGTTTTTCTCTATCAGGTCGGGATCTCTAGAAATACGCAATTGAAGTTTTTTTAACAACGCATACAGTATTACAACATCATTCGTACAAGAAGTATAACAGTTATGTAGGCTTGAATTTCTTTGCAGTCGACTTTCGTCGGTGAATGGCATGTGGTACATCGCGATGAAGCATCCAACAATAATCGGCAAGCATGGTCACACTCCACCGTCCTTGATAACGTGACTCCATTACGGCGATATCTTGATGGAATCATTCTCCATGTTCATCGGTGACTTCGCCAAGGTTGTCAGGGAAAAAGTCAAGATGCGAATCGAGCAAATGGATTTTGAGGGACATGTTACAGCCCATAATTATGTATGCATCTATGCACTGCTTAACAATATGCAACATAGTTGACAGATTTGTGATTTTCCAGAAAGTTATCGACGATCGATTTGAATGCCATCCATGCGCGAAGTTCCCTACCATGTAACAAGTTCTCGAATTGTTTGTCTGCAATAACTTTCCTAATATGAGGTCCTACAAAGATACTTACTTACTTACTTAGTCGTTCCCCTTCTACCGTGAGGTGTAGAGGTTTGGAAGAGAGAGCGCCAGACCATTCTATCAGCTGTCTTCTTCCTGGCCTGGTTCCATTCTAGTCCTCGGTCCTTCAAAGATTGTCTAATGTTGTCCTCCCAGCGGACTCTGGGTCGTCCTGGAGGTCTGGATCCCTGGCTCTTTGTTTCCCATGCTTGTCGTGGTAGCCGATCTTCTCCCATTCTGCAGACATGGCCAAACCATCTTAGTTGGGACTGTTCTATTTGGGTCTGCAGCGGATGGGATTTTAGGCCTTGACGGATCGTCTGGTTGCGGACCATCCTACAAAGATACCTTCCTTTATCTTTGCATAGCTAACTTGCGGAAACTTTTCTCGAAGATAAGTGAAAGCTTTGCTCGTTTTATCTAACGCTTTTACAAAATTCTTCATGAGCCCCAACTTTATATGTAACAGTGGTAAAATGAAGGTGTCTTTGGTAATTAATGGCTCGCGTATTACATTTTTATGCCCGAGCTGCATACGATCCCGGATAGGCCACACCTTTCTTGCATAATGTTCCTGTCTGTTGCGGCTGTCCCATTCACATCGGAAGCAACAAAATTTAGTATACCCAGTCTGCATGCCCGTGAGAATTGCAATGACCTTTAGGTCTCCACAAATCCGCCATTGGTAGTCATTGTACTTTATTTTTTCCAAACGTATAGCCATATTGTCATAAGTTTCTTTCATATGAACAGAGTAGGCGACTGGAATTGTTGAAAAAAAAATTTCTGTTATGCAATAACAAGGCTTTTAGACTAATCTTGGAAGAATCGATGAAAAAATCGCCATTCGTTGACTATGTGCTCATGACCGTTTACATCTTTGCAATAGCAAATGTCATCATCCATCTCAAAGTATTGAACAAGTTCTCTGTGTCTATGACGAAATTTAGATATCGGAGTATTGGGCGCTAAAAGATTCCATTCTTTGAGTCGCGAACCGAGTAATTCCGCTTGTCCTTTGGTAAGAGCGAGATCACGTATTAGATCTGAAAGTTCTGAATGGTTAATTAAGTAAACACCATCATTTACCGGTATGTAATCTGAGTCAGAATTAGTTTCTAAAGCAGGTAAACTATCACTTTCTGATGGTTCATTTACGTCCAACGGATATTGTTCTGGTGGTACTTGGATCGGACACGTGTTTGGATCATGAGGCACTGGTTTCGAAACCGATTCAATATTTGGATAAACCACAGACTTTCTAGTTTTAAAAGTGAAACCATGGATATTTGTCAAGCAGAAGTAACAATCAGTAGTGTGATTTGTATGTTCACGCCATATTACTGGCACGCCAAAAGGCATCGACTTATGCTTCGGCGATTTTCGCAACCAACCTGCCAATGTATCGAACAAAAAGCATTTGGCTTCCAAGATTTATTTGCATCATCAACTTTCGAATCGAAATAAAGTTCATATGCTATCTTTAGTAATGGTGTAAAGTTTTTCTGGTCAACACGATCGGTAAAATATCCGCACACGTAACAGAACAGATCAGCCGAATTTCTACAACTTCTAGAAGCCATATTTTGCTCAGAATTATTTCAAAATACAGTAACTATTTGAAAAATCGCGTAACATATGTCATGCATCTTTTAGCAGTATAAAAAGTAGAATTATGTTGCTTTTTATTAATTTTTAATAAGTTATATAGTAAAAATGAAACGGAGCAAATAACGGTTTCCCAAAAATATATTTATTCACAAATATCTTAAGAACCCGACGTGATAGAGATAAACGGATTTCAGATTTGAAATCAGCGCAAGAAACTGACCTAAGAACACTTATTCTTATATAAGAAAGAAAAATGTTGTTTGTCAGTGTTATTTGTCTATGACAACTTTTTTTTCCAGGTCGCCAAAATATTTGTTCTTCAAATCACCTGAACTGATGTGTGTCTGTGTGTGTGTGTGTGTGCGCGCGTGCGTGCGTGTGTGTTTTTTTTAGAAAGTGAAAATGTTTGTTTATGAAACGACATCATTTGTTTTTTGTTTGTTTTAGATTGTCAAAATGTTTGTTCATAAAGCATTCTCAACTGTTTTTTGTTTCGTTTATATTGTCAAAATGGTTGTTAATAAAACGTCCTCAACTGTTTTTTATTTTTTTTATTTAGATTGTCAAAATATTTGTTCATGAAAAAGCCTGCCTGGATTATGGATTTAGATTACCAAAATTTTTGTTCATGAAATGAATTAACCTTTTTTCAGATTGCCAAAATATTTGTTCATGACACGACCTGACCACGACAACCGCTGGCAGCCAAAAACTTGTACGCCTCCACCTTCTTACCCAAGCACGCCACAGGTGAGTCCATTTTTTAAATGTTTACTGTATAGTATATGACACTATGTTTACTGTATAAAATAGGACAGTGTGTTTATTGCGTGCACTGTGGCAGTGTGACGTACGACAGGGTGTCTACTGTTTTGAAATATGACTATGACTTAACTGTGCGAAAGACTGTGTGAAATATGACTGTGACTTAACTGTGCGAAAAACTGTGTGAAATATGACAATGGGTTTAACGCATGAATTATGACGGTGTAAATTAGGACTGCGTGTTGCTGTGTGAAATATGACAGTGTGTTTACTGTATACAATATGCAAGTGTGTTTATTGTATGACAAATGACTGTGAGAAACACGGTGTTAGTGTGAAGTATGTGTGTGATAAGTTTTGCAAGATAAACAAGTGAAAATGTTACATTGGCATTGGGAAATGACAGAAGCAGAGCGATGCTTGGACTTTGAGAATGTTCTTTCAAATGAATCTGACATGAGATCAAAAAGATAAATCACCAGAAATGTGTACATAAGAAGGTAGACTTACCTGGTGTGGCTTTGGTTAAAAAGAAAAAAGGTAAAGAAAGCCCCATACTGCTGTAGAGGAGTGAAGAAGAATGCACCTAATTACATAGGTCTCAGCTTTTTTAACGTGAGGTAACCAGTTCCCTTCCCACTACTTTTCCTTCCCCGCTACTTTTCCTTCCCTAACTCAAAAACAGAGTCAGGTACCCATTTACAACGGGTTAGACCTGAACGTGACGATACCTGGTTTCGAACTCGGTAACTTTGTCTCAAGAAGCAAAAGCTCTTATTTAAAAAGTTGATTTCCATTTAGGTGAGATATGATCAAACAATTGAATCAACTGAGCTGGGATATGATCAAACAATTCAATCAACTGAGCTGGGTTTCGACAAGAAAACGGACTCACCAGGATAAAAAAATGGACTCACCTGCGGCGTGCTTGGGTAAGAAAGTGGAAGCCTACCAGTTTTTGGCTGCCAGCGGTTGTCGTGGTCAGGTCGTGTCATGAACAAATATTTTGGCAATTTGAAAAAAGGTTCCGTCATTTCATGAACAAATATTTTGGTAATCTAAATCTCAAACCCAGGCAGATCTTTTCATGCCAATTTGTGAAATATAACGTGGATAACCCTACATTGAATGTGTCAGACATGACAGTCTGTTACTGTGTGAAATATGACAGTGTGTTTACTGTCATTAAATATGACAGTAAGTTTACTGTATAAAATATAACGGTGTTTATGAATGATTGATAGTTTGGTATTTGTTTTTAATGAGAATATTTGTAGATGTGCATTTGTGACGCATATCGGGGACGTGAGAAAGAGTCATTGGAAAGACAAAACAGGCTGAAGTCTGCATTTTGTTCTGTCAGCAAGGATGACAGAATCATGAAATCTTGACATTTTCCCATAGAAACAGAGAAAAACAGGTGCCAGATGCAGAATGACGGAGTATAAATACTTTTGTTAGAGCGGTCAAGAAGAGATTTTTGGGATTTGAGATTCAGAGACAGAGATTTGTAGAGAAGAGAACTAAAAATGTAGGCAGTTTGTTATAGACCCGTGCGCTGGATTAGCCAGAGAACGGCGCTTGAAATGATAAAGTAGAAAATATGTGTAAAATGGAATAGATGGTTTTTGTAGAGAATAGCTAATAATAATAATGAAAGGAAGAAGAGCATTTCCACATAATCTTAGCCAGAGTTAGAATAACTCCGAGGATTGAAGTGAAAGTAAGAAATAGTAGAAGAAATGGTTCTCAAGGTGTTAACCAATGATCTTAACCCGCTTTATGTGACTTGTGAATCACAGGCGGCTCTTTTTAAAGTAAATATTACTCTGCGTGTTAACGCTATAGAATATGTAATGAATATTTATATTTTCACGCCGTTGGTGGAGCGGTTGTAGTGAAGTGAAATGTGAGATCCTCAGACTGGCAAGCAATAAATAAATAGTGGTGATTTTTATTTCAAGGGCTTAGCTATTGATGCCACTTTGTAAGTAAACATATTGAGAACCACGGACTCGATACATCATTATAGATACTGTAAAACTTAATGAGAAATATTCACTGAATATTAAGAAAGATGTTCTTGGTATTCTATATGAGATTTTGAGAATCAGTGTAACTTTTGAGTTGACACATTTTTATGTAATAATGAGGACAATGATTCTCAAGGTTTTTGTCATGATGGAAACAATAATATATAATTAGAGATAACTAAGAACAAGGATACTCACATTGTATAGAATATGATTAGATAAAATTAGATAAAATTAGAGCTAAAATGAAATGAAACTATACATAATATTGCTGATTTTGTAAATAGGCATGCTTTAACATTCTTGTATCCAACATTAAATTTTAATAAACATTTTATTATTTACTGGATTGTCGTCAGTGATTAAGCTAATTATTGTTAGCAGTTTCGAACATGTTTGTCAGTGAAACAGTTAGTTATCGTGGTGACTTTGTTAAGTGTCGTCAATGACTTATGTGCTACTGTGAGGTGAACTGTGTTAACAAACTAAGGTGAGCTCTAACATTACATTATATGCAACATCACGTGCCAAGAAACACCAACAAGTAGCTGCATTCTCATCCGGAAGAACGAACCTGGGTTAAACAAGGCTGCACACATTCTCATGATGGTGGAAATAAACATCTAGGGCTTATAGCCTTTCTGACCACTGAACACTTACATAAACTCTTACATGAACGTAACATGTGCCTGGTGTTAATACGGTGCAACCCGATCTGAACTGAACGTTGAATAATTGACATTTCAAAACACGTTAATTTACAATAAATTAATATGAAATAAATATAAAGGTATGTTATAAGGCACTCGTAGGAAATAAAGAAGTAGAACACTAGACAACAGAAAAACAACAGACATGAGCCTGTTGTTTTTCTGTTGTCTAGTGTTCTACTTCTTTATTTCCTACGAGTGCCTTATAACATACCTTTATATTTGTTTCATATTAATTTACTGTTTACAGGCCTCGTGGTTTCTTTTCCTTATGTGTTATAAACGTTAATTTACAAACAACATGTGCGCGGTCACATATTGCTTAGTTGGTTCCGTGACCTACCGGAGACAATGCTTGGCTACATATAACCTTCGTTGGCGCCGTGAGAGCACGCTGTCACACGTTGCTTAACTGGCGCCGTGCTACTTGAATACAACCTTCTTTGGTGCCGAGAGATCTGACTGTTACACATTGTTATTTTACGCCGTGTCTTGCCAGAGACAATGCTTGGCTACATATAACCTTCTTTGGCGCCGTGAGAGCACGCTGTCACACTATACTTATTTGGCGCCGTGCTACTTGAATACAACCTTCTTTGGTGCCGAGAGATCTGACTGTTACACTTACTTACTTACTTAGTCGTTCCCCTTCTACCGTGAGGTGTAGAGGTTTGGAAGAGAGAGCGCCAGACCATTCTATCAGCTGTCTTCTTCCTGGCCTGGATCCATTCTAGTCCTCGGTCCTTCAAAGATTGTCTAATGTTGTCCTCCCAGCGGACTCTGGGTCGTCCTGGAGGTCTGGATCCCTGGCTCTTTGTTTCCCATGCTTGTCGTGGTAGCCGATCTTCTCCCATTCTGCAGACATGGCCAAACCATCTTAGTTGGGACTGTTCTATTTGGGTCTGCAGCGGATGGGATTTTAGGCCTTGACGGATCGTCTGGTTGCGGACCATATCTCTTCTTGTTACTTCAACCACTTTCCTCAGATACCTCATTTCTGAGGTTTGGATCTGGCTTTTGTGGGTTGTAGTCATTGCCCACGACTCGCATCCATATGTCAAGACTGGGACATAGGTGGAGCGGTATACAGCCATCTTCGTTTTCTTACCAACCTCTTTCTTGCTGAGGAATCCACGATTTATGGCCTGAAAAAGTCTCCCAGCCGCTGCTTTTCGAGTGTGACTGTTACACATTGTTATTTTACGCCGTGTCTTGCCAGAGACAATGCTTGGCTACATATAACCTTCTTTGGTGCCGTGAGAGCACGCTGTCACACATATGCCTGCTACTAATACCCGCCAAGCTTTCCTACTCTGTGCCATTCGTCTAAGGAACATGCATGTCGTACTGGATGGCTGAGATGAATTATTTAAATTATATGCTAACAGTGAATTTTGTGTTATTGCTAATGTTTTGATGCCTTAAAATGTGACATTTGTCTCACATATAATGCGACGAGTAAATAGCTAATTTGGAAATCGCAACCAAAGGAAGGTGAGTATAAATGTCAGTACAAGCAGAGAATAAAAGTCAACAGGAGGATGACACTTTGGTGGTCATGACTGAAGTGAAGCCTTACGCTTTCTATTTTAACGGAGGTAAAAGGACCGAACCACTTCTCTGGCGGGATGTAACTTTTGATGATCAGATTACCCTGTTGCGCAGTTCTGTGTAAAGTTTCTTTTCATTCTCATACAGCAACATCTATGTTACACTGACGTTCATGTGATTTTCACAGACTAACATCAAGGTTTTATCTATAACCTGGCATTCACGTTATGTTTGACAGTCTAAGGCCATGTTATATTGACAGACTGACATTCATGATCTGTTTAACGAACGAAGATTAGTGTCATATTTGACACACTGAGACCAAAGTTATATCTCACACACCACAAAACTGTAAGCAGACTAACATGGTAAATCTCATTATACTATTGATTCAATAATACAAATTTGTAAATTGCAGATATGCAAGAGAGAGAAAGAAAGAAAGGAAAAAAAAAGAAAGAACGAAAGGCAGACAGAAAGAAAGAAAAAAAAGAAAGAAAGATTGAGAACGAAGATTCGAGAGAAAAAAAAAGAAGCAAAGAAATTTTAGTAAAATAGAAAGAAAAATTAAAGAAATAAAACATTAGTCAAGAGAATAAAAAACGTAAGAAATTGACACTGAAAATTCAACCCAGGTCCGCTCAATAGACACCATCGCCGCATTGCAAGACGTGAGCACATTGGCTGGTAGTCTTAATGTTCTCACAACTCACAGCTAGGCGATGGCCTCATTTGCAGGAAGTTGATCTAATCCCCTCACCCTTGCCAACACCTTCTCTTCTTTTCTGTTGTCTGATATTTATCTTTCTATCTTTCTTCTCTTTTTTTCGCCTACGAGTGTCTGTAATGTATCTATTTTCGTTGTTTGTTTACAACTCACAAGCCTCGGGTTTTCCCCGCCATATATTACTGTAACAAAATGTATTGCCAGGTTGCCAGAGCTAACATTTGCTTACACCAAGTCACTGGGGACAGCAAGCGGCGTGGGCCAAAAGTGACAGGAGTAGCTACAACAAGTTTAGATTCCAGGTAGATTGTTCCTGTGTTATGTCCCTTATTTTTGGAATGTGCAAGGCTCAGTTGTTCTCTTTTCACATCGTCATAACTTCTATTTTTTCTTCGTTTTCCTTATCGCTTCTAATTGAGCTTGGAAACAGCACTGTTCTTAGATGGCCTGCACTAATTCATGCGTTCCTTACGGAGCATGGAGTCAACATGGCAGCATTATCTCCAGGAAGTCTTCACACTATAAAAATAAATTCTTTTAGCTGTGTGTGTGTTTTTGTTGAATATCTTATCCCAGAAATGTTGTATGTTGTTTTAGTAAAATCTTTGTCGTTAGTCTGTTGATATACTTTCATTCATTCATTAATGCATTAATGCATTCATTCATGCATGCATCCATTCATTTATGCAGTCTTTGATTGATTGATTCATTCATTCATTGATCATTCATACATTCAATCATTCACTGAGTGATTGATTGATTCATTGATTCATTCACTTATTCATTGATTCATCGGTTGACTGATTGATTGATTGATTCAATCAATGATTCATCCATTCATTCATTCATTCATTCATTCATTCATTCATTCATTCATTCATTCATTCGTTAATTAATTAATTATTTCATTCATTCATTCGTTAATTAATTAATTCATTCATTCATTCATGCATTCCTTCATTCATTTGTTCGTTCATTCATTCATTCATTCATTCACTCATTCATTCATTCACTCATTCATTCATTCATTCATGCATTCATTCATTCGTTAATTAATTAATTAATTAATTCCTTCCTTCCTTCCTTCATTCATTTGTTCATTCATTCATTCATTCACTCATTCAATCATTCGTTCATTCTTTCATTCATTCATTTATTCATTCGGTCGCTCATTCATTTGTTCATTCATTCGTTCATTCATTCATTCGTTCATTTAATCATTCATGCTTTCCTTTATTCATTTGTTCATTCATTCATGCATTCCTTCATTTATTTGTTTGTTCATTCATTCGTTCATTCATTCACTCATTCAATCATTCGTTCATTTGATCATTCATGCTTTCCTTCATTCATTTGTTCATTCATTCATTCATGCATTCATTCATGCACTACCTGTGACAGTGGAGCACAGGCCTTCTACAAATACACGTCAAGACTTTCTGTTCTGTGCCATCCATTTAAGCCCCTTCCCTGTCTTGTTTATTCCCTCGTCTAATGAGCTTGTCCACGTGATTTTAGTCTCATTCTATTTACCTGGGGATTCGAGATCAAGGACTGCCTTCATACAAGAACTTGTATCAGCTGTTTATCTTAATGTTTGTCCCGTCCAACACGAGCAACATCTACTTATCTCCTAGATCTACTAATATTTACAGAGTACTTTTTATCAGTCCCACATTGGTGATCTTGTGAATTACTTTGGGATGTGATCTTCTTGTGATCTTCCCTACCAGTCATTTCTGACCAAAGAAGCGTACCTCCCGAAATAACTTTCGGCGCAAATTTATTGGTTTGTTTTGGCTGTCAGTTTCCACAGGGTAGAGTGGCCGGGCCTATGCCAAACAATCTCTTTATACAAATTGCCGAAAAGACTACGGTGTTACTCTTCATTGCTCATGTGTGGGGCGCCAGTAACCTAAAATCTTCATTTTCATTGTGGCTACTAGTTTATCAGTGGTAAAGTAAATTACCTTGACTACCCTAACCGTTGAACAGTATAGCAACAATATGTGGTTCCCTCTGGGTCTGTAAAGCGATAAAGAAAGAATAGAACGAATGCACTGTATAGCATGGCGTGAGGTCTAACAAATTGCCACATAAACCAGTGCTGTGAGAGCATTTTGATGCAAGGGCACCGGCGGCAGTGGTGGCTCCTAGTGCCCTAGATTCTTCTATAAGAGTTACGACAACTATGTCAGAATCGAAAACGAGGCTGAACGACGTGGACGCCATTTTTTGTCGACAATACCAGGGTTAGTAGCGGGAATAAGCGTCGAGTAAATTTTTTTTTTTAAATTAATGAAGAAAAATATCCCGTTCAACCTCTGATGGGTTATAATTAGGATATATTGTTTTCAATTCCAAATAATATGAACAACTGCCGATGAGAAAGTGGCATCACATTTGTCAAATCATTGTAAATAGGGACAATCACAATTATGCTAATACGTTAAATAAATAAACAAAAAAAAAAACAACAACAAACAAAATCAAGAAGAAACTCTGAACAAGAATTATATTAAAAGGAGGGGTGTAAAGGCCTGGTGGTTCCAGTTATATAACTGACTTTAACAGATATTTAATTGACTTTCATCTGTTAAAAATCATATGCATTGTAAGAACAGCATCAGACCTTCACATTCCCAGACACTAATATTAACATTTGTTCGTGATAAATATTGTTTGACTATATTATGCAGTTCCCTAGGTCTGTCTATTCTTAACATCTCTTCTATATTTTTAAGTGTATATATATATATATATATATATATATATATATATATATATATATATATATATATATATATATATATATATATATATATATATATATATATATATATATATATATATAACATAAACTATATAATATAAATTATATAATTATTATAATTTTATAATTATATAATTTAAATATATAAAAGTAACGATAAATCAGACAGACTGCTGTGTCCGTTTCAGATTCTGCTCTTTTCCTCAGACCTCGGGTCTTGAGTGTTCCTCTATAAATGCCTTTGTGCAGATGAGGAAGGGACATCCTTCGAAACCTTCGGCTCTGTCCATTTTGGCTGGAATGACGTCTCGATTGTCCAGTGGGTTTCATAGCGATTATGATTACACACGAGGGCAAGTTCCGGCACAGTGGGCTAATCACCTGTTTGCCAGTCACCTCGATTACACGTTTTGCCCAGGGGCTTTGTGCTCCTTGGGTCCCCTCTACACCTCGTTTCACGGGGTAGAAGAGGTTCAGATTATGAGATGATGAGAAATATATAAAATATAAAATGATATCATGTAATAAAATTTTATATTTTTATTATTTTATTAATACTTTTTAATTATAATTAAATTATATAACATTACAGTAGAACTCCATTTATCCGAACCCCAATTATCCGAACATCCAATTATCTGAACACTTTTTCCAGAAAAAAAAAAATCAGATGCCACAGTCACGTTAGACTAAAATTCTGAATCTTTTGATGCGGCAAACTTCAAATGTGTGCGAACAATTTGTAGAGAATGGGATGGCTAATGGTCGGTCGCTTACGTACAGGAAGTCAGTTAGATCATAAAGTCAGTTAATATCTGGTTTAAAAATACAGTGTACGTGTGCGTTCTAGGTAGAACACTGGCTAAACAGACAGTTCAACTTAAAATAATTGTGTCTGCTACTACAGCAGAATAATTTTGGCGTACAAGTATTTCTCTGTGCGATATGGCATCTTCCAGTAGGCCTAAAGCATATAAAAGGAACCGCAATGTTTTGTCAATTGAAACGAAAACAGAATTTATCAAGAGACTAGGACAAGGTGAAACTGTGTCTTCACTTGCGAGGATTTTCAATGTTGGGAAAGCTACCGTCTCTGACATTAAAAGTAACAAGGATAAAATTATGAGTTTTGCATCGAAATTTGATAGTGAAAATGGGTCGAAGAAACGTAAAACCATGAGAAATGCGAAAGATGTGAAATTGGAAGAGGCTTTGTATATATGGTTTGTGCAAAGAAGAAGCAAAGGGGAACCTATCTCTGGTTCTCTGTTGTGTGAAAAGGCACTTCAGTTCAACAATCAACTTGACGGTCCTCCTGACTTTAAGGCTAGCCAGGAATGGTTAAGAAACTTTAAATCTCGTCATGGCATACGAGAATTGGAGATTCAAGGGGAATCTTTATCTAGCGATGCAACTGCCGCTAAAAATTTTATAGAAACATTCTTGGCTTTTTTGGAAGAAGAAGGTTATTCACTCGAGGATGTGTATAATGCCGATGAGACTGGCTTATACTGGAAATCATTGCCTCAAAAATCACTTGCATCTCAGCGCGAAGCAGCTGCCCCTGGGTTTAAAAAGTGCAAAGAGAGAGTAACAATTTTGGTAGCCGCGAATGCCAGTGGAAGTCATCGTTTACCGGTGCTAATGATCGGCAAAGCCAAAAAACCACGTTGTTTAAAGAATGTGACATGTCTCCCATTGTGTTACAAAGCACAGAAGAGTGCTTGGATGAATAGTGAAATATTTCTTGATTGGTATACAAATCAGTTCATCCCAAATGTGAAGAGGATGGGAGAACAAGAAAAGAAAACTGGAAAAGTAATTCTTCTACTGGACAATGCACCATCTCATCCAGAGACGGATACATTGAATGCAGTTGATGCAAATTTTAAAGTAATTTTTCTGCCTCCCAATGTAACAGCACTGATTCAACCAATGGATCAGGGTGTTATAGCAAAGCTTAAAAAGATGTACAAGAAGGAAGTCCTGCGTCGTTTATTGTTGGCTGAAGATGAAGAAAGTGTGGTGGCGTTTTCCAAAAAGCTTAATCTCAAAGACTGCTGCTATATGTTAGCTGATGCTTGGACCACCCTGTCACAAGATAATCTCAACAAGGCTTGGAGTAGATTGCTTGGGAAAAAAGGAGGAAATGAAACTACTGCAGTGGACACAAATGATGATTGTATAAATGAAGTTGTGGAACTGTTTCAAGCAATGCCCGGATTTTCGGACTGTGACAAAGATGATGCACACATGTGGCTAGAAGATGATAATGATTCTGGTTTTCAGTTTTTGAATGACGAAGAAATTTTGTCTTTTGTGCAAGAAGAAAACCAAATACATGTAGTGACCGATGATGAAGACACCTCAGAAGTACATGATGTACTTGTAGATTATGAAGAAAAACCAAAACGTCGACCAAGTCCTGAAGAGGCCTTTATAGCACTAGAAACTGCGATGGCTTGGTACGAGCAAGAAGATGACAGCTGTCCTACACAGCTTCTGCTGTTGAAGAGAATTCGGGACTTAGCAGCCAAAAGGAGACTATCCAGTTTGGTGCAAAAGAGGATTCCTCATTATTTTAAATAGTGGGCTACATCTGTGCAAGTACATATATACGTAAGTTGCGCCTGGTTTTGAATCGTTTGTAATGTTATTTTGAAAACATTTCTCTTTCTTAACAAAAATAATTAATACAAGAAGTACATGCACTGCAGTGTAATAAAAGATTTTGGTGATACAGTGATCTAATACAGTGTGGGTATTATTATTACAGTACAAGTAAATATGTTTTATAGTGTATTTTCCTTGTGATGGTTAATTATTTTTAGAAATATGTGTACATGTACTCGATACATTATGTAATCCAATTATCCGAACATTTGATTATCCGAACGATGCTCGGTCCCATGGGGTTCGGATAAATGGAGTTCTACTGTATATAATAAATTATATAATATTATTATTATATAATAATAAAAATTATATATATATATATATATATATATATATATATATATATATTATATATATATATATATATATATATATATATATATATATATATATATATATATATATATATATATAATAAAACTATAATAAAATCTCCGGTCCAAAATATGTAATTAGATTTTGTTAAAACTATCTGTACATAGTCGCATTTTAAATGAAAACATAAACTGGTGTGATCATCTGGATCTAGTAAAACTGTCAGTGTCTACAACAGTCATTCGCCAGTTTCCACATTTCAAACTAGGTAAATAGTTCAATTCGAAGGGAGTATCCAGAAAGCAATGGCAAACTACTGGATGTACAATGCCAAGAAATCCATAATGGCTAATCTGAATTTGGCTGATGCAGGTCGACTTGCCCAGAATCGTGATGCGTTCAGAGCAGCTGTAATGGAGACAACGTTCTGGAAAGAATATGTCACATGATGATGATGTTTTGCTAAGTGTTGCAATTCTAACGGAATATTTGTTGCTAAATAGTGGAATTCTAACGGAATATAAAATTCAACGGAGTATGTGTTAAACATCCACGCTACTGATTCTTTTCAATAAACCGGTAAGTAAACTAGTTTTCTTATTTTTGTTTTGTTACTTGAAATACAAATAATAGTACAAATATGTGCTACTGTATTTGCATCTAATTTTATTTCAAATTATTAGCTAACCTAAACGAAAATGCAAATTGGGTCCGAAACTCATGATCGCGTCCATTTACCTGCAATACGGGTATGACCGAAAATGGCGGCCAAATTTTAATTGGCGTAACTCTTATAGAAGAATCTAGGGCACTAGTGGCTCCATGCTTCGTAAAAAGCACAACAGTACATGATGAAGATGGTTAGACCTGCAAGTGGTCAGTCCTGTAGCAACTGGTTCCTTCGTTGAGCACAAATATCTGTCTGATATCGCACTGGCTAATCTAGGAATTGACAAAGAGAGGGGCGATATATCAGAATGATAAGGCTCCCCCTCTCCCGCTCCTTATTATTTACACATATGTTTAGACCATTTAAAGACAAAATAACGAATTTTGAATTTTTTTTTTTTTTACAAGTGATAGTTTTATTATGTCACTGGTTACCTCCCCTTTGCTCTGCAGTAGTGGCCCAACAGTGGCCAAAACCTAGAGTAACTAATGTAGGTTTTCAAAGGTGTCTGTCTACCTTCGCACAAGATTACTCTTGGCAGAGATGTAGATAGAAGGATGATGACGCTTCTACCTCACGGAAGTCTCCACAAAATATTTAAGAAATCAAGAACAATGCTGAATGGGTCTCAGCACGTTAACTCTTTATCTTTACCGCCGCCTTTTGTGGAGAGATATAATATTAACTCGTTCAAGCCCCCCCCTCCCCCCCCCCCCCCCAACAGAATTAACAGTAAAACTCCTCTGCTTATTATTATTATTATTATTGCTCGTATTGGCTCGTTAGATGTAGATATAACTGTATAAACTCGTATTAGAATACTTATTCACACGTGTGCACTTCTCTTTGTAATAATTAATTCAATTATGAATTTGTAACAAACAACAAATACAAATTTAATGATCAGTTACTTTGTCACTTGTAATTAAATAAGAACTGGTGATTAATAAAAAAAAGTAAGTCTCATCATAGATTATATCGGCTTTCGAAAGCTTAATTTTAGAAAAGAAAGTTCTTTGTGTGACCGGCTAAAAATGGGATTTTCCAAAATGCTGAAGTGCCGATGCTGCTTTTCTGTAGATTCGTCTCTGTGGTGAGGGCACGTTTCCAAATCAATCAAGAAGTACTCGCTCCTGTTCAAGGCAAGAATCTTCACAACCCGTGGAATGTAGGCTTCAAGTGTCAATTTTAAGCTTCGAGCCACAGAATGGTAGCACAGCAAATGGTCTCTTCGAGTCGTAACACAAATAGTCAGGTCGCCTCGTGCTGGTACCACAAACTCAATAATTGAGAAATATTAGACTTCTTGCTCAGGTAAATAGTCTTGGCAACTTGATATAGATGCCTAGAACACACGCCGGGGAATTTAGTTCTATTAACAATCCCTCTGCGACTTTGTAAGTCCTGTATAAGTCCGGGCTCTGTATGGATAACTTATGGTTTCCTTGCTGCAGTGTTCAGATGTATTCCACAAAGTCCAGTCCTATTTAAAGTCAGAATCTTTACTTCTATTGTTTCCTGGCTTCAGCCCGAGCTGTCTACTTGACGATTCGGGAAAATGCAGTGTCGTGTGTCTAAAAAGTCCTACATTATATTTCAGACTTCACCCACGCACTCATGTTGTCTATTATTTGGCAACTCCCAATCAAAGCGATTGTATATGTGTTATGGTCGGTTTCTGTGGCCATCATAAAAATTGTAGGCCCTGGTTGGCTGCCATAATGTTGACATTCATGTCTTGTCTTCAAAGCGTTGATGTGTTACAGTAGTGGTGCGTGAGTAGACATTAAAGAGTTCGAATGGGTGTGCAAAGGTTCGTGGAAGACAGTCATCTACTGGACAACACACTCTTGCACCACAACGTAGAAAGTCATGGAGCTTGGTAACACCTCTGACGTTTTCAACACTTTAATGCAGTACGATTACAAGGGACGCCGACATCAAGATATATATATATATATATATATATATATATATATATATATATATATATATATATATATATATATATATATATCTATATATATATATATATATATATATATATATATATATATATGTATACGGTCATTTGACAAAACTCAGGACATCGTAAATATGACAACAGTTCAGTACAGTTTGCATCAACAGTTCATCAGTAAGCTGTGCATATATGATACTGACCTCAGTCTATCTCTCTTGCTTCAGCTACAGCCAAAATACCCCGCATTGGGAACGGGTCTTCAAATATATAAGTTGAAACCAACTCTCTTCTGACACCAGCAAGTCAGGTACATTTTCTGGTATACAGCAGGCCGCAAAATATGGCGGGCCCCTAAATACAGTGTCCTCTATGATTCCTTGGACAAACAAGGTATGTCAGACCTTGTCCAAAGTGGTACCGCCGGAATAGCGGGATTCAACGAATATAACGTTCTTCGGGCATTCACAGACCCGATACATACAATGTCAGCATACTACGTGAGCTCAAATTCTAGTATTCTCAATGGACTCTTTCCCGCCCAGGGAAAAGTCACTAAGCTGGTAACAAATGTTAATCATGATTCTGGCAATAGAGGGAAATGATTTGAAGGATAATTTACCTTGACATCCCTTCAGAATAAACACCAAAAACACACTCGCCTCCTAGGCGCATAGAATACAACATGGAGAAACAATCTTTAGACATCTTGGTCACACACAGAGGACTTTCCTTACCCAGGTATAAAGCCAGATCAAAGACGCCAACACGTCTTGACCGTTTGAAAACCACAGCTCGTCTCCTTAACAAAAAAAATCTTTCTTAACGTGCAACAAAAAACTTGCGCATGCGCCGTGAGACGCAAGACCCCTGAGCTAGGCTCAGGTGGGCTATCTGAAAACATACTAGGAAAAGCTGACCATTCAAGCCATATATGGTCAGGTAACAAGACATCGGTTCTAAAATTAGACCGCTTGGTTAAAAGACAAGTGGGATAACAACCACTGTTGACTTCAACCCAAGTAAAAAATGAGTAACTCCCCTTAGATCAAGAATCTAACAAATAATGTCTCCAAACTTAAACAGGTACATTTAACAAACTATAAACTCAGCGAAACTGTCCGCAACAGTATGACAACTCGAATTGCCAAACCAATGGCATTCAAAGTACATGTTATGATAGAGTAGTGCTTATGAAATTTCCTGCGTGACTCATACGTTTGAAAATTTAAACTGCCAATTTCCATATATGGAATTGTGATTTCCGTACAAGGTTGTCAAAGTTTACTTAAATAACACTCTTCAAAATGTCTTCAAAGATTGCGTTTATCTATATCACCTATCCCAAGTACGAGTAATTCGGAAGTCTGATTACTTAATTTATCAGACTCTGCCGATCTCTTGTATCGCATGACTTGTCGCAATCCGACTGCCTGTCTAGACAAATCGTGGTCTATAAAATTAAACCCGTATTGCAAGTCCATTCTACTGTCGAATCGGAAGTGATTACGCAATCTTGAACAAACACTTTATGCTCAGAGTTACCTGGAGTCAATTTGGAATTATCACATTTAGTGATTCAATTAATCTCTCAGGGGGTGTGCGATTGTCTGGCCTTGTCATGCATCGAAGCGTGAAACGTGAACAATTACAGAAGGAACACATGGTAACAATTCTGAGTAGAGGATAGGCACGAAATTATGTGCGTTAAATATGCCAAAATATTAGATAATAAAGGCGATGAGAGACGAAAAAGTAAACGAGCCGTAATGTCACATTTTATATAGTAACTCAAAAATATTCATTTAAAAAAAAAAAAGAACTATTTCTAACATAATGACAAAAAAGTAAGGTACAACTAAAATTAGATAAAATTAGATAAAAATTCATACATATTTTATATCATAGCATAACATTTATGTTTATTTGGGATGGACCGCCCGAGAAAGAAATTATCTGCCTCGCGTCACAAATTATCCGTCTCTTGCGGCTCGAGTTAAGTCCCCTTTTGTCGCCTGCCTGGCGCCGTCTGTTGTCTCATTGTTGTATGGAGGCTTCCTTTATTGTCTTTTATTGACCCGCCACGTAGAATTACTTGCAAACTAAGGTCGTAACCTTTACGGTATTACCATTGTCCAGGACTAGACATCTTTTAATTCGTCCTGCGTCCGACCTAACGATTACTTACACGGAAGTCCCAAATGGGGGGAGAATACTGAGCGGTTGATATGAAATAAAGGTTTTCAAAGACCCAAAGGAAGGGGCGATCGCCCTGTTGCCACTCCTTTGGATCCGCCAATGGGATATATAAAAAACCAAACGTGTTAAAATCTGTCATCAAGGAACTAGTGAACTGAATAAGATGTTTTTTTTTTTTTTCGTTTCTGTACAATAAGATTGTTAAAGAAGTCTCGTTGTGATTACCACAAACCCCACCAGGCTCTGAGACATGGAGAACAACAAAGACAACAGACAAAAAGCTACATACTTTCATAAATGGGTCCTTGCGTAGAATAGAAGGATTAAAATGGTATGACAAGGTCACCAACGTGGAACTGAGGACAAGAACTAGACAAGTGCCAGTGGAACAAGAGATGAGAAAAAAAAAAACGATGGCGATGGATAGGACACACACTGAGGAAACCTGTGGATAGCATTACAAGGCAGTCCTTGTTCTGGAACCCCCAGGCCAAGAGAGGCAGAGGCAGACCAAGAAGGACATGAAGAAGAGAGCTGGAAACAGAGGTGAAAATGATGAGGAGAACGTGGAAAGAACTTGAGATGATGGCAAGTGACAGGAGGACTTGGCATGTGTTTGTTGAAGGCCTGTGCTCCTATGGGAGTGGAGGGTTATGAAATGAACAAACCCCACCACCACCACCATCACCGCCATCATCATCATCATCAGCAGCGACATTTCTGACTAGAATTTATCAGATTGACAACAGCAATTTCCATCAACGCTTTATATCATTTATTCACATCTGTTCTCAACTGTTTTAGTTATTCATCTCTGACAAAGAACTTATGGTCCTACTTTGGTTCATCCCATCGCCACCATCATCATTATAGAATTCATGACCTGTGATACCATCTTCCATCTCAACAGATTATTGTTTATGTTAACAGGGAAGCTCAGAGAGTTCTAGAATGGAGACAGAAGTTTAGCCGAAGTCATTATCCAGGTCTGGGTGGAGCCACTCTGTCATCATCTACTTCTGGAAGCTGCTTTTCTACAGATGGTAAGTTACCGTCATTGCTGCAGGCAGACGTTGATTTTAAAACATACACATGCAGTTAGACAAACATGGTGTTTCTAAAGTTTCTAACACTGGTCACTGAAATTATCGTGGCATGAAAATTGTCATCTTCTTGTCTGTAGAATCTTTACTTATCATACTTTTTCTGTACTCTTTGTGTGGGAAACAGTTTAATTTTCACTTTGTACCATTAAGTGTGTGAAGGAGCTGTTTATTCTTTACTTTGTACCATTAAGCTTTGTGTGTAGAAGCTGTTTAATCTTTACTTTGTACCATTAAGTGTGTGTAGGAGCTGTTTAATTCTCACTTAGAGTCTAATAACCTTCTGCTGAATCTCCATGGTGAATATCATTAATGTGGAGACTAAATTAATCCATCTTGACTTTATAACTTTACAGAGAGTCCAAGTTATGAGATGCGAGAGTTTGAATCTCCTGCCTTTCCTGGTAATGGCCACAACTGTTTCGTCAGATACTCCGGGACAAGTCAGTCAGAGGAAAGCCTGGACGGAGACAAAGGCAGCCATGATGCAGCAATATCTGATAACACGTTGAACACAAGACCAACTCGGCTGATTCTCACAAAGGAGATTTATAGTGCCTGCAACGCAATCAAATTTATCTGCCGTCAAACCAAAAATAAAGAACGCTACAATATGGTAATTATTATATTTTATTGGTACTTTCAAATATACTGTGATATGTTCGACGTATAACAAGCAATCGTACAAGACGATTAATATAAGTTTGTGCATGTGGGTGGTAACCTCATTATATAAAACTGTCACTTAAACCACCCCTGCACGTGACCACCTGGTGAAGTCTGCCTGCAAGGGAACTAACTGCAGTGGTGGCTGTATGCTCTGAAAGGAAATCGCTTAGGAAATATAATGATGATTACATTATTTGTACTTTCAACCATACAGTTATATTTTCATTATATTATATTACTGGTATTTTCAAATATAGTGGTTTTTTTTTGTTGGTATATTATATTATTGTTAGTACTTTCAAACATACAGTCACATTTTGAGTACATTATATTAATAATTCTTTGAAAACATACTGTGATATTTTCAACATATTATATTTTTCGTAGTAGTGTCAAATATACAGTGATAATTACAATATATAATATTATTGGTCCTTTCAAATATTTTGTGAAATTTTAAATATATCATAATATTGGTATTTTGAAATATAAAGTGATTTTTTTTTCACTATATTATATTACAAGCTGTAAGGACCCGGCGTTGCCCGCTTTTTTCCTTGTAACTGTTTAGGAAACTTAGGAAATGTAAAAATCACACAATCAAACTTAATATTTTAATATTCGAGTGAAAATGAATTTTCGTTTAAATTAACGACTACTGCTTTAAGTGACTACCCTCGTGCCTTGTTTACAGTAATTGCAAATTGTTTTTTTTAGTAACTGTTTAGGAGACTTATTAATTGTCAAAATCAAACTATAATATTTTGATATTCGAGTGACAATGAATTTTCGTTTAAGTTAATGACTACGGATTTAAGTGACTATTCTCTTGCCTTGTTTACAGTAATTGCAAACGCAAGCCGCACAAAATACAGTTATTCCTTAAGGTTCCACCGGAAGAGTGATTTCACTTTGCTTTTCAATTTGCTTCCGAGTTTTACCAAAATAATCTTATTTCTTTTGATAGAATCGCAAACGCAATTTTATTCTGCTTCCGAGTTTTAGCAAGAAGCAAATTAATAAGACACATTTTCCCTTTCCGACCTGGCGCACCAAGAAAGAATAGTCAAACATCCTTTTTTAACGCTCTTAATACTGTTTTTCATAGCACGTTCTTTTCAAACATATATACATTATTGCTTGTAAAAAAACATGATTATTATTTTCTGTCAAACATACTTCAAATATAAAAGACACCGTGATTGTATTGAGCGGTATATTTTAAATAGAAGTGTCTCATTTCGGTGAGACACGACCCATTCAACCGAGACATACGGATAACGCCTGTTTTATTAGGACACATGTCTAAATAAAGAAGATCTTTCTTATTGGTGTATTGTTTAGCCCTGAGCTAGTTTATTTTTTTTAAGGACCAAAATTAAGAAATAAAATAAAACTTAAATGTTGCCTTACGTTGGCAACATTTAAGAGATTGGCAATGTACAATTATAGAAGTTCCTTTGGTCCAGCAATGTGATACAGACGCTTTCCTTTTACAAAAGATATTGCAGTCTGCTTCAGTTATGAAGTGCTTTTTTTTTTGGTTTGGGTTTTGCCTTCTTCTGGCGAGGCGCGAACCTTTCAACCTATTTGGTTATATCACAGCGCATTTACCATCCAAAAAAATTCAAACTCTGTTGACTGCTAACCTCATCAGCGTTGATAGATACTAAGTCCAGAAAAGGACTAACATTATCTATCTGCTAGGATAAAGCCCTAAAAAGGACTCGCCAGCTACGCCAACGCCCCAGCTGCGTTATGAAGTGCTTAATCTTCGAAAAACTATGTAATATTTGGTAAATAAACAGAAACTGCTTGGTAAAATGTAATTAAATGTGATAGAAACAGTAATAATAACTTAAATATTATATCAAAGTAATTTTTTTTAAATTTTTGCATAAAGCATTAGTGTCTGTTTAAATAATTTAAATTGCTATGTAAAATAAAGAAATGTAGAGTTGTAAATTACGACCTTTTAATAATTATTTTATAATTTTCATTGTTTCCCTTGATTCACAATTTTACCATTTGGATTGCTTCCAATATATCAGATAGACACTGTTTACGGCCCTGTTTTACGCATAGAAAAATATCAGCAGAAACCAAATTATGTTTCCTGGCAACATGTGACAAAATTACTTCCATTTAAACAGTCCTTCAACGATCATAACTATTTAATAATTTTGTTTTCTGAAACAACTAAAGTTTTTACTATAAAATAACTTAAAAATAATTGCAATGGAAAAAAGCGACTTTCGAGTGAGTTGATACAGTTGTTTTTCAATTGAAATTCGTTTAACCACACATTTTAAAAATGCTGTAAAAAAGTACTTTAAACCATGTTAGATTTTCATTCAGATTAAACACGCACAGTGGAAAATTTAAATTCGTTTGACCACGCATTTTTTAAAGGCGTTTAAAAAATAATATTTTAAACCATGTTAGATTTTCATTAAAATTAAACGCGCACAGTGGATGTTGATCGTCACAGAACATCCGTTGGTTTTAATATATGTATCGATACAGCTCTGATCGAATTTGAAACCGCTTGGCCAAATGAGTACCATTAAAAGTAGAGAGTAAAAAAAAAAGAGGAATTGCTACAGAAAACTGTTTTTTTTTTTATTTCCTATTAAAGTAAAAATGTTTAGTCATACATTTTAAATTGTCTTGTAAAATATGCAAACGTATGGTCATTAATAACAATTATAAAATAATAGTTTTAACATTAGTGTTACGTCCCTTGAAATTTATTGGATATGTATTTATTTGATTATGGCCCCTAAGAAATAAATGGCTTCTTCGCGTTTCTTATGAAAAACTGTAATTACTCATAATGTCATAATTACAATATTAAATTATAAAATAACTGCATGGCGTCGGTAACTAAAGAGACTCTCTGCCAAAATTCACCAAGAAATAATAAGGCATGCGGATTTGTATTAAGAACATAGAAACATACATTTATTTATATAGATTGATACTTTCAACAATTCTGTTATATTTTCATTATACAATCATGCTTGCAGCACAGTTAGACATTTACCACAGAAACAGACCTGCAAAATGTGGACACAAAATACACTTTCCATTACAATGTAAAAATGTATGAACGTTTATTCAAGAAACAAATAATATATATGCTTCAGGATGTCCAGAAAGGATGGCTACAGCAGAAATGAACATCCAAAGAAGTCTTCCGGAAATGGTGTGGATCTACTATCCTGGTCATGCAGTGGTACGCGGCAATGAGAGAGCTGACAGACTAGCCCTGAGAGCACCCATAGTGGGGGCACTGCATATGGATAAGGGAGAGATACTAAGGACAATTAGTGATCGCCTGTTAGAGAATAACACTGTAATAGATTAACCAACAAGGCTAAGCCTGTTGGAAGTAGGCATCAAATGCAAGGCTAGTAGAGATGGACGCATGAGAGGATGCATCTGTCATGTATACAACCAGAGTGCTACAGTAACAATTAGCATTCACAGCCTTTGACGTTCGCTTAGGGAGACTGAGTATCTATGGGTTTGCCCAGAATGCAGTGATGTCGATTCTGATCAACAATAACAACAAGAAACAATCCAAAGAACAAGAAGGATTGAAATTATATGACATAATGACTAATGTATAATAATTAATCAATAATGTAGAATAACCAATCACTAATGTAGAATAATCACTAATGTAGAATAATCACTAATGTAGAATAATCACTAATGTAGAATAATCACTAATGTAGAATTGATGATAAAAACCAGAGAAGTGCCAGTGTAACAAGTGATTATAAGATGATACTGCCAGTGGATAAGACATACACTAAGGCACTAATAAAGCATGTTGATAGCCTTACAATTAAGTCCTTGCTGTGGAAAATATAGGTTAAGAAAGATTGACTGAAAAACATGTGAAACAGACAGCTGAAGATAGAAATGAAAATAATAAAGGAGACATGGAATGACCTTGAATGGATGGCACAGGACACGAAGACTTAATATGAATTTATTGAACGCCCTGCTCCCTAAGTAATAATGATGATGAATACACCAGAATAGAGAGGGAGGAAGATAACGAGATAGAGAGAGGAAGATAACGAGATAGAGAGAGGAAGATAACGAGATAGAGAGAGGAAGATAACGAGATAGAGAGAGGAAGATAACGAGATAGAGAGAGGAAGATAACGAGATAGAGAGACAGAATGAACAAACTTTATTTTCAAAACGTTAAGAATTGGGCAAGCAGACCCGTCTGACATTCTGCCCATTCTCTCGCTCTCTCTCTCTCTCTCTCTCTGTCTCTCTCTCTCTCGCTTTCTCATCTTGCACACGGTATCCTTTCACTCCCACATACACATTTAGCATTAATTTAAAGGCATGCAACATTATAAAGGTGATATAACAGCATACAGTATTCAATCATATTGAAAATTAAGTATGTTTAAAAAACAAACAAAAAGATAATATATATTTTAAAAAAAAAAACTAACTTACAAACAGAAAACACATTTTTTAATTAAAAAAAGAAAGCAAACAATTTAAATCCAAATCTAGATAGATAGATAGATAAATAGATAGATAGACAGACAGACAGACAGATAAAACTTTTGTCGAAGACCAAGAGAGAGAGGGAGAGATATGCCTATTTATAAAAACACAATAGTTTTTTAAACAAAAATGCACCAGATACACGAAGTATGTGCTCAGTTTTCACTCACTGACCAAAGACTCGCTGTATCATTCACTAATTCACTCACTGACCAAAGACTCGCTGTATCATTCACTAATTCACTCACTGACCAAAGACTCACTGTATCATTCACTAATTCACTCACTGACCAAAGACTCGCTGTATCATTCACTAATTCACTCACTGACCAAAGACTCGCTGTATCATTCACTAATTCACTCACTGACCAAAGACTCGCTGTATCATTCACTAATTCACTCACTAACCAAAGACTCCCTGTATCATTCACTAATTCACTCACTGACCAAAGACTCGCTGTATCATTCACTAATTCACTCACTGACCAAAGACTCGCTGTATCATTCACTAATTCACTCATTATTCAACATTGATTACTTTTGTTTTATCCTCCATTCCTCTGTGGCAGGTGGTGGATGACTGGAAATACTTGGCCGCTGTCATTGACCGACTTCTAATGATTATCTACGTCCTGGTGTCTCTGAGTGGAACTCTGGGAGTTCTCTTTAATTCCCCGCACATCTAGACCAAGGACATCGTCAGAACCAAATAATTACCAAAAGTTTATGGACAATGTGCTCCTTATTATTTGTTTACTCTTCAGAAATATCTGGACATATATATATATAAGTTCACCAACATCATCATCATTATCATCCCCATTATCATCACCACCATCATCATTTTCCTTTGCGCTTCCTTCCAAAAGCGTGGAGCCATCTCTGCTGCTGGTAACACATGAAGCCTGCACAAAGCAGTTACACTGGAACTAATACAAATACTACTATATGTTTCTATTAACAATCGAACTATCTGTAACCTGGCTTAATTTGTCATTGGGTGAGCATAAAATGGGTTCTTAATCTTTCTTGTGACATGGATCCATTTGACTGGTTGATGAAAGCTATGAACCCCTGCTTAGAAAAACAAAGACAAACAATATAATTTTTACAAAGATAACTCGTTAAGCTTACGTAATTCTTAAGTTTAAGCCATACTAAAATACAAAAATAATATTTTTCTATAAATGCAAAAATCTATAATAATTTTCAGAGTAAACATTTTGCTAAAAATAAAATTCCAATTATAACTTACATATACGAATACCCTAGAATTGACTCGAGGGGGTCCGTGGACCATACGTTAAGAAACCCTGGCATAGAAAATAGCAGCTTGACCTGTGCTCACTAGTTGTTTTTGTTTTTTTTTCTATCGATTCTTATTTAGTTTTTATTCCTAGAACTGGTACATACAGGTTGGTAAAACAGAATCCGAAATACTCGACGATGGCCGTGTTTTGGAAATCGTATTTTGTCGGTTTTCGGATATCGACCGAAGTATCCCGAAAATCACCCAAAAGTAAGCCAAACATTTTTTTAGATTTTCGGAACATTTTGGTTTTCGGATGTCTGGATTCTAGGTAACCGACCTGTATATATACACTGAAGCACATTAAAAACGCACCACCTGTATAATCCAGGAACAGAGTGCGAAATGTAAATATAAGTGTTTACAAGTTTACATATTTGGAATCTTTATTCATTTTCCTATGAATCCATGCCGGTCATTAATTTGTACATTTGATTGTTATGAAATTCATTGCATTCTGTGCAGGCAAGGGAGAAAACCAAAAATGCAACCAATAAAAAAATTCATTCACACTATCCTCAGTATCTGGTATGTCCACCGTGTGCTTGCAAACAAGCTTGGCAGCGGCTCCGCATGGAACGCACAAGTCTCTGAAGGAAATCCGGGGAATCAAGTCCCATTCACGTGTAAGAGCAGCTTAGAGCTGTTGCAGATTAGCTGGAGAATCTTGCCCGTAGACTCTGCGTCCAATCTCGTCCCACAGATGTTCTATAGGGGACATGTCTGGTGATAGGGCAGACCAATCAATCGTCACAATGTTCTGCTGCTGTAGATATTGCTGCGTAATGCATGCGGTGTGCGCACGTGCGTTATCCTGCTGGAGAAGCTGCAAATCTGGATAATTTGTGAACGCAGGAGCAACCAATGCATCCAGAACTAGAGGTGGGCAAATAGAGACACACTCCGCTGTTTCGAGACATTCGACTCAGTGATTTAAACTGTGTCGACACACTGTTTCGACACAACGGCCTGACGGCACTTTTGCCCGTATCGGGGAGAAGTCTCTAATAGACATTATACATGAACTGTGTGAGATAATACCCGAACCAAAAGGAATAACAGTGTTTGATGCGGCTTGCATGCCGTTTTTTCTTGCGCGCTACTGGCGTGTGTGAAAATCTATGGCGTTTCGTGTGACCACAATTCAATATTTTTACACAAGTCTTCATTATGATGAAATAAAACGGAGATATGATGATAGCTGCAGTATATATGAAAATAATAAAAAACAACAATAATAATAACAGTAATAATAACATGATATCAAACTAGAGAAAGCTAGTTTTGGTAGACAATGATTAAAATCCACACCGAGTACACAGATATCAGCAGAGCTAATAAAGTGTCCATTACATTTATACGAACACACGGACACTTTCAACTTTAACACAGTGCCTAAAACATTGACAACTGCAGCACTGACACAATTTCCAGTGTCTATAACTTCTCAGTAAAAATAATATCACTTGTTTAATAAAGTAATCTAATGAATACATTATGATCACCAAGTAGTTACTATACTTCTTCTTCGTAAATATTAATTAATGTCTAATAATTTTCTCTTATCACTCTAAGAAGTGTTACACGTTCATGTCCAAGAACGGTATATAATATCATGTAATTATTAATATATTATTAATCAACAAAAATAATTTATGCAATGAAATGTTATGATAAGACAGACGTAAAAGACAATTACGACACTAGTGACACGACAAGATAGTTACTGACAAATAAAAACAATCGCAGAAATCAAAAAAAATTAGAATGCAGAAATGAAAAATAATTTTGCAAAAGTGCAACGATAACTGCGATAGACAAATAAACAAGACAATTAACAACACAGTGTATAAACATCAAGGTGTAAAAAACTAAACGAAAGTTAGGTGAGACTGGACGGCTGATACAAACAAAATACATCATAAAACTAAAGTACGGATAAAAACCACTACGAGAACTACAGTGAGACTGGACGTTACAACTAAACAGTCAGGTGTCACAGACTACCAGACACAGTGGACCTAAGATCCATCGACACTCACGCGTCGGAACATTCCACTATGGGAAGTCTGCAAATATATTCCTAACGAACAATTATGAAGGACCTGTGGTGAAACTGGTATGTTACCTTCATAATTCACCTACCTAATCTCCCGCGAAAAACATAGAACATGGAACAAGAAACACAGATAATATATTAGTGGACATAATCACAGGAAGAGTCTCAGCTATATGTGACATGGTGGAAGACAAAAACACCAGTAAATTTCCACTTATCTGATTTTTTGTTACGAAAAAAAAATTTCCCCGCATCCGAGTGCTGTACGTATGAGCCTTATATGGAATACAATAATGTCGGTATTCACTGATGAGGACTGGAAGTTGAGGTGTAACGTCGTCCTTGACCTTTCGCCAACCGTCGTTTTGATTCTACGTTCATGTTGAAGAATAAGTTCATGTTCAAATGATTATCTGAAGAAGTAATGTGGTCGGTCCCTTCTTGAAAAATAGCTGTTTCCAAAACACACTGGCGCCACCAGAACTGTAACGGTGGTTTATTACCGATGGTAGGATGTCTTTACTTGTAGTGGTAATAAGGAGTGCCACCAATACACTTTTACGCGAATAAATATATATTGTCAAAATTGGTCTAACTTCTTCAATTTCAATACTCCAACAAGAGGCATGCCAAACAGGCCAATACGTAGATACTCAAGTCGTTGGAGGAAAAGTTCATGCAAATTTATTGACGAGACACGGTTGACAACACGAAACAGTTTCTTTAGACGAATGACAATCATCACGTAATAGGACGGTAAAATATGGCATAGTATGGTTCTTGAAATATATATATGGATAGATCCGCAATAGTATTGCACCATCAACTTAGGACTAAACATGGTGCATTAATATATAAAGTACATATGAACGATGAGGCAGTTAGATTTAAATATGGACATTCAATTGTCCTTTTGACCTTGACAATAGCTGTGAGATCCTCATTATGTCTCCTTGCATCTGAGGTCTCTTGTATGAGTACATTCCTGACTTTTGTTAGCCTCACGATTAAACATCATAGAAGATTTCAATATATGTCTACAGACGACAACCTTGACGCCTAGACAAATAATTATAATATTTGAGTCACCTCTATAATACGCCGACACTTTCAAGACGGCTGTTATAAATATTTCATAGCGCAGAATTCATTAGTAAGAATAAACAATGTTCATACTTTGAACACTTTCAAAGCTTCCAATGAAAGACGTAGTGACTACAATCCTTTCTGATACTAATGTGGTATGAGTACCAGCTGGAGGTCAACGAACGAAGGAAGACGCAATAATTTCATACGAAAATCATCCATTAATAAAATCTGTTACCTGGCTTTGATGACCGAAGGGCTATGTCTTAAATGGTGTTATCCAGTCATCAAGCAAGTACACTAAGTCCGAAATCAAGGACACAGCATCAGACTCACATTCTGGCTATGGAATCCTGCTTCATTCTCTAAGCAGATACGTCATCTCCTTTTGTTTGACAACAAGCGCGTTAATTCTTAAATCCCCAAAAATGTGCGTTCTCGTGCACAATAAATTTAATATACCAAGCGTATTACTTATATCTCACTTGGTGCGTACACTTTTAACAAAGACAGGACCTGAGACTGTCTATTTTGTTAAAGTCTGTTAGGACTTAAAAAAGGACGCAACACACATCTACATTTGTAATGAATAAAATTATCATGTTTTACTTGTAAATCGTTGACGTGTTTCCATTCATTCATCATTCACCAAACGTCAACTCTCCAGGCACAGTCATTCATTCATCACTCACCAAATGTCAGCTCTCCAGGCACAGTCATTCATTCATCAGTCACCAAACGTCAACTCTCCAGGCACAGTTCTTCAACAAACTCATGACAAGTCTTCCTGTCCAGTGCCAACAGCTTGGAATCTTTCCATGCCTTCCGTACCCCTTTAATAACTCTTTCAGCCCCAAGCAAAAAAGTGGGTTTGGCCCAAGCAAAAATGGCCACCCAGTGCGTTTTTATTGTTGTTGTTTGGAAATATTTTTTTTTAATGTTCATATGCATAAATAACTTTGTTGTTGTATATGAAACTGAAGGTAACTGGATGTACTTAACTCTTGTGCTACAAGTATAAAAGCTTTCATTGAAAAGTTATTAGTTATTCAAGGTAAAATGGAGGACAAAAGAAGAAGCCGGTGCAAAATTAGAGGAAAAGTATTCATTAAAATTCTTCTACAATTGTTCCTCATGAGAATATCCAACATTAAAGTTTCAAAATGTCACAAACAGAAGTACTCTTACAAAGTACAATCAGTTTTTAATCAATAAACACTCAGAAGATTGTTAATTTTACAAATTACAACAACAGGTCTTATTGTTGTAAAAAAGATGAAATTGTTAACCCGGTGTGTTTTTATTTGGAAATAATTTTTTAAAATGTTCTTATGCATAAATAACTTAGTTGTTGTATATGAAACTGAAGGTAACTAGATGTACTTTACTCTTGTGCTACAAGTATAAAAGCTTTCATTGAAAAATTATTAGTTATTCAAGGTAAAATGGAGGACAAAAGAAGAAGCCGGTGCAAAATTAGACGAAAAGTATTCATTAAAATTCTTCTACAATTGTTCCTCATGAGAATATCCAACATTAAAGTTTCAAAATGTCACAAACAGAAGTACTCTTACAAAGTACAATCAGTTTTTAATCAATAAACACTCAGAAGATTGTTAATTTCACAAATTACAACAACAGGTCATATTGTTGTAAAAAAGAGGAAATTTCAGTTTATACATCAGAAAGATGGGAATTATATTATTTACACATGAATAATTGTTAGTAACTGCATCTTGTGCATAATTTAAATTTATTAATTAAACTTATTAGTTAGTAAAATGTAAAGTAAAATGGAGGCGGAATAAGAAGCAGGTAAATTTGAAACAAATAGATATATTCTTACCTTGCCGAGCTGCTCCTCTTATGAAGATATTATCCATAGGAAAACACATAATCATAATCCATAGGAAAGCACAAAATCCATAGGAAATCACAAAAGATCACTTTCGATATCCTGTGAATATACTACAATGATTCTCAAAAATTTCTTCAAATATCTTACGAGCTTGATCTGACGTTAACCTTTTGGGACTACCATTCGAAGAAGTGGGTGTGGCCATTTTTTGTTAGAAAATATGCGCTTTAAAAATCGCTTTAAAAATCTAAAATAAATATCTCAAAACAGAAAAACGTCCACTCTTAGAACACGTGCGGTATTTAAAAGAATGTACTTCCAGTCGGAAATGACGTTTTGGGTGGTTTGTGGGTAGTTATAATTAGAAACAGAGGCACATACACTAAACGCTTTTTAAAGTCGATTGGGCCAAGCGCGTCTAACCTCTGAGTATATATAAAGTCGATTGGGACTTAACTGTTAGTATACGAGCGGCCTCTTAGAAAGGCCGATGATCGATCCCCGTCAATAGCGAAAATGTATAGGTGAATGCATGTTTAAAACTACTGAACAATTTAGTTACGTGCATGATATTGGGGTTTCATTTCTTCACATTTTGATATATAACACTTTATGTTATCTTTATAAATAAATTATTTATTGCAAAATCTGTAATGGTAGTCATGAAATTAGCAGAGTTAATACCAGTCTCCGCTTATCTTCTCTGCAAGTTTTTGATCTCCCTCAACCTGTCTAACCTTAAGGCTTAGTCCCAGGATATCAACCGTGTACGTGTCCATTTCTTCTGCTGTCTGTGCAGTTCTCCCTTGTTCGTTTAATGTACGAATATTCAAGTTGCCAACTCAGGAAATTTTCCTAGAAGAAAAAAAAAGGCGAGTCAGGAACCTAGGCTGATTTCGGCTTTCTCTGGGTTACGTCATAAGCCTGTTTACAGAAGACCTCCTTGAGCATTAGTTGGCTGATTTAAATTATTTTCTTTAGTTGACCTCATTGTGGTTGAAGTTTTTATGTCTTAAAGTACCGGACCACACGTCCACCTTCCTTAGTCGTCTTTTACGAAATGTTTACTAGGTTACAGAGTTATTATTCTTAGGTTCCTTCGGACCATGGTAGCGGATGATTCACATGGTTATTTGCAGTCAATAAATTTCTCACGTGTTAACTTGTCATCAGTGAATCTGTCGTTAATTAATCTGTTGCGTTGCTATTTGTAAACTATAACATCTACCATCTTGTTAACATTAGTACTCAATGGAACCTTTCTGAGAGCAGGAAAGTCAGCACATCCCAAACAAAGTCAATCAAGTAGAAGTCTTCTTGACTGTACAAATGACTTGGAGATAGCAGTACATCTACCTGGGTTGGGGGCATATCTAGAGGGTATCAGAAGATCTCGAAGACGGCAAGATATAGTGCGCATTCCTCACCAGCGCATCAGATTATAATGATTGAGCTTACCGTGCCAATTAAATCCAGATTGGATGAGCAACACTCATTCAAAGTAGCCAAGTATATTGATCTTGAAACACGATGGGTTCACTGCGAGGGTCATAGCTGTTGAGGTGTGTGCATAGGTCTCGTGGCTGCCTCAGTGTATGATCTAATGAACTGTTGGGGTTGAGAGGACAGTCAAGAACAAGGACACTTAAGAGGCTCAGCGAAACTGCGGAAAGGGCATCGTGCTGGCTGTAGAAAAACCGCAACGGAATGGGCTATTTAACGTGGGACAGTAATTTGTTTTCAACACTGGGGTTACTTTCACAGTTGCTTCCAGCTGGCAGAAAATAGTTATTACACATAAGGGAGGGAAACCCGAGGCCTGTAAACAGTAAATTAATATGAAACAAATATAAAGGTTTGTTATCAGGCACTCGCAGGAAATAAAGAAGTAGAACACCAGACAACAGAAAAACAACAGACACGAGTGGCTCACCCAGGATTCGAACACTGGACCCTCCGTGCGACAACCCCGCCCAGCCATGCAAGCGAATCACACTATCCGCCCTGCCATCCACGCATCATCAAAAAATGATGTTCCAATGGCAGGTCAACAGTGCGAACCACAACACATGACACCAGAAGTCCACCATTGGCAGCTCAGCCTATCAATGACGCAATCACCTCTGTTGTATTTCTATCAAGCAGTATAGGCCGAATCCAACAAGACAAGGACCTTAATACTGTGTCTAGTAAATTATAGTAGATTAGAACAGTGAGAACAGGATAGTGGGTAGGTTTGGTATTGTATAAACATTTATTACACATAAGGGAGGGAAACTGAGTGTGATTCGCTTGCATGGCTGGGCGGGGTTGTCGCACGGAGGGTCCAGTGTTCGAATCCTGGGTGAGCCACTCGTGTCTGTTGTTTTTCTGTTGTCTGGTGTTCTACTTCTTTATTTCCTGCGAGTGCCTGATAACATACCTTTATATTTGTTTCATATTAATTTACTGTTTACAGGCCTCGGGTTTCCCTCCCTTATGTGTAATAAATGTTTATACAATACCAAACCTACCCACTATCCTGTTCTCACTGTTCTAGTCTACTATCATTTACTGGACACATTATTAAGGTCCTTGTCTTGTTGGATTCGGCCTATACTGCTTGATAGAAATACAACAGAGGTGATTGCGTCATTGATAGGCTGAGCTGCCCATGGTGGACTTCTGGTGTCATGTGTTGTGGTTCGCACTGTTGACCTGCCATTGAAACATCATTTTTTGATGATGCGTGGATGGCAGGGCGGATAGTGTGATTCGCTTGCATGGCTGGGCGGGGTTGTCGCACGGAGGGTCCAGTGTTCGAATCCTGGGTGAGCCACTCGTGTCTGTTGTTTTTCTGTTGTCTGGTGTTCTACTTCTTTATTTCCTGCGAGTGCCTGATAACATACCTTTATATTTGTTTCATATTAATTGGCAGAAAATAAGAGTGAAGTTGAAAGCTGCAACCAAGGTGAAGTGGGTTCAATTCTCTGCACAAGACAACAGAAGGCTGACACTTGGGAGTCATGACCCAAGTGGGCCCACCCCCTTTAGTGTATAAAGGAGATTAAGGGGCGTAAACACGTAATCGACGGCGGGACTCATTCTAGTGATCAGATTTCCTCCTATAGTATCGCTCTGCATAGAGTTTCCTATCATCATAACTGGTGCAACATCCACAACCTAACCCAGCACATTAGCTATCTTTAGACTTAGTGTGAGGTCAAAGTCCTTGCATGTTTGGGTGAAGCGATTGATCAGGCTCTCCAGCTCTTGTTGATTTTGAGTGACGATTGCATTGCATCATTCACGCGAGCAATAAGTTTCTTATAGTGACATTTCTGACTTTCTTTTTTGTTTGCATCCTTAGGGGGTTAAACAGTCGGCCGTTTGACCTAGTGTGAACGCATAATCCTCCGGTTGTATCCCCGAATGCATGTTTCAAGAGTAAGGCAAAGAAGATCTAGAAGAGGGCCGGGGCCAGAGCACCAACCTTGTGTGACACCACTGCGTATGTCAAAGGACTGTATTATTTTTCCAGCACACTGGAGTGTTCCCTTCAAGTCTTCATGGAATGACCTTATCATTTATAGCAATTTAATGGTACAGACTATTTTCATAACGATTTTAAAGAGTCCATCCCTGCCAACCAGGTCAACTCCCTTACAGGCGATGTATTATGGTTTTTTTTCTGCTCTCTTCATTTTTCCCAAAGATGATAGAGGGAAAAGATTATGTTTATTGTTGTCATGGATTTGCTTCCCCTGCTTTGCAGTAGTGGTCTAACAGTGGCTTTCAGATGTGTCTACTTTCGCACAAGATTACTCTTGGCAGAGTTGTAGATAGAAGAATAATGATGCTTCTATCTCAAGGGAGTATTCATAAGATATTTCCGAAGTCAAGAACAATGCTGCGTTGGCAGGGCAATTGTTAACTTATTTCGGTCCGCCGCATTTTATGAAGAATTAAGCATTTATTACTTTCAGCTCGTTCAAGCCCCCACCCTGTTTACTCAGTGGAATTCTTAGTATTCTGGTATAGCTCTGTTTAGAGTGTATTTAGTAAATTGACTGAGACAAACATGCAGTACATTCAAAATGATTAAATCGATGTTAAATTTGTATAACTACAAATAACAAATTTAATAATCATCTAAGTTTTAACAGTTTAAAAACAATGAATAATGATTGATCAGGAAAAATATAATGGACTGGCTATTTTATGTAAGAAGTCACTCGGCAGCTTATAGGTTTCACTTAGCTGCCAATGGTAGTTTCTTCTCCCGCTGGGTTTTTTTGCGTTCAGTGCAGAAAGGTCACTGGAGTTCTCGCGTCTCTTGTCAAGATTGTATGGCGCAGCACGTTCCCATAAATGTCAGGGAGTGTCTACGAAGTTGGTCCCTCGTCTTTAAGCTCCGGCCACTTTTCCCTTCTTGTTCCATAGATAGTACCCTCAACTGGTACCACCAACAACTATGGTAAAAGAATAGAAACACAACGCTGTCATGAGTATTGCGTTTTCCGACACATAGTTGTGGGTCTCTTTCTCCTAGTCCACCATCCCATCTACCTCAGAATTTACCCTCGATGAGAATTAAGCTTAATCCCTCGAGAGGAAACTTTCTTTACAATTAAATTGAATAGCTTTATATTTACTTTACATTCAAATGAAAACGTTAATAGTATAGATAGAATATGTTTACATTAACATCTACACTGATTGGAAAGTGTTCACAATATAGATTGAATATGTTTTCATTTACATCTACATTGATTGAAAAGCTTAGAAACTTTCATTAAATTTAAAGTGCATATGTTTAAATAGACATTTACACTGGTTTGAAAATGCAATATTATAATTAGCATGTACATTATTTCTTTCATCTTTCCCTCCCTGCTCCATATGGAACTTGGGACTACCTATGCTTTTTAGTTTTCTTTGAGAAACTAGCAATAAAGCAGTCACCAGCCCTCGCAGTGGTGGTTCATGAGTTCATCATTCTATATTGCCAGCCTCAAATGACTTGGATATCGATTTAGCAATTTTCACATATCAGTATTCACGTGGCAATATATATATATTGCGATTTTGATGTTATTCCGTAGCCTGATGTCGGGCACACGCGAAATTAACCAACATGGTTGTCGGCTAATATTATCTTATCAGTTCCTTCCCCAGCAGGGAGGAACAAGAAAGCAAACAGACATGACGACTTCTCGAGAGGAGTGTAAGAATGTTTAAAAATACAAAATATCTGCTACATAGCAGAGAAAGAAAATAAAGGTACTGAGGACTGAAAAGCACTTAATAAAGTCAGTACGACAAATGTACCTGATTACTGCCAGAGTGAATAAGAGATCGAGAAGAGGTCACCCTAATGCATCCTGTCACAATTGTTAATCTATCATATCTGAGTCTAAACTGTGATTCTGAATGTTTATTACAAATAAGGGAGGGAAACCTGAGGCCTGTAAACAGTAAATTAATATGAAACAAATATAAAGGTATGTTATCAGTGCTGATAACATACCTTTATATTTGTTTCATATTAAGATTCTGAATGTATGTGCTCAGCTAACTTTTGTAGCCACACTAAAATGGCTTTGGGGAAACAGTCTTATCTTTTATTACTAAATCATCCCATGGAGTTGATACATCAAACAAAAGAATAAAAAAATATGAAGCATTGGAGCATACAAATTAGTTCACAGGCAAGCGAAGCAGCCAGCTACTTATTACACAACTCCAACAAGTAACAATTAGCCAGCTATTAGCTATTAGAAATTAACCAGCGATTTTGTATGTACTTCGCAATTTACACTCCGATATTTTCTATCTACCCAGTACAACAGGAATATCTGAAATACAACACAGTAAACTTAATTAGTACTTCTCGTTCAACAAAGTAGGATGTATATATGTATGTATGTATGTATGCAAAGTATGTGAGTGGATTAATGTCGCTGGGATTGCGGAAAGTTGAAGCAAACGTTTTATGTAAATATGTCAGCAACAATGCAATTATAGGTTCTTACAGAATATGAAAAAAAAAACACCCATTTTTAAATTACTGGAGACGTTTTTCGCACTTTTGTTAAGTCTAATTTCAATAGTGCTCTGTTTAATATACCAAACTAATATTGTATTTGATGCTATATTTAGTTCTAACCTCACTACCTGTCAATGTATTTTATGGCAAACAAAGATTCTGATAAAACATCCATGTAAAACATACCCATATTGATCTACTTGAAAGTTATTCCACAGAAATTTTGTAAATTGTAATAAAACTCTTTTTTGGTATGTTGTACCATAGCATTGCGTGCCAATGTCTTTTAGAAAGCTTAAAGATTGTTATATGTGTGTAACACAAACATTCGATGTAAAAACACCTACATAGAACTACTTGGGGCGTCTTCCACACTTTATGTAAATTCTAATTATTCTCCGATATGCGATGTTGTATTTTATTATATCATGTCAGTACATTGATACTGGACGACGTTGATACTTTAAGGATAGATGTTGGTGGAGGAGCCGCGCTAGCGTAGTGGTTACAACACCGCTCTGGCGACCGGGTGATTCAGGATCAAACCCGGGCGACGGCATTTGAAGATTTTTCGTCGACCGGGATTTGGACTGGATTAACTCGAGACCTGGCGAGAACATTTGAAGGAGTGTCGTCGACCAGGGACTGGCGGCTCCTGAGCCAACCCAGCTCTAATGGGTACCTCCGAAAACGGCGAGTATATGCCTGAATGGCGAGGGACACTTGTCTCTGTACAAGAAAATAGGATACTCACGTAAAAATCAATGTCAGGTTAGACATTTAAAAAAAATAATGACCTGAGATTTCGCCTCGAGTATTAGCGGGCGTACGGAAAAGAAAAAAAAAGAAGAAAAAAAAAGATGTTGGTGGTACTAGTGATACAGACTGGTGGGTATAAGCTGTAACATCACTGGCTGATTGATTATATACTTGATGTGTACTGTCACTGGATACTGACTGGTATATCGTGCTGCAATCTGATTTATCGCGAATGTGTGACATGAAAGTTCGTCAAGGTGGACATCTATGTAGCAGTGCAGACTTGTATCACAACATGTAACATACAAGAGTGTGTGTGGCATTCATCACATTGAAAGGTGTAGATGTGGGGTTGATGAAACCATATGTTGTACGGGTTACAGGTATGGAGTCAAAAATATAGGTGAACAGCTGTGTACGTTTTCACCATTTATTATAGTCACAGCAACAAGACGTAGACAAATCCATGTAAGCATGACACAGGAACATGGCGGATATGAAGACAGTTCACTACAGTTGCATGTACATAAGTTCCAATAAATATATGATTATCAAAGTGTTGCAGACTCCAATTTATCTCTCATTCCACAACTAGCAGAAAAAAAACCCGCATTACAGAACGGGTAAATAACTGTATAAATATCCAACAGTTTCATTCTGACACTTCTTAAATCGCTCTTCTTAAGTCGACCCCAAACATGGCGGGCGACGAAAATAGCATAGTCCATCCCTCTAATCGGACGTATCGAAGATAGGCTGTCCTTTCGAAGATAGTCTTATATAACTCCCTCGTACATCAGGCGAGTTTTCATTTTCAAAGTTATAATAGCAATAACTGATAACTCATCTGGTCTTCCACTCCAGATAGTTATATATTAGGCCTCTATAAAACAGTAAACACTGTGGATTCCTCATCTGCAGACATACGCGTCTAAGTTCAAAGATATACCGCTAATCATGCGGGTTTTAGAATAATATCTATTCTCCTGGGTCTTCTGTGTGTAAATCTAAACCTGACGGTCTTAGATGGCTCCAACGAGCATAACAAGTAGAATACTCTGCCTTTCAACCATTCGTGAGCTCTCGTCACCGGTTGACTCAAAATATGTTCCTTACACTGCGAACAAAGGAAGTGTGAATGTTTCGTTTTTTTAACTTGCTTCTAATTCCTAACACAACTTAGAAGCAACTGTCGTCTTCCAGACGAACAGAAATAACACAGGAGACTTTAAATAACAGTGGAAGAGTTTCCATCCCCAGAGGCAATGCAGAGACGTAACCAGACATTTCGTCTGACAGACCCAGTTCAACAAAACGACCTCCCGCACAGGAAATCTTCTCCAAACTCTCTCTAGTTCGGACATGCGCTGTTCGCATCCACCTCTGACCTATGCAGTCAGCTGGTATATCCTTTAAGAGGAGAAACTACATATTTACTTTCCCTCAAAGCAAAAAATGAGTATTCGCCCTTAGATTAGGGTTCTAACGAAAAATACATTAGACCCAAAATCTTATTCAAAATATTTTCAAACATAACAAGTATACAGACAGACTACATTACCAGTTATGAAAACTGCACGTAACAGTCTTACCACACCTCCCGGGAAAAAAAATGAAACTTTTTTTTTTTTAAATACATCTAGGAGCAACATACAATAGGCTCACAACGCATGAATAATGCGCAGATGAAAAGTATTAAGAATAAATATAACGCCAAATGTGAGGCTAAGTCGACATATGGAGCGACTGGTGAGAATATATCTCATAATCTCAGAGAAAGCGTTTCTCTAAGTATAAATGTTTCCAGGGAGGTGTCACCAACGTGTTCTACAATGTTGGAAATGACACAATGCATACAAAAATTGCATACAATAATTTCATATTAGGTATCTTAAGTTCATGATTAACAAAGAAGAAAAATCATCAAAGAACAGCGGTGAATATACCTCAATGAACCGCTAAGTAGTGATACAGTCACTATATTACAAATTACAAATGTGTACCTAACTTGATATAGAAAGGATCTATTATAGATTTAGACGTATTAGGAAGTCCAAGACCTAACAGTTAGGTGGAATCATGTGGGCATCTGTACAAAATGTCTGCCATCACATTATCTAATCCACGGATAGCTCGTACCGAGAAATGAAAAGGTTGAAGAGCAATTGCATATCGAGTAGACCTCGAGCTCTTCAAATTCTTACTCTATATAGCCGTAAGTGCTTTCTGGTCGGTTTCTACTATGAAATGTGTGCCTAGAAGGAATCTTTGTAGTTTGAGAATTGACCAGACCATAGCCAACAGTTCACGGTCTAAAACTGAGTAATTCCTTTCTGCCGCATTAAGTTTTCTGGAAATATACATTACAGGATGCAGAGATCCAGAGTACTCTTGCATTAGTGCCGCTCCAATCGCAGTGGATGAAGCGTCACTACGAAGAAAAAATGTCTTATCTTTAGTAGGTAACACTAAAATAGGTGGTGTTGAAAACATAGTTTTGATTTTATCTAGCGAGGATTGGCATTCCTGAGACCAGTGAAGCATATTAGGAGACCCTTTCTTTAGTAGTGTAGAAAGAGGTGCCATGATAGAGGATAGATTCGGAATGAATCGTCCATGAAATTGAATAAGACCTAAGAGACTTCGCACTTGCTTTTTAGTCTCAGGAATAGAGATGTTAAGTATCTTAGTATATTATGGTCCTCTGTCTTTAGTAAACCATGACCGACTCGATGGCCTAGGAAAGAAATTTCGCTAAAATCAATGCAGGCTTTAGAGGGTTTCGCTGTCAGGTTATGCACGCGTAAAGTAGACAGTAATTCATCTAACCCCGAATAGTGATCTTTCCACGTATCGCTGAAAAGACAGATGTCGTCTAGGTATGCAATGACATCTGACCGATAAGATAGGATTCGACGCATCATGCGTACGAATGTAGCAGGTGCGTTCATAAGGCCGAAAGGCATGAAATTCCATTGGAAAAGGCCTCTAGGTGTAGAAAAAGCCGTAAGAGGTTTGGCGCGTTCAGATAAAGGAACTTGCCAATATCCTTTAGACAAGTCAAGTTTAGTGAAAAAATGAGATTTAGAAAGCCTAGTAAGTAGCTCTTCTAGTAAAGGCATAGGTTCAGCGTCAAACTTCGTAACTTGATTCAATTTGCGATAGTCAACGCAAAGACGTATGTTATTGTCTTTTTTCCGAACAATAACCATCGGCGAAGAATATGCAGAAGTGGATGGTTCAATTATTTTTAAATCTATCATCTCAACCAACTCCTTCTCAACCTGTGCTTGAAAATGTATAGGGATAGGATAAGGTCTGACCCTAATAGGAGTATGGTCAGTTAGAACAATGTCATGTTCAATGACATGAGTTTGTCCAGGGATGTCAGTAAAGACATCCTGAAATGTTTGTAACATAGCCGAAACTTGTCGCTGTTCTCCTAGTGATAAATCAGGAGAGACAGTAACATTTTTCCATGATTCACTAGAATGAAGTGGGATCATCGGAAGAGGAAGATTTACATCTGAAAAACTTGTTTCCTCATCCTGTATTACGGACAGTGATGAGTAATGACCATGTTGGACTGGAGAATCGTCCGTTGCCTGGAAAATAGGCTGTAAATAATCCGGACGTTCATGGAATTCCGTAAGCATGTTGATGTGGAAGGTTTTATGCTTCCCGTCAATATCGACAATATAGTCAACATCTGAAATTTTCGATATTATATCGTACGGACCTTTCCAAGAAATAAGAAGTCTGTTTTCCCTACAAGGTAGCAAAACAAATGCTTTGTCACCAGGACAAAGTTGTCGTAAGGTTCTTTTCTTATTGGCAAATTGCCTTGCCTTCTGTTTAGCAAATTCAGAAGAAGAAGTTGCTAATTTGCATGCTTCGATAATCTTTTGTCTAAGCGCGATGACATATTCGTAAGAGGATTTTGTGTCATCGTTAATATTATCAGCGGTTATGAGATCATGAAGCAAAGACATAGGGCCGCGCGGTTGCGCGCCAAAGACAAGTTCAAAGGGAGAAAATCCTGTATGTTCATTGGGGACCTCTCTGTAGGCGAAGAGGGCCGCAGGTAAAACCCTGTCCCAATCTTGAGGATGATCCTCAGTTATCTTCCCTAATAAGTTTTTGAGTGTTCTATTTAGGCGTTCGACCATCCCATTAGACATTGGGTGATAGATACTACTCAAAGATCTTTCTATCTGCACAGTAGACATTACTTGAGACATGGTATCCGATATTAGTTGGGTGCCATGGTCTGATAATATTTCTCCGGGAAATCCCAGACGAGAAAATATGAGCCAAAGAGCATCTGCAATATCAGCAGTAGTAATGCTCTTCAGAGGAATAGCCTCTGGCCAACGTGTGCACATATCAACACACGTCAAGATAAACTGATGTCCTCTGGCAGACTTGATCTTAAACGGACCATTAATGTCTATTGCCATTTTCTGAAACGGCCGAATAGGAATGTCTGCAGCCTGAATAGGTGCAGCATGGCGTGGACCTTTAGATTTGACCTCTTGACATACTTTACAAGATCGACAATATATCCGTATGTCCTTGTTTACTAATGGCCAAAAGAAAGCCGCAAGAACTCTTGACTTCGTACGGGAAAAACCCATATGTCCAGCACACTGAGAGTCGTGAGCGTGCTGCAAAATTTTAACTCTCAAATTCTTGGGCACAAGAATCTGAGAATGACTTGACTTAGTGGAGTCTTGAACCATACGTACAAGTACGCCATTCTTCATTGTAATCCAAGATTTACGATTTGTATCTTTATTTGGATCACCTTTTATTGCAAGAGTGAAGAATTTCTTTAGAGTGGGATCATCTTCTTGCTGTTTTATAAATGAGTCACGAGAAATTACCAAGGGATCATCTTGGTTATGCACTTCATTATCTTCAGTAGATGAAGTTTGAGGCATATGAAGAGCTTGAGCTCTAGTGACTACAGCATTAGCAGTTTGCATATTTTGTTTTTCCCAAACGGAAATTTGTTGCGGAGTGCATTCTTTGACTCCGTGAATACGACCGATGATAAGATCAGCGATCGGATTCGGCAGAAGACATGCGTGTACATCTCCTGTAAAGAAAGGAGTAGCAATCTTAATGATAGCAGTAGAGTTTTTCTCTAAGGTGCCGCCAAATGTTACACATTTGACTACTTTTCCTGTGGCACGGGAAGGATCTACGAGTGACTGCCTAACACCAATTGTGGTGCATCCAGAATCAAAAAGAACTGAGACTGGATTGTCATTTATTAAACCTTTATGTAAGACAAGAGAACCTCTTCCATCATGCGCGACTGACGCAGGAAGAGCGGGAAGAGGATGGCCACAACTTAAAGTAGACACCGTAGTTGGTTCAAATAATGTTTTGCATTGGGGGCACTGAGATGCTCTCCCAAAATCAAAAGCGGAACATGCCATATTATTAGCGTCATTATTATCTTTAGTCTGTTTATAGGCTTCATGGGACTCTTGCTGTGCAGAGTTTGCCTGGAAATGTGATTTATGTTTTTTGTATTGTGATCTACCTCGATTATTATTGCCTCTGTAATCATTATTGTTTCCTCTATTGTAACCCCTATTTGGGTTTGAGTCATAGTTCTCATGGTTACCATTATCATGTTCATTATAATGAGTATCTCTGTAATTATGATCTTGTTGTCTCCATGACGGATAACTTGGATAGCTTCTATAATGACTTCCTCTGCGGAAATTCCTATAATTGTGACAACCCCTGAATCGAGGGCTGTCGGCTCGTCTCCAGTTCTTCGAAGAAGAACCCTGAAATGATTGGTTACCTTGGTTTTGATAACTATTATGGTTACCTTTTTTATCAAACCTGTTTTGTGGTCCCTGAAATTTGTGTGAATAATTAGGATTGTATGGTGTTGCTGAAGCAACTGGCATACTCTCCTTAATCTTAATGTTGCCAAAAGTCACGTCAGGATGTGCAGTGACATATTGGGAACAATATTCTTCCATTTGTTTTAGTGTTTTGGGTTTACGCTCATGTATAAATTAAAGGAATGGTTTATTTACACATGACATAATCTTATCTCTGAGCAACAAATCCATAAGTGCTTCATATGTTTTTTCTGTCTTGGATAGCTCAATCCATCGTGTAAATGTAAGACGTGCCTTTGCAATGAATTCTGAGAATTCTACTCCTGCCTCAGGCACCATCGTCTTAAACAAAAGACGATAACCTTCTTCTGTCAATTGATATTTTTTTATCAAGGCTGCTCTAATAACATCATAATTATCTTTATCAGCCTCTTCTACCAGACTTAAACTAGTCAGAGAATCACCTCTCAAATTCTCTGATAACTGATTTGCATATTGTGATCTATCCACATTATGAGTACGACAAGAACGTTCAAATCTATCCAGCCAGAATGTAATATCGTCACTGGAAGGATTGAACGGTGGCAGCTTAACCTTAAAAGTAGAAGGTTTACCATCATTACCAGATGACTGATTGACACTACCCATATTTGTCAATTTCAATTTTTCTATCTCATAAGCTAAAAGTTTTTCTTTTCTTTCTTCAGCCTCTAATCTTTTGTTCTCAGCCTCTAGTCTTTTACTTTCAGCCTCTATTTCCAGCCTCTTTTGTTCAGATTCTCTGTCTAATCTCTTTTGTTCAGCCTCCCTGTCTAATCTCTTTTGTTCAGCCTCAGCTTCTCTTTCTAATCTTTTTTCCTCAGCTTCTCTTTCTAATCTCTTTTGTTCAGCCTCAGCTTCTCTTTCTAATCTTTTTTCCTCAGCTTTTTTTTTTCTTTTTCTTCTTCCTTCTGTGCTTTGGCATAATGAGAAAGTGCAAACTCTTTTAACTCCTCAGGAGTCATCACAAGGGCTCTCCCTTGCTCAATAAAGTAGTCTAAAGTTGCCATAATATTTAATAATATGTGGCTATTATCCATGAAATTACAAATTTATTTATTTCAACCAAACAGGAGCAAGTTTTTAACAAAAACTTGTATAATTAGCTCCGTTAATCTCAATCTCTTTGGAAGACAAGTCTTTTGTAAGAACTTGTATGGTTATTTTATAATAACAATGTCATCAGACATTTATATCATAAGTTCAATCAAAATGTTAATAGTGTATGTCTAAGTATGTGTACCAATAGAAAACAAAACAATAACAATAATACGAAGACAAATATTCAAAACACTACGATAACATTCGCAGAAGTCAACTAAAAAACTAAACTGAAGGAAATCTCACAAAGGATGTGATGATAACTGCGAAAATGTAAACAAACCAAATGACGTCACAGTGTATAAACATAAATTGTATACAACTAAATGACAGGAAAGAGTAGACCTACAAATACAAACAAATTTAATCAAAACTAAAGAATAGAAAAATGTTACAAAAACAACGAAAAAAAAGCACACCTCGTCACAACTAACACAAATAGCAACAAATTGTCGCAAGCAGATTTTCAATGAAGAAAATTGCACTTACAGAACACTAATATAAGACCTCTATCACGTGGTATATCTTATATTAGTCACACACCAAACCTCCCGCTGAAATATATACTAATATAATACATAAACAAATGACATGTAACATGTAAACATAAATACATATAGTATGAATGAAGAGTGTTGTAAAGAAGGCTTAGTTATAACATATAAAGTATAGTTTACAACATGAAATGGGCCACTTTTTATATAATTATATTGTTCAATAGTCAAGAGCAGTTATAACAGTTAGCATTATCAGCAATGTTGTTCCAACGATGAAAAAATACAACTGATTCTGCTTCAGGAATTGTGGCGATGGTAAAATCAAATTTCTGTTCTTCACAATAATAGTAATGACAACGTTAATAAATCTTGGCCTTCTAAACAGCAATTTTGACAATCAACGCCGGGTACTTTGCATTTTGATGAAGGTAACGTCTGTGTAGAGTCTCACCTCGTAAACCCACGTATTTGGCGACCACTGATACTGGACGACGTTGATACTTTAAGGATAGATGTTGGTGGTACTAGTGATACAGACTGGTGGGTATAAGCTGTAACATCACTGGCTGATTGATTATATACTTGATGTGTACTGTCACTGGATACTGACTGGTATATCGTGCTGCAATCTGATTTATCGAGAATGTGTGCCATGAAAGTTCGTCAAGGTGGACATCTATGTAGCAGTGCAGACTTGTATCACAACATGTAACATACAAGAGTGTGTGTGGCATTCATCACATTGAAAGGTGTAGATGTGGGGTTGATGAAACCATATGTTGTACGTGTTACAGGTATGGAGTCAAAAATATAGGTGAACAGCTGTGTACGTTTTCACCATTTATTATAGTCACAGCAACAAGACGTAGACAAATCCATGTAAGCATGACACAGGAACATGGCGGATATGAAGACAGTTCACTACAGTTGCATGTACATAAGTTCCAATAAATATATGATTATCAAAGTGTTGCAGACTCCAATTTATCTCTCATTCCACAACTAGCAGAAAAAAACCCGCATTACAGAACGGGTAAATAACTGTATAAATATCCAACAGTATCATTCTGACACTTCTTAAATCGCTCTTCTTAAGTCGACCCCAAACATGGCGGGCGACGAAAATAGCATAGTCCATCCCTCTAATCGGACGTATCGAAGATAGGCTGTCCTTTCGAAGATAGTCTTATATAACTCCCTCGTACATCAGGCGAGTTTTCATTTTCAAAGTTATAATAGCAATAACTGATAACTCGTCTGGTCTTCCACTCCAGATAGTTATATATTAGGCCTCTATAAAACAGTAAACACTGTGGATTCCTCATCTGCAGACATACGCGTCTAAGTTCAAAGATATACCGCTAATCTTGCGGGTTTTAGAATAATATCTATTATCCTGGGTCTTCTGTGTGTAAATCTAAACCTAACGGTCTTAGATGGCTCCAACGAGCATAACAAGTAGAATACTCTGCCTTTCAACCATTCGTGAGCTCTCGTCACCGGTTGACTCAAAATATGTTCCTTACACTGCGAACAAAAGAAGTGTGAAAGTTTCGTTTTTTTACCTTGCTTCGAATTCCTAACACAACTTAGAAGCAACTGTCGTCTTCCTGACGAACAGAAATAACACAGGGGACTTTAAATAACAGTGGAAGAGTTTCCATCCCCAGAGGCAATGCAGAGACGTAACCAGACATTTCGTCTGATAGACCCAGTTCAACAAAACGACCTCCCGCACAGGAAATCTTTTCCAAACTCTCTCTAGCTCGGACATGCGCTGTTCGCCTCCACCTCTGACCTATGCAGTCAGCTGGTATATCCTTTAAGAGGTGAAACTACATATTTACTTTCCCTCAAAGCAAAAAATGAGTATTCACCCTTAGATTAGGGTTCTAACGAAAAATACATTAGACCCAAAATCTTATTCAAAATATTTTCAAACATAACAAGTATACAGACAGACTACATTACCAGTTATGAAAACTGCACGTAACATACATATCAATGTATTTTCTGGAGAATAAAGATTCTGATATGTATGTATGTGTTATGATTAAAATTCATAACATTTATGTCAATATTAAAGGCAGCTCGATAGGGCTCCTTTTTTGTGTATTTTATACGGAGTCAGTTATTAATAAAGGAAGTGACGTCATGCCTATAGGATTGACTGACAGACGTGAATAAATTAAGAGCAGAAGTTAGGAAATCGTCTGCAACAAGAGATGCGGCTTGTGTTCGGAAGTAAGCGGACGCATGTGTTTTGAGCTCCTGCAGTATTTTGTGTTTTTCCTGAATTATTCGATCACCAGGACATCAAGATACTTGGTTGAGGTGTCCCTAGCTTTTTCTAGTAAGGAAATGTGTGATTATTCATAATGATGTCCAAGGGACGATATTAAATAAAGTTTGGAACGAGTGAAAATGACCAGCGTTTCACAGAGAACGGACTGGACGAAACTGTAATACTGCATTTGCCTTTGGGCCTACATAAGCATAATTGGAGCTGTTTTGTAGAAATATAATAAACTGTATTTGTGTATAACTGTGAGAAATGTGCTGGTCAGCTCAATACAGTTATACTGACTACGTGTTGTTGGACTACCCCTAATTTACTTTGGCTACGAAGACTCTCTCCGAAACAATAGGCAGAACGACACGTATCAGTTTTGGGAGCCTCAAGCCGGGATCTGAACACGTCCTTTTCAACTGCATTGAAATTGTTCAAGTACCTGCTTCAGAAGGTGAAGTTTTGAAAATTTTTTCTAAGATTACTGTGCTACCCTGATCATGATGGCCTGCACTGATTTTTTCACAACGTTTTTGAATCAAAATCGTGCTTCCTGACCCTGATCATTGCAGAGGCTGATGATGCCAGGAGGATTTTTTGTGCAAGAAAAAGCAGATAAGTAAATTTATTGATTCATGCAGTGTGGGGCTTGAAGAATCTCTTGTGACAGAGTCCTTGCTTTTATATGTTATATGTATTTCTGTATCTCCATGTTTTGTGTTAGGCAGGTTGGTTTGTGGGACCTATGAATTCATTTTACCTCATTGACGGTCGTGAATTCGTAGGCGTTCTTTAGTTTTTGCATCTGATTTTTTCAACTTAAGGCGAACATAGCTGTGTGTTACTGCCTTGAGTGAATTAACCAGATTCATTATTTGTCTAGTTGTCAAGGTTCTCTAATTTTGTATTTGTTGTCAAGTTAATTGTATTTTATTTGGTTTATTCTCCATTATTGTTTGTAAATTTGTTCATTTAATCTTGCTATCCCTCAGTTATTAGATGTAATATATGTTGTGAAATTGTGCTTATAATGTCATAAGTGTGGTAGAGCCCATTTTTTTTTCATTTTTCTACAATTCATACATTTCTGCCTTGTTTTTTTTTTCATTAGTATTATCTTGAGTTGGCTCTTTCTACTGTAATCTTGTTCGTATCTCTATTTTTTTGTTGTTCCTAAAATAAGATCTATAATTTCACGCAGTTGGTTGATCTTGAGTGGTGAAATAATTGTTGCTTATATTGCTCACTTATTAAATATATATATTATTTAAATTATTATTGTAGAATTTGGAGTCACAATAATTGTGTATTATGGCTACCTTGGAATATTTTGCCAAGCTTGAAAAGGAGTTTGGTATGGAGGGTGAGGCTTTAAAAACATATGCATCCACTGAGCATGCAAAAGAAATACAGAGGTTAGAAGACGTGGCAAGAGAACAGAGACTCTTAGAGATGATAAGAAGAGAGAAGAAGAATTAGATGAGAAGAGGAGAGCAGAATAATTAGCTGAGAAGAGAAGACATGAAGAATTGGCACTTGAGGGGAAATATTGGCCTATGCTCAGGCAGAATTAAAGGCACAACAAGCTCAAGCAGAAATAAAGGCACAACAAGAACGTGAGGAAACAAAATTAGCACATGCTCAAGCAGAACTGGCTCATGCTCAAAGAATGGCAGAACTTGAGTTGGAAAAATTAAGAATGCAACATAAACAGGTTCATCCAGCAGGTGATGAGGCTGGAAAAAAAAGACCATGCCTCTACTTTTAAACTAAATTTGCCCAAATTTAGTCCTAATATAGACGACATTTCATGCTTCTTGAATAGATATGAGACATGTTGCCAAGAGTGTAAGATTGATAGAGCTACATGGCTCAGCAGGTTGATGAGTTTATTATAGGTGAGGCTCTTACTGCAGTCTGCATCATGGATGATCATACTAGAAATGATTATGATGCTGTGAAGGCTTTGTTGCTAAAAAAGTATCAACTAGAGGAAAATGGTTACAGATTGAAACTGAAATCGTTGTTGCCCGATTCAGCTAAAGATTTTGCTGAATTTCTTTCATCAATTAAACTTTGCTTTTCTAGATGGGTTGATTTATCAAAAATTGATAAAACTGTTGATGGGCTGGCTGATTTAATTTTAAGAGACAAAGTGCTGTCAAATCGAAATAATAATAATGGATCTTTCAGAGGGAGTTATAATTTTAATAATAGATCACAACAACCTCAAAGAAATTTTCATTCATAAGATGATGGATATATACCTCAACAATCATCTTTCAGACCTAACAGAGATTGGAACAGAGGTGGATATAATTTCCAGTCAGGCAGAGGCCAAATGTCATTCTATAGGAACAATGACAATAATTACAACAACAGAAATTCTCAAAAGAACAATAACTTTCGACGTTCTAGGAATCCAGAACGTTCCAATGCAGTTGTACATCAAAGTGACAATAATACAGTCCAAAATACCAATGTTGTTTCTCATGCAAATGCATGTAGTGTGGACATATCCAATAGTACTAATTGTTCTGAATGTAATTCTTTGTTTCAGCCGGAGGGAGTTCCTAGGCTCCTGTGTGGACATCCTGTGCCAGTGATGTCCTCTTATAATGGGACAGGATCAGTGGTATTTGATAAGGGTTTTGTGAACAACCAATTTACTTCAGTGCTCAGGGACACTGGTTCCTTCACTGTGGGGGTTCGAAGTTCATTGGTGGACCCTACTGATTACACATGCGATGAGGTCCAGTGCATTACATTCGGGGGCACAGTGGAATATTATCTAGTATTTTTAGATACCCCTTATTTTACAGGCATGACTCTAGTATGCCTGTTGTCAAATGCAGTCGCGGTGATAATTTTAGGGAATATCCCTGGGCTTCGTGAATGCACTAATGATGATATTTTGAGGTGGGAGCAACAACATGAATATACAGCCAGGGTTGATACTACACGAGCACAAGCTCTTAGGCATGTGCATACACGGTCACATGATCGGACACAGTTTTGAGTAATGATGATGGTGATAATACATAATTTGGTTCTTGTGTGATTATTCACCGGGAAATTAAATTTGTGGCAATTTATAACCCAAACCGATCACCGTACTTTTTCTTGACTGAAAAAGGGAGGGCAAGTTAAAAACAAAAAGTGCGTTTAGTTGACACAAACTGTGCGTACGGGTTTTACCTTTCGTCAGCCCTCCTCCCTCCCGAGCCACAGTTACAAACAGGTGACAAGGACAAGAAATGTTTGCCGTTAATTTAAACAGTAAGGGTAGTCACGTAGCATATTCTGCCGTAGGGGAGTGTGTTATAGACTTCGATGTACTGGGTCCCATCTTTATGAGGTGGGGTGGCCTGTTCCCTTCCTCGCTGCCATTGCCTTCTCTAACTGAAGATCAGAGTCAGGTACCCTTTTACAGCTGGTTAGACTGATGCGTGACACTACCAAGCTTTGAACCCGAAACCCGGTAATTAATATTAATTCAGCTTTTTTTTTTCAGATGCTGACATACCATGATTTCATGTGGTATGTACTAGTCACTACATTGGGTATTGTGGCGATTTTAACAATGTTATTTCTTTCTTCAGGTGCTACAGGTCGTGTTACACCATCTCCAGACCATAATAACTTCATACTTGTTCCTTTACAGGGCCGTGAATGTTTTCTTTCCATTGTATTTTATTATATCATGTCAGTACATATCAATGTATTTTCTGGAGAATAAAGATTCTGATTATGTTTCCAAGATGGCGGCGTGGTAGGCTGCACTTTTGTGTTGTACATTTCATGTCGTCGTTTTGGAGTCTGCATCTGTGGTAACAGCCCTCATTAACGCTGTATGAGTTTGTAGTGTGTTTGGCTCATGTTCAGGATTATGTTGCTAAGTGTTTCAAAGGTGAAAACACCAAGTTTGCCTGTCATGCGAGGTCACTGTTTGTGTTGGTACGAAGTAGCCAAGATGGCAGTTTTGTGATGTGTCAACCGGACTGCGTTTCAAAACATCACAGATTTAATGAAGGCTATTGTTCCTGCTGATATCAGATTTCGAGAGGCCATATTAATATCGCAAGTTGAAGCAATGCCTTATTATAATCATACATGCCCAATGAGGTAGCCGTGTATTGGTTCAACTTCAAGTTATTCGATCTATGACAATAGAAACGTGTCAAATCAGCTCGAACTGAAGGTTAGTGTTGAAGCTCCCCACGGTAGTAAGTGGATATTCTTAACACCTATTATAACAACACCCGAAGAGATTATTACATATGCTAGGGATATTTGTGATAGATAAAAACGAAATGGGGTCTTTGAAACTGAACTTTTCATTTACACAAAATATATATTCATTTGTGAAGCCACTGGGAAGAAACAATGTTTTCGTTAGCAATGGCTAACCGGATAATGTCACCCCTCATTGTGAATGGAAAGATCCACTGACTTATCAATTTTGTGCAATGTTGAAACAAGATTTGTAGCAGAGAAGAGACTTTTCCGCGGCTTTGAGAGTTGTTTCAACTGGAAGCTCTCACGTTAGTAAGTGGAAATTCTTAACAGCGACTACAACAACACCCGAAAAGATGGCTGCAGAAATTAAGGATATCAGTGAAAGACGAAAATTAAACAAGTCTTTAAAATTGACATTTTTATTTGTAAAGAATATATATTAGTTTATGAAGCCACCGGAAAGAAACTATAGCTTCGTTATCAATGGCGACAGGATACTGTCACCCCTCATCGAGAATGGAAAGATCCACTGACCCTTACTATGGTGTGCGTTGCTGAAAGAAACTTTACCACAGCGCTGTCAGGTTTTGTGTCCAGGAGACTTTTGATGTCAGCTTGTTAACTTTGTGCGAATTGAATTCAACGGATTATGTACGTTTGGCTATTGTTTCCTGGGCAGGGGTTTAGCACACTTACGGACTCTAAATGATTATCCGATATGATATGGTGTTTTTATACTATATCAAGTACATGTTAATGTATTTTTTTGGATAATGAAGATTCTGATTATGTATGTATGTATGTATGTATGTATGTATGTGGTAACAGCCCTCATTAACGCTGTATGAATTTATGTAAATTTACTTTATGTAAATTCTAATGATTCTCCTATATGCCATGTTGTATTTTATTATATCATGTCAGTACATATCAATGTATTTCCTGGAGAATAAAGATTTTGATTATAGATACACTCATGTATGTATGGATGCACGCATGTATGTGTGTATGTATGTATGTGTTTGGTTCATGTCTAGGACTGTGTTGCTGAAAAATGTAAAGGATTATCACACACGCCTTTATATACTGGCTAAAGTGGAGGGAGGAATAAGGTGCTAGCTACCTTTCCCTTCACCACTAAGGCTATACCACTGTTGTCCTAAATAACTTATATCAAGAACTACACATAGACTCGTATTGCTAGAGGCATGACACAACAACAGTGGGTGACATATGACTAACCCTCATGAAACAGCTTATATCCCGTTTATTCAATTAAACACATGACCACACATGGCCTGATGAAAATACAACATTACGACTATATACGTGCCACAACAGGGAATGCATGTACTAATAAAAATCTACAGAACGGGTAATCTGGCTACCACAATCCTAAAATGGACATCGCGCCATAACGCGGGAAAACCTTATATTCTTACACTGACTATGAAAATGCTCGATAGTAACTTAGCATTAAGTAAATAACCACTTCCCTGGAATCCTCAACAGCAGAAATAGCTAACGTTAGGAATAGGGCTCAAATGGCGGGCACCGCATCACTATTAGATATCATAGACAGCCGAAGCTGGCATACCAAGAAACTGCGTCCGCCATGGATGGCAGTCAAATCTCCACTGACTAAATTCGCGCCAAACTTGTGCATTCCGTTACTTCCGCTGTTACAGGACTCTGCTGATCACATGACTTTCAGGACGGTTTCCGACCGTCTAACACATAGAAATACGGCCAGGAAATACGCCGTGACAAGGATGATAAAGTCAAGATTGATTTTCAAGTGAGTTCGTGTTGGTACCAAGTAGCCAAGATGGCGATCCTGTGACGTGTCAACAGGACTACGTTTCAAAACATCACACATTTAATGAAGGCTTTTGTTACTGCTGATATCAAGTTTCGAGAAGCCATATTAATATCGCAAGTCGAAGCAATGCCTTATTATAATCATACATGCTGGGGAACCGCGCTGGTGTAGTGGTTACAACGTTGTACTAGCGACCAGGTTTTCAAGGTTCAAGCCCGGGTGTCGGCGCTTGAAGGAGTGTCAACGACCGGGATGTTGACTGAATAATCTGAACGGCTCCTGAGATAAACCCTCTGTGGATGGAAAGTAGTGAAGCTCCTGACCGGGTTGGAAGGAAGGTCCTCAGGTTCCCCAGCCTCACAATGACATGTCATTGGGCCGAAGGGCTGAAAGCCCAAGTGCCGCTGATTAAGGAAAAAAAAATCATACATGCTCAACACTTTGCCACGGCGTTACAGGTGTATCAACTTATGCTTCCCGTAGAATTGTGGAATTTTGGTTTTTGCTCAAGTTCCAAAAGACGGCACGGTAACTGAAGGCAGGAGACCCAGCTCTCTTTTGATGTCAGCTTGTAAAAATTGAATTCAACGGATTACGAACGTTTTGCCGGTTGTTTCCTGGGCGGGGTTTGGCAGATTTGCAGACTGTAAATGATTATCCGATATGATATGGTGTTTTTATACAATATCTTGTACGTATCGATGTATTTTTTGGACAATAAAGATTCTGATATACAAGTGTGTATGTATGTATGTATGTTTGCAAGTATATAAGCATGTATGTATGTCAGCGTTAGTGCAATTATACACTCTTACAGAATATGGAAACTTCGATGTAAAAAACACCCAGTTTAAATTGCTGGAGATGTTTTCCACACTTTTATTAAGTCTAATCTCAATTGTGCTCTGTTTAATATACTAAACTACTATTGTATTTGATGCTATATTTAATATCTCACTCCACTAGATGTCAATGCATTTTATGGCAAACAAAGATTGTGATTAAACCCCCATGTTAAAACACCCATATTGATCTACTTAAAATGTTTTCCACACACATTTTGTACATGTCAATAAAACTCATTTTCGGCAGGTTGTCTTTTAGAAAGCTTAAAGATTGTTATGTATGTGTAACACAAAGGTTCGATGTAAAAACACCCACATAGAACTATTTGACACGTCTTCCACACTTTATGTAAATTCTAATGATTCTCCTGTATGTCATGTTGTATTTTATAATATCATGTCAGTACAAATCAGTGTATTTTATGGAGAATAAATATTCTTGTATGTATGTATGTATGTATGTATGTATGTATGTATGTCCACCGTGAATGGAAAGATCCACTGACCCTTACTATTGTGTGCATTGCTGAAAGAAACAGGTGTGTCAGCTTGTGTGTCCATTAGAATTGTAAATGTTTGGTTTTTGCTCATGTTCCAAAAGACGGGGACGCCCATGGTAAATTTCCGGTGTTATGTCTTGCGGTTGGCACTAATGACACGTCATCGATGCATTATTTTTATGGTGATGCCTTGATGGCAGGGAGGATAGTGTGATTCGCTTGCATAGCTAGGCGGAGTTGTCGCACGGAAGGTCCTGGGTTCGAGTCCTGGGTAAGCCACTCATGTCTGTTGTTTTTCTGTTGTCTAGTGTTCTACTTCTTTATTTCTTACGAGTGCCTGAAAACATACCTTTATGTTTGTCTAATAATTATTTTTACAACGGGCTGATCACCCGTTTGCCAGTCACTTCGATTACGGAAACAATAGCAAATGGATTGATTTGCCGTTGCCCTAAAGACGCCATTAGGCGTGATGGGAAACAATGGCAAAGAAAACCAATCTGCTGTTGCCCTAAGACGCCACTAGGCGTAATGGCCACTGACTGCTTTGACGGTCGGTGGCTAAGGACGGAAGAAGAAGAAGAATAATTATTTACTGGTAACTGAAGGCTGAAGACCCATTTCTCTTTTGATGTTATCTTGTAAACTGTGTACGGATTATGAATGTTTGGTGATTGTTTCCTGGGCAGGGTTTTGCACACTTGCGGAATGTAAATGATTATCCGATGTAATATGGTGTTTTTATACTATATCAAATACATGTTAATGTATTTTTTGGATAATAAAGATTCTGATATGTATGTACGTATATATGTATGTATGTATGTATATGCGTATTATGCATGTATGTATGTATGTAAGTATGTGTGTGCGTGCGTTCGTGCGTGTGTGTATGTATGTATGTATAACTCATTCTGTCTGTGATCATCATATTTACTGTCTGCTGTACACACTGTATGTAGCAAGGAATAACAGTGAATAATTCGAGAGATGAAACTTGTCGCCAGAGAGAACATAACGAAGTACATGGCACATTGACCAATTCTGGCAAATGCCACCGTGTCAAGATGACACCGGACATTTAGATCTCGCAGTGACCTGAGGTAGTTCAGCATTCGTCCTGCTCTGACGTGACCACAGTAATTGCTTATTTCGGTTAACCAGTTCTGTTATTGTGAAGTAACTATTTGCCCTGACAGAATAAACAGAGAAGTAAACGTCTAGTCTGAGTGCCCCCTTTTAAGTCCCCTCTCAGACTAGGGAACCGAGAAATTGACGAGATAGGACGATGATGGAAGTCCAGACGTGGAATCTTAACGACGTCACAATAAAGAGTTGTAAGCGCTGTCTAAACAAATTACTTCTGCTCTTTTGGGCAGGAAGTGTCAGAACCGGATATTCCGAGAATGTACCGATATCGAACAGAGGCTTTGATGTTCATATTGCAACACGGACGTGACACGCCAACTATCATTATGTCAACGCTGAATGAGTGTGAGTTGAAGTTGTTATAATACTGACTTAATTTTCGTTTTCCCTTTCATCTCCTGTCCACAGATGGAGCTAATTATTGGTTTATGATGCGGCTGAAGTATACTGTCATGCTGTATACCTTTAAAGTGTTTATTATAACTCGATCAAACTTTTCTCTTGATCATCTTTTATTTCTGGTCGCTTCCATATTGAGGTCATATGTTCTGTGGCTATAATAGTGTCCCAATGTGTATGTGTTCAGTGTATCAGTGTTCTACTGTACCTGTGCTCATGTGTACAGGTGCTACGTTTTCCAGTGTGTGTGGTCATATGTATTCACTTGTACATGTGTTCGCTGTAACATTGTGCGGGTGTACATGTTTTTCAGCGTACATGTGTTCAGTGTTCCAGTGTGCCTGTGTTCAGTTTACATGTGCTGTGTATCAGTGCTCCAGTGTACATATCTGCCTTCACTGGTGCATAATACCATGAAACGGTAAAGTGGCTTGAGTACCTTGACAACTCCCACTGCTATGCCAGCGTAAGTTTTACTCCTGGCAGGTTCTATCAAGCTGGACAGGTCTGCGCGGGTAGGGGTCAGACTAAAGCTGGCACCCTTGTCCTCCGTGTGGGGTGTGGGGGGGGGGGTTTATTACAGGGCCGACACCACTGTCTAAGTTAAACAAAAAAAAATTAGTTACGGACACAGCAACAAATGAAAATCTTTGACGCGGGACGGACATCCGGAATCTAAGGCTCACATGACTGACAGTGGTGAAAGCCGAAAGGAAGTCATTGCCATGAAAACGGATGGCCTTATCGCAAAACACGACACTATAGTGCGTTTCAAAAAGATCGGTCGACGATTGACTTCAAATATCTCCATATTCTTTGCACTGATAAATATGATTTTTTGCATGTGGTCTTATATTTTCAATGTCCCAAAGTTTTTATAAAATTCAATGTTGCGGGTAGTGTTCTTTTCTTGCAACGACTAATTCCTATGATCTTTTTTAACAAAGTAACTATTTTGTCGTGGAAGAAAATAATTTACCGTAAATGAAGGAAGTTGCATATTTTCGGCATAGGCGTCTATACAATTCGAATGTTAGAGGGGTTTGTTAACTGATTACTACGTGAGGTCCTTTTTTTATTTCTTCGAAATATTTGAGAGAATAATAACGTCTATTTGTTGTAAATGTTACTTTTTATACTAAAACGTTAATGGATGCATGAAGAGGTGAAAGTACTGTGTATGTTAAAAATAGTAGTGAAATCGCGGAGATAAAAAGGAAATGAATTGGTATACATATACACATAGATGGAGGAGAAAACATATAAAACGTATAAGATATTTACACACTTATTCTGAGTCAGACGAGTCTAACATATTGATGACTATTCTCGGCTGAACGAACGACAGTCCATCTTTTTTCCAATAGTCATTTTCCTCTTTTAAGACATGGTCTTCACATTTACACCAATAATCTTTGTCTATCTGCGAGAGGGCGGCATATGTTAGTTCTTTCATATTGCATAGTTTGAAAGTTTTATTTTCAGCTGCCACCTGTCCTTTAACTTTTGCCCAATTAAGTTCAATTGGGTTTAAATGGGAATGATAAGGTGGCAGTATCAAACACATATGACCATGCTGTTGAATCAACTTGTATATATGTACTATCTTGGTCTTTTGTGATTTCTTAACAAGGGACAGTAATTCAGGTTTCAGAAACCCCTCGTTAAATGGAATGTCTTCTTTTCTGAGCCAAATCTTTATAGCATCTTTTGTACTCGAAGATGTCGGGATTTTGTCTTCTTTTGCCACTGCGTTGTGGTATGATGCGTTGTCCATTATCAGACAGGATGGTCTGTCTAGGGACGGAAGAAGAGTATTTTCAATCCACTCTCTAAATATGTTACCGTTCATCTTGGTATGATAGTCCCGGTTGTTCGTATAATTGGAAGTGAAAATAAGTTCAGCATTTTTCACTAGCCCATTATGTCTGCTGCCTGCATGTGCCATTATCAGACGTTGTCCTTTTCCACTAGGTACACATCTTTTAATCGTTTCATCTGATAACTGCCATTCCTTTTCACGTGTGTGGTGAGCATTGATCCAAGTTTCATCCACATACACATTATCATAATCTTGATTACGCATTTCCCGTACTTCACGTAAATATTTACTTCTCATAGATACTAAGTGCGGCTTCTCGCAGATGACGTTTCTTCGACTAGCGTACTTCCTAAACGTAAAGCCAATGCTTCTAACAGTTCTCCATAATGTTGATTTCGACACATCAATATCATTGTGTGTTCTCAGCCGAATTTTCAGTTTTCTTAGTGTCGCAGTTTCTTTGGAATTGAACATACTACAAATCTCTCTTCTAATCACATCCCTGTCAAAACTATCTACTACTTCCTTTCTTCCTTGCGTCCTGGTATTGATTGAACTGAAAATTCCATTAGCTTTGAGTAATTGATGAAATGAGCGTTTACTTAAACCCAAAGCGTGAATAGTTCTCTTTTCAGAATTTGAGAGACTCCGATACAGTTTACCACGCTTAGCTTCTCTGCAGAAATATTTATACATCTTCACTGCCATTGTATGCAGTGTAAGGAACTTGACTTTCATACCCATTGTATTACAGACCTAGAATACCGCATGATACGCGCCTATGCACTGAAATACACAATCAGTAGAACGGTAACTGAACACACCGGAAGGATCAATGTAATGTTCAAAACAGTGCGGTAGTGAGCTGAAACACAGAGAAAATCACGTGAAATACGTTCAAGATGTTAAATCGAAATAGCTCACAAATATGAAGGGGTAACCCTGTCAATACACGGTTGGACTAGGAGGTGGTCGATTTTGTATACTTTAAATAAAGAAAATTTAAAACCATAAGTTTATTAACGAGGAAAAAAATGTCCCCCTCGGGACATAGCGATCATTAAGTCATATGTAAAGTTGCAACAATTACGATCAAGTGGTTGCAGAGATATTGAATATTAAACAGCGGCAAACGTTGTGACACGCATTATAGATTGTATTCTGGAATGTCAGAACTATGAATGAGGCAGGAAAACTGAGGCTGATCACAACAGAAATGAGAAACTACAGATTAGATTTCCTGGAAATAAGTGAGAGCAAATGGACTGGGACCAAGAGAATAACACAGCAACAGGAGAAACAGTACTTTACTTAGCAAGAGATGGTGGATAGCACAATAAATGTGTAACCATTATCCTAAAGAAAGGAATAGAAAGATCATTTCTGGAATGGAAACTCAGCAACAACAGACTGATAAGAACAAAACTGAGAGGAAGTGTGGCCGGACAAGGTGTTTGGGGGTTTGCTGTTTATACGAAGAGTCTAGTTATTCGACTAGCCTATACGCTAGAGGTGGAAATTGTTCTTCAACAAACTTAAGGTTGTACCAGGTTCTGGGATGATCCTCTAAGGTGTATTTGGTTAGAGCAGTTAGTAATGCTTGCTTGTTTTAGATGTGAATGTAGCGATTAAATTAGGATGGATTGATTTATTTGCATAATGTCCAACTTTGGTATTTAATTCTTCAACAGCATTGGTTTTCATAGAAACAACTTTTAATAGCCTTCAACAAGAGCTGGCTTAAGTCAAATGTAACAAGTTCGTGAACAATTGTATATTTATAGTAATAAGTAAATGCATATAGAATGTCCATATAGTATTTCATTGCTGCAATATCCCTTTTTGTATCTTTTTATCATCTTCAATTTTCAAAACATGGCGAGACTCTTCATTTTCTACAGTGTTCCTTCATTAGGTCAATGTTTTCTAAGTTCGACGACATCTTCCCATCTCTTCAGTTTGATTTATTGATCCAAGCTTTCTTTTACTTCTTGGTATTCCTTAGGTTCAATATCTCTCAACATAAGGACCTTCTTCCTTGGCAAAAGATCTAGATATGTGATTTAGTTTTCATTTTAACCAAATCTTCGAGCGTAACTCTGTTCCAGTTATGACCGTGAGCTCTATCAGCTATGCATTCAGTTTGTAATAAATACTTACAAGTATTTTGAAATCACAAACAAATCACATCACATCCTGAAATACACTTTCGCTATATAAGTGCGAAGTTAATCTCCTCAACATAAGAAATACACTGAGCAGGACTGGGCACGTCCTTTCGGTTCCGCTCGATCTTTCTAACTCTGCATGGCGTCGCGTACCCATTCTTGCTGGAGAAAAGATCTGAGCTGTCTGATTGGTTAGGGGAATCACATGACTAGTTGTGGCATTTCTAACGCGAAGCTAGCCTAAATAAGATGTATGTCAGTTAGTTATTTTTATATCCTCCGTTTCTCATAAGATATTTATTTATGTTAATCTGTGGTTCCTCCGTCTTTAGTGGGATATAGCCTGTGTCACCAGCAGTATTAGGGAAATAAGAGGCAATATATTATCTCTGGGGTTAGCATACACAGATGGTGTCAAGGGGTATTCTAATCTGCAGAATCATCATGCGCAGATGTCTTTGGGGTATTGGGTAAAAGGCAATGTCTTGAAATTGGGCAGTGTATTATACATCAGCTTGTCATAAAGGAGGGTAATTTTTTCCATCAGTCATTTGTTTACATCAACAATTTGTGGGAGTGGTACTATGGTATGCATCAGCAGTGATGTATGTCAATCTAACAACCATCTTGTAAATATGCTATTCTGTTGTGTTATATTAGTGTCATTCTTCTTCATTGACACTTTATGACTCTATTTCAGGGTTATCTTAGTCATAAATATGTAACCTCAGCATTATCTAATATCTTCTTATATAATTTCTCCTAATAGCGGGACTGGGAAGGAAATGAAATTGAAAATGAGTAAGAACGTTAGAAACACTGTTCAGAACAAGTAAAAGGACAGTATACTGTGGAGTCGTCATGGATAGAGGGAAAAATAGACTATCTGTGGATTACAAGAGTATTGTAATGCAAAAGGATGAAGAAATTATTTGGCGAACGAACTTATAAGTTCCGAATGTCATCTCGGAATGGTAGAAAGAAAAGGTGTGAGAAGTGAAGTGGGGAAATCTTATAATGGTTGTTAAAGATGGAATATACAATCTATTTTGTTAGATGCAATATTTTCGAACAATTTGTCATGGACATTACTCAAAATAAATACACCTGTGGGAAGAAAAATATAGCATGACAGATATGGGTATAAATTTTGATGGTGTGAATTGTACATATCTTGTCACAAGCTGTAATAGTAGGTTCAATAGAACATTATAAAAATAGACAAGTCTAGTGGCATAGGCATGATAGGTTAAAATGATTAGGAAGGAGTAAGAAAGGACCACTAGTGTAGTGTCTGCGAGAAGATGCGCTATGATGCATGAAAAGAAAAATCACTGGACTCTGGAATTTGTAAGGATAAGAATCGAGCTCAGGAAATGTGGAAAGTGATCATAAATCAATGTCATAGCAAAATCAGCGTGACACATATGTTATAAATGGGGTGGTGTAAGTTAACATTAGAACTGTCTAACTAATTTAACGTGTCATGTTTGTGAATGCCAATAGCAAGTCTGTGATTTTGTGTCAACTTTATTGTACAATCAAAGAAAACTTCTAATTAAAATCGTCTGTGGGCTGTTCTTGGAGTATTCTAGTTTTCAATACTTGTCTGGGAACACAGTTTCTTGGCTAGGCTTTTACATCTCGCATTGGAACAGGGCATCTGGAACTGTCTGAAAATAGAGTACATGATATAGTTAAAACATTGCTTTTACATTAGCGTAGACCGTGCATGGATGGGCATGCACATGAACACTTGGTTGTGTGTCAGGAAGTTTCAGTACCAGGGAGTCAGAGCTGGCCTCATCATAGCCTCTACCCGCTTGTTGAGTTTTTTTCTCCATCTCCAGTATTGCCATAAGTAGGGTCGAATTGGGATCATCCTGTGTAGTGGTGGGTGCAATACTGGATATGGCGTTGTTGACAGTGGGCACAGTATTTAACACGTTGTTGACAAGGGGCACAGTATTTGACGCACTGTTGATGTTGACAGGTTGGTGGTAAGCTGAAGAGACTGGTACCGACTGTGATATAGCTGGAAAACTGGTACTGATTGTAATGTGGCTGGAAAAACTGATACCGACTGTGATGTAGCTGGAGAGGGCGTGATATGTGAGTGTAGCAGTTTTACACACGTAGTAACTGGAGGTGATTCGTTAGGCTCAGGGAAATACGACTTGACAGTGGTGACTTCTGAGGGTGAGGCGCTGTCTAAAAGTGGGGCGCTGACTACGGATCCCACACCGCTATCTGAATCTGATAAATATAACATTGTGTCGTCATCATATTCGATTGAATCTGGTAACAGGCCTAATATACCAGGGTTACAACCCAGTTCACTTATTATCTGTGCAGTTTCATTTTCATGCGGAATGTCGATTACAATGTTGTGAGATTCTTGTAGCCTTTCATCTTGAGAATGGGTTTGAGTGTGCTTGGATAATGTGCGGGTGCTGAATGTGTCACATGCTTGATTTGATCCAGCAACATCTGTCTGTGTTGCGACAGAGGTCATTTTAGGTTCATTCATGTGCATGTGTCGGGTTAGTCCGTTTACACTGGGGGTACATTGCGTCGCAATTGGTCTCATCTGTGTAGCACGAACCTGCTGCTGTATGGAAAACGGTTTCTGCCAAGGGAGTAGTGGTTTGATATTTGCGCGCAGACCGTTTTCTGTTGTGATTATGCATGTTTTGTCGTCTGCCATGTAGAAATTCTTTACCGCGCAGATTCTCTGATGTGTGACATTATTGATGAGGTTTCGGACTGCTATGCGGCAATCTCTTTTATTCAGACTCGTCCAGTGGTTCTTCCTGCTTCTGTTGTATTTATACAGCGTATGGTCTGTTTCTTTAGGGTTTTGCATCACATTATTTCTGTAACTCTTCGCATCCGCGTATGTTACCATGGGATTTCTGTGACTATATCCGCTTGAACTAAAAAAGTTCGTATTCTCCTCAGAAGTATGCATTTTCAGGGTTTGTTGTGGATTAGCTCTCAGAACTGTGGGGGTAACGTGGGGCGTAGTTTGGGTACAACTGTAAGGAGGGGAATGGATGGTTCTGTGGTTGCTGCTGTTGTTCTACTCCTAGTTGTTGGAAATTCTCTAGTAGTTGTTCCATCTTTTGTTAATGCTTAGTCTGTTTTTCTGCTCGTTATAGAGGACTGGTCACAAGGCACCATATAGATGTTATGTGGAATGCAACAAGTTCTTGCAAAGTGTGATTTTTAATGTACTATAAGCAAATCATTATAGAATGTCCTCTTATAGTATTTCTACTGTACTATAAGCAAATGCCCATATAGAATGTCCTCATATATAGTATTTTTACTGTACTATAAGCAAATGCCCATACAGAATGTCCTCATATATAGTACTTCATGTTCATCTTCAATTTTCAAAACATGGCGAGACTCTTCATTTTCTACAGGCTTCCTTCATTAGGTCAATATTTTCTAAGTTCGACGACATCTTCCCATCTCTTCAGTTTGATTTATTGATCCAAGCTTTCTTTTACTTCTTGGTATTCCTTAGGTTCAATATCTTTCAACATAAGGACCTTCTTCCTTGGCAAAAGATCTAGATATGTGATTTAGTTTTCATTTTAACCAAATCTTTGAGCGTAACTCTGTTCCAGTTATGACCGTGAGCTCTATCGGCTATGCATTCAGTTTGTAATAAATACTTACAAGTATTTTGAAATCACAAACAAATCACATCACATCCTGAAATACACTTTCGCTATATAAGTGCGAAGTTGATCTCCTCAACATAAGAAATATACTGAGCAGGACTGGGCACGTCCTTTCGGTTCCGCTCGATCTTTCTAACTCTGCATGGCGTCGCGTACCCATTCTTGCCGGAGAAAAGATCTGAGCTGTCTGATTGGTTAGGGGAATCACATGACTAGTTGTGGCATTTCTAACGCGAAGCTAGCCTAAATAAAATGTATGTCAGTTAGTTATTTTTATATCCACCGTTTCTCATAAAATATTTATTTATGTTAATCTGTGGTTCCTCCGTCTTTAGTGGGATATAGCCTGTTTCCGAAGAAATCACGGTATACACGGCTACAGAAGATTCACAAACAAAACAATAAGAACATGCAAAGAATGAACCTGAGCTGCGGCACTGCATGAAGGATGGTGACAGACTGAGCAAAGTGAAAGCAGTTTGTTGATACCCTATAAGACGCCACCAGGCGTGATGACCACTGACTACTTTGACAGTAGGCTGCTAAGGATCAAATAAGATTAAGTAGTGCTGTTAATGTGCGCTGTTTGTTTAACTTTAAACTGTACCAACATCAGCAGACTTAAATGTCACGGGATAGATTTCGTAAGCATCCTACTGTATAATGTTTGGTGTATAACTTGGACTGACACTTAAGACAGTACGTACGCAAATGAATAATTTGACAGAAGTCTGGGTCACAGTTCCATTACATATAATCTCAACAGCATAGTCCTGGACATCAGCAACAATAGTACAAATACTTGCATAATTAGAATATGTAGTACAGTCATCCTTACGTACTGGTAACAACTGCATTCAATGTAAGTGCGGCATTCACCCTCGCACATATATCTCTATGGTATGTATTTAATGTAAGTGCGGCATTCACTCCTCGCACATATATCTGTGTGGTCCTACTTTCAATGTAAGTGCGGCATTCACTCCTCGCACATATATTTTTATCTCTGGTCTAACCACCAGGCATCCAAGTTCCTCCAGAACTTCACAGCGCGGGAAAACCACACAACGCGCTTATAGTGTCGATACACACAAGCTTTCTATCCAAGCTCCTATTAGGCTTCCAAACACTGGAACAGCCAGGGTCTTATAACATAGACCTCCTATTGGTACGACGTATAAAGTCAATGATGCTTGTAACAGCTAGACGTTTTTCTGTATCATTTATTGTGGACGCCACAGTGACAAAATGTATACGCGAATATGTAGGTACATCGGACAGTCATTATCACAGCAACATGTCAGTATAGCAATGGACGGTAGACAGCATCATAACAAAGGTGATTCACAGACATGTCAATACATTATAAGGCTGTAATGTAGTCGGGAAAATTCTCCATCCCTTTCTATCTTAGCCAGAAGGTAACCAGATGTATGAGATCAGTTCACTCTCCTTAATCTGACTTCAGCAAGACAGACACGTCTGCCGAAGTATAAATAATGTCCTCAAAAATATCCTCTAGTTAACAAAGGTTTTCCAAGCCTAGTTCATTTAACAAAGTAGCAAGTAATGGTCCTTGGGACATGCATCAACCGATGCAGTACAATACAGCGACATGTGAGCTGGGAAAACATCTCGTGACGACGACTTTCGAAGACAGGCTATGAATCGAAATCGCTCACGACCAAAAATCGATAGAGTTAATGGAAAGTCAATTTACCTTGCCTTCAGGAAATACACAGAAATATTATGCCTCCCGGCATGTGCAAATACACTAGAGGTATTATCTCGAATAAACGAAATATCCATAAGAGGACTTTCACATTCCTGACAGAACAAAAAAATAGCGGAGATCCCCTCTTCAACGAGGCATCTCTTTCTCGCCATTCAAATCGCTCACTCCCCTGGTGGGCGGAAATCGATCGACCAAGAAGCAAGACCAGTCATGCGCAGTCCAGCGCAAAATGACCACAGCTCAAAACTTAACTGCATTCAATACCAACGCGAGAAGACAAATGCTTACCGAGAAAAGTGACTATAAATTTCAAGCAGTTGTTGCCCTTGCGTTATAAAATAGATATTGTAATAAAACGATGTTGCGAGAATTTCTCACGCAACATATCACCACCTCCTCCCGATAAAAAAAAAAATGTGGAACATATTTTTTTTTTTAAATATCAAAGAGCATGCGATAAGCGGCTCAAAACGCACGAATTATGCGCTGATAATTAATTAAATTGCCTAACATGAGGCTAAATATAGAGTGTCTGGTGAGGATATACCTCAACAGAAAAATAAATATGTCTCAAAAAATATTCAGATCGGGGAGGTGTCACCAACACACATCACGTTAGCATGTAAACACAATATACGTATGCAAGTTACCATAATCATCATTAAACAGCATACTCTAATATTGTCTTTAAAAATGGATGTACAAATCTGATAGGAAAATTTAAATAGTACATTATTTGGCATGTAATGACATAAGTACATAGTAAAGTTAAACTACATGACGATCCAGGACATATGCTCTGGCATTCCGAGGGTAAGTACACAATCTAGAACTCGTCATGCTTGATACTAGTAAGGTAAGTCCTCAGCTCATCAATGACATTCTGAGAAAGTACAAGCATTATAATGCTAATTAATAACTAATATGCTTCATAAGGTACAATACATTATTAATAATTGTGGCTGTTTAGTAAACTAACGGCCCTTATATTAACCACTCAGTCCTCCTCTATCATCTTAAAAAAAACGAACAGAAGAAGATGATAACAAAGCACGATAGTGTGTACATATAAAGTGAGTACAGATGTGCTAATCTATTGTAGTAATATAGGTGTGTTATGACTCTGTAATATATAGGAATATAGGACAGAAGTATTAGTTGGAGTCATGTGGGCATCTAGACAAAATGTCAGCCATCACATTATCCGCACCACGGATAGCTCGTACCGTGAAGTGAAAAGGTTGAAGAGCTATAGCATATCGAGTGGATCTCGAACTCTTCAAATTCTTAGTCTGAATAGCTGTAAGAGCTTTCTGATCAGTCTCTAGAATGAAATGTGCGCCCAGGAGGAATCTTTGTAGTTTTAGAATTGACCAAACCATCGCTAACAACTCACGGTCTAAAACCGAGTAGTTCCTCTCTGCCGCATTTAGTTTTCTAGAAATGTACATAACAGGATGCAGAGTATTTGCATATTCTTGCATCAGTGCTGCTCCAATCCCAGTGGATGAAGCATCACTCCGAAGAACAAAAGTCCTATCAAGAGTAGGTAATCTTAAGATGGGAGGAGAAGAAAATATATTCTTGATTTGGTCTAGTGAAGATTGGCATTCTTCAGACCAACGGACCAGATTAGGCGAACCTTTCTTCAACAATGTTGAGAGAGGTGCCATGATCGAAGATAAATTTGGAATAAATCTCCCATAAAATTGAATTAAACCTAAGAGACTCCTAACTTGTTTCTTCGTTTTAGGAACAGAGATGTTCAGTATTTTGGAAGTATTGTGGTCTTCTGTCTTCAAGAGACCATGACCAACACGATGACCCAGGAAAGAGATTTCACCAAAACCAACAAAAGCTTTAGAAGGTTTTGCTGTCAAATTATTCTCACGTAGAGTGGACAGTAAGTCATATAACCCTAAATAGTGATCTTCCCAGGTATCACTGAAGAGACAGATGTCATCTAAGTATGCGATGACATCCGAACGATGTGACAGAATTCGACGCATCATGCGAACGAAAGTGGCAGGGGCGTTCATGAGACCAAAAGGCATAACATTCCATTGAAATAGACCCCTAGGTGTAGAAAAAGCAGTAAGAGGTTTGGCATGCTCTGCTAAAGGCACTTGCCAATAACCTTTAGACAAGTCAAGTTTAGTGAAGAATCTAGAATTAGAAAGTCTAATCAGTAGATCTTCTAACAAAGGCATCGGTTCAGCATCGAACTTTGTGACCTGATTCAATTTGCGATAATCAACGCAAATTCGTATGTTCTTATCCTTCTTCCGGACAATAACCATGGAAGAAGAATATGGTGAAGTCGATGGTTCAATTATATTTAATTGAATCATTTCATCCAATTCCTTTTCCACCTGCGACTGAAAGTGTATAGGAATAGGATACGGCCTAACCCTAATTGGATTATTGTCGGTAAGAATTATGTCATGTTCTATGACATCTGTGTGTCCAGGAATGTCAGTGAGAACATCCTGAAATGTTTGTAACATCGACGAGACTTGTCGATGTTCGTCACCAGAAAGATTAGGAGAAACAGAAAACGTTTTTCCAAGATTCCGTGGAATGTAATGGAACCACTGGAAGGGGAAGGTTGACATCAGAGAAGGTAGCTTCCTCATCCTGTATGACAGACAGGGATGAATAATGACCGTGAGGTGCAGGAGCATCATCCGTTGCCTGGAAAATAGGCAGCAAATAGTCCGGACGTTCGTGAAATTCCGAAAGCATGTTTATGTGGAAAGTTTTATGCTTTCCATCAATATCGACCACATAGTCAACATCGGAAACCCGAGAGACTATTGCATACGGACCTTTCCATGCAATAAGAAGTCTATTTTCCCTACTGGGGAGTAGGACGAATGCTTTGTCACCTGGACAAAGTTGTCGTAGACATCTATTCTTGTTAGCAAACTGCCTTGCCTTCTCTTTAGCAATTTCTGATGAAGCAGTTGCTAGCTTACATGCCTCAATGATCTTTTGTCTAAGAGCAATGACATACTCATATGAGGATTGAGTTTCATCGCTAATATCATCGGCAGTGATGAGATCGTGTAATAAAGACATAGGGCCGCGTGGACGCGCGCCAAAGACAAGTTCGAAGGGAGAAAATCCTGTGTGTTCATTAGGGACTTCTCTATAGGCAAAGAGAGCCGCGGGTAAAACCCTGTCCCAATCTTGAGGATGATCTTCAGTTATCTTACCAAGCAAAGTCTTGAGCGTTCTATTCAGACGCTCAACTAACCCATTAGACATAGGATGGTAGATACTACTGAGAGATCGTTCAATATGTAAGGTAGACATTACCTGTGACATAGTGTCAGATATGAGTTGAGTGCCATGGTCTGACAATATTTCTCTGGGGAACCCCAAGCGAGAAAATATCAACCAAAGAGCATCTGCGATATCTGTAGTAGATATGCTCTTAAGAGGAATAGCCTCTGGCCAACGTGTGCACATATCGACACATGTAAGGATAAACTGATGTCCTCTGGCCGACTTGACCTTAAAAGGGCCAATAATATCTATGGCCATTTTCTGGAACGGCCGAATAGGAATGTCAGCAGCCTGGATAGGCGCAGCATGTCGTGGTCCTCTAGATTTGACCTCCTGACATACCTTGCATGATCGGCAGTAAATACGAATGTCCTTATTGACAAAAGGCCAAAAGAAAGCCGCAAGGACTCTCGACTTCGTACGGGCAAAACCCATATGTCCAGCACATTGCGAGTCATGAGCATGTTGCAATATTTGCACTCTCATGCTCTTGGGAACAAGAATTTGCGAATGTGCCGACGTAGTCGAATCTTGTACCATACGTACAAGTACGCCGTTTCTCATTGCAATCCAAGATTTTCTATTTGTATCCTGATTCGGATCACCTTTCTTCGCAAGAATGAAGAATTTTTTTAAAGAAGGATCTTCTTCTTGCAATTTTATGAAAGAGTCACGAGTAATCACTAAGTGACTATCTTGGCTATCAACTCCATTATCACTATTCAGTGAAGTTTCGGGTGTTTGTAGAGCTTGTGCTCTTGTAACCACTGCATTTGTAGCTTGCATGTTATTATCTTCCCAAGCAGCAATCTGCTGTGGGGTACACTCCCTAACTCCGTGAATACGACCAATAATAAGGTCCGCAATAGGATTAGGTAAGAGACAAGCATGCACATCTCCAGTAAAGAAAGGAGTGGCAATGCGAATTACAGCAGTAGGATATTTTTCTAGAGTGCCGCCAAATGTGTCACATTTAATAACCCTTCCTGTAGCACAAGATGGATCTACAAGCGATTGTCTAACACCAATAGTGGTGCATCCGGAATCGAAAAGTAGTGAGACCGGAGTATCATTAACAAGACCCTTATGTAGGATTAAAGAACCCCTCCCGTCATGCGCAACAGCAGCAGGAAGAGCGGGAAGTGGGTGACCACAACTCAAAGTAGTTATGGTACCCGGTTCGAATAAAGTACTGCATTGGGGGCATTTGTTTGCTCTCTCAAAGTCAAAAGCAGAACTAGTGACAGCGTCAAAGTTTTTATTATCAACAACATGATTACAGGCTCCCTCAGTTTCCTGTTGTACAGAATTAGCCTGCTGATATCTCTTTTTTTGTGTTGAGATCTACCCCGACTATTATTACCTCTGAAGTTATCAGAGTTATTATTATCTCTGCAGTTATTATTGTCTCTATTGTAATTGTTATCATGATTCGAATTCCAGTTTCCACGATTACTATCATGTTCACATTGATGCGAACATCTATTTGTTTGGTTTTGAGGTCTTCGGCAGGAATAACCTCTATTACCATATCCTCTTTTGAAATGCCTATAATTATTAGGGTGATAGTAACGACCACTATCAGGTTGTCTCCAATTCTTCGAAGAAGAATCACCATGAAATTGGTTTCCATGATTTTGACAGAAATTACCGCTACTCTTTCTATCAAAATTTTGTTGGGATCTACGAGCAAAGTTTTGGCCATACGGAGCTGCCGAAGCAACTGGTAAACCTCTTTCACCTTAGAGTTACCCATGGTTATGTGTGGGTGCGCAGTTACGTATTGGCAACAGAAATCTTCCATTTCTTTTATTGTTTTAGGTTTACGTTCATGAAGGAAAGCAAGGAAAGACTCATTGACAGACGACATGACTTTGTCTCTAAGTATTAAGTCCATAAGTCCTTCATAGTTTTTTCCGTCTTAGATAGTTCAACCCATCGTGAGAAAGTAATGCGTATTCTTGCAATAAACTCGGAGAATTCAACTCCATTTTCAGGTAACATGTTTTTAAATTGTAGACGATAGCCGTCTTCGTTAAGCTGATATTTCTTTAACAGAGCGGCCCTGACAACCTCATAATTGTTCTTGTCAGGTTCATCCACCATATTTAATATACTTAGAGCTTTACCTGTCAGTATCCCTGATAACTGATAAACATATTTTGCTTTGTCTATGTTATGAGCTGTACATGCTTGTTCAAATCTGTCCAGATAGAACATTATGTCATCACTGGAAGGACTAAAAGTTGGCAACTTAATCTTAAAAGTATCATTATTAGCCTTACCAGAAGATGAACCCTTGTTTGAATCATTACCATTACTCATGTTCATCAATTTCAATTTTTCCAACTCTAAAGCTAAGACCTTTTCTTCATGTTCCATTTTTGCTTTCTCTTTCCTCTCATCAGACTCTCTCTGTAATCTCTCTCTCCTCAGCCTGAGCCTCTATTTGAAGTCTTTCAGCTTCTTTCTCAAGTCTTTTATTCTCAGCTTCTTTTTCAAGTCTTTTATTCTCAGCTTCTTTTTCAAGTCTTTTATTCTCAGCTTCTTTTTCAAGTCTTTTATTCTCAGCCTCTTTTTGAAATCTTTCAGCTTCTAGCTGGAGTTTTCTTTCCTCAGCTTCTGATTCCCTTTTTTGTTTTTCCATTTCCATTTGGAATCTTTTTTCATCCACCTGCATCTGCAGTTTCTTTTGTTCAGCTTCCATATGCAGTTTCTTTTGTTCAGCTTCCATTGCTTTATCATATCGAGCAGTTGCAAATTCTTCTAACTTATCACCAGTCTTCCCAAGCAATTTACCCTGCTCAATAAAGTGCTCAAATGTAGACATGTTGTCTAACATATGAGTCCAAAACCTGAAATAATTAACTAATTTATTTCAAACCTAAGTGTAACAAGTCTTAATTAAGCACTTGTATATTCACATCACCTTATATTATCCCAGTCTCTGTGGGAAACAAGTCTCCAATCAAAGAACTTGTATATGAAATATCAACAATCAATTCTTGATCATAAGTGCACTTCTCATTCAATAGTGCACGACACTATTCATCATTCATTTATCATCAGTGTAGTAGTAACAGTGCATTAGCATAGCCCATTAACTAATTACTATAACTGTAAACAATGACTATGTAAACACATGCAGAATGTAAACATTGAAAATGTAAACAATGCAAACAATGTAAACAATAACAATGTAAACAATAACAAAGATCAGCAACAATACAAAAACGTTCGCAGAAATCAACTAAAAATAAAGCAGAAATTAATGAAATATCACAAAAAATGTGACGATATCTGCGATATAATTAAACAAAATACATGACACCACAGTGTATAAACAAAAATGTTGTATGAAACTAAACTGTAGTCAAGAGTAGGCTAACAAATACAAACAAATCAAAACAAAACTAAAGAATGCGAAATAATAACGAAAACAATATTAAAACATGTCATCACAGCTAACATAAATAGCAACAGAAGTCGCTTAGCAAATTCCAGTATCGGAAATTTGCTCACCCTACAGAAAACGCTCACAATAGACGACCTCTATGACGTGGCATAATCTAAGGGAGACACCACCCAACCGAGAACCCGCTGAAATATAAACATATAAATATACGAATAACATATAAACATATAACATATAGAATGAGATGATACACAGAAGACTCAGCAGAAGTATAAGGGCACAGTTTACATACAAACAGGCCACTTAACTTATAGGCTTCCAATCGTAGAACAGCAGAAAAAACGGATGTCAATCAACGTCCTAAAGAGCGAAGCTCCAACGATGATGGCACATCTGAACTGCTTCCACTGCTAACACGATGGTACTTGAGCTTCTGACATACTGTATGTTGAGTTGTTTCGGCACTTGACCTTCTAATCCAAAAGTAAGTTGATGGAAATCGGTACTTGGCCTTCTTCAGAAAACAACCCGTTTCAACCGGCACTTGACCTTCACAAAAAACGACAGCACTGGAACCTTGACAGCAGCAACTTGCTTGACTTGCGTAAAAGATAACAGCAGTCCGAGTTATCCGGCAACATGTAACAACGCCGGGTACTGTCAAATTCTTGTTTCCGTCAAAAAGTTGAAATTTTGACTTTTACCGGGCAACGCCGAGTACTTTGAAAATTTTGAAGATGTTGACTGTCTTGAAGAATGTTAATTTCTTGAAGGATGCTGATGAATTCTTGTTGAAAATGAAGTGGGTAAGGGACCCCGTGTTTGCTGGTACCAGAATCAAACCAGCTTATGGCCACCAAATGATGCGTGATGCCATATGATGATGGATGGTATCCGCATGTCTGGTTTTGTGTAGTGTGCAGATGTGTTCAGTCAAACAATGTTCATACAAAATAACAGGGCAATCCACATAGGACGTCAGTAAACTCACGACGTATAAAGTCAATGATGCTTGTAACAGCTAGACGTTTTTCTGTATCATTTATTGTGGACGCCACAGTGACAAAATGTATACGCGAATATGTAGGTACATCGGACAGTCATTATCACAGCAACAATGTCAGTATAGCAATGGACGGTAGACAGCATCATAACAAAGGTGATTCACAGACATGTCAATACATTATAAGGCTGTAATGTAGTCGGGAAAATTCTCCATCCCTTTCTATCTTAGCCAGAAGGTAACCAGATGTATGAGATCAGTTCACTCTCCTTAATCTGACTTCAGCAAGACAGACACGTCTGCCGAAGTATAAATAATGTCCTCAAAAATATCCTCTAGTTAACAAAGGTTTTCCAAGCCTAGTTCATTTAACAAAGTAGCAAGTAATGGTCCTTGGGACATGCATCAACCGATGCAGTACAATACAGCGACATGTGAGCTGGGAAAACATCTCGTGACGACGACTTTCGAAGACAGGCTATGAATCGAAATCGCTCACGACCAAAAATCGATAGAGTTAATGGAAAGTCAATTTACCTTGCCTTCAGGAAATACACAGAAATATTATGCTTCCCGGCATGTGCAAATACACTAGAGGTATTATCTCGAATAAACGAAATATCCATAAGAGGACTTTCACATTCCTGACAGAACAAAAAATAGCGGAGATCCTCTTTCAGCGAGGCATCTTTCTCGCCATTCAAATCGCTCACTCCCCTGGTGGGCGGAAATCGATCGACCAAGAAGCAAGACCAGTCATGCGCAGTCCAGCGCAAAATGACCACAGCTCAAAACTTAACTGCATTCAATACCAACGCGAGAAGACAAATGCTTACCGAGAAAAGTGACTATAAATTTCAGGCAGTTGTTGCCCTTGCGTTATAAAATAGATATTGTAATAAAACAATGTTGCGAGAATTTCTCACGCAACAACACCTTACGCGAAACATCATCGCGTCACATCCAATATATTATAATGAAAATCACATACACTATTCACATAGTCTAGAAAACACCGACCGTCTCCCACAACGGATGGCCACAGACTCCCCTAACAACTCAGTATACTTCTCTGACACGTATGCTAACTTCATTCACTCCGCACGCTTTTCTCATGTCCTGTAAACCTCAATTGACACATGAACGCCCCTGAGTAATCTTCAACCATACTCTAAGTGCTTCTAACAGTAAACTTTTAAATGTAACATTCCAAGCTTGCATACTTCAATAATAATACACTCTAAACAGAGTTACACCTTTCTCTACCCACACACATGTATATACACGTCATGTATCTCATGACCTTATGCTACTTACTAACAAACTCCAGCCCCGTACACCAAAATCCTTAACACCCTTACACTAACTTAGAATATGACTTAACAAGTGCACATGTGTTAAGTATATCAATGTTCATATGTATATACAAGTATGTTTCGTGTATCTGTGTCCTAGAGTTACATATGTTTAGTGTATCAGTGTTCTAGTGTACATATGCTCAATATATCAGGGTTCTAGTGTGCATGTGTTCAATGTAGCAGTTTTCTAATGTACATGTAGTGTATCAGTGTCCTACTGTACATGTAATCCATGTAACTGTTTTCTAGTGTACACGTATTCAGTGTATCAGTGTACATGTGGTAAGTAAATCAACTGCTCATGTGCTCAGTGAATCAGAGTTCCAGCACCCACGAACTCAGTCTATCAGTGTTCCAGTGTGTATGTGTTCATTGTATCAGTGTTCCAGTGTATTAGTGCCCAGTGCACATGTGTTCAGTGTATCAGTTTTCCATTGCACTTCTGCTCAGTGTATCGGTGTTCCAGTGTACATGTATTTTGTGCATCTGTGTTTCAACTCGTTTGTATTTAAATGTTCGTGTGTTCTCGGGCGCTTGTATACTAAAGTACATTTCCTGTTTCGCAGTGTAAGTGTATTTCATGATAAAAGTATTTCATTGTAACGGACTGTCTCCATTGATCTGCGGCGGTAGTGATAAACGAATGGCCAGACAGTTCAAGTAAACGGATGAGTTTTCCGAAGGTCAAGATTACTCTTGGCGGTGATATAGATAGAAGGGCTATGTTCCTATCTGAGGGAGTCTCACATGGATTTTAGGATGGCAATTACAAAAACTGAGCTCTCTCGGTTCTTATAAAATATGTATCCCCCGCCGATTTCTGTCAGATGAGTAATTTTATCACGCTGTACCAATAGACTTGCATTTACTGACACACCCCCCCCCCCCCTTTCCCCAGCCGAAGATAATCCAGCAAAGTATTATTAATATGTTAGCTCTGAATATTATTAAATAATAATAAGTCATACGGGTGGAACCCTTATCTTTCTGTGACCGTGTGGCCAGAAGGATGTAATTTTAGACTGAGTAATAGTTGTCGATCTAGTCTACGGTGTATATTTGCGCTCATGTGGCATTCTCACGCTGGAATGGGCAATCTAAATGAAACACACCGTTGCCATCTTTGAAACGTGTGAGATGCAGAAGATGTAATGAGAGACGCCCCTTGGTTTTAGACATCTCGGCGCTGTCTGACACCAGAGGAAAACACCTTGTTGAGCACGAAACCTTAAGACAGATATCGTGGGAATGTCACCATTAATGGGCGGACCTTGAGTTGTGTCCATTAGGAAGATAATCTTTACTAAGATGTGATCTCATGTCATCCAAACTGAGCATAGAACTCCTGATTTGCTCCCTAGAGGGATGGGCGGAGCTTTGCCTGATATTTTGACGTGGCTATCATGTGGTACAAGAGTGGATATGTAGATTTAAACTCAAACAGTGAGAGAGTCGATTGAGAGAGTTGAAAAGAAGCCAGATCGTCTTGTGTGGTATGCATCCTCGGCACGATACACCAGTGAGGTAGAGGATGATATCGCAGATGTTGCGTCTGTGCTAAGAGAACTAACGACATAGAGAGAGTCCAGCAGTCTGTGCTGGGTTATATGGTGTTTCGTAGAGAATACCTAAATAGCTTGGTTAAATGGTGTTGTATAGGAATTACCTACAAAGTAAACGTTTGGACAACATTGTTTTCTGTATGATTCATATGCTACCTGATAGGGTTTCATTAATAAAAGTGGGACCCCTGTCATCAAGAGTTTTTCTGTGACTGCGGAACGTGTGTGAAAGTAGGCCAGAGAGAGTGACGACAACATTACAGACTAATTCTTATTCTTCTTCACACATCGTCTTCGCACTGTCACATTTCAATCAAGAAAGTTATCAACTCTTACTAAGTATATATATATATATATATATATATATATATATATATATATATATATATATATATATATATATATATATATATATATATATATATATATATATATATATATATATATATATATATATATATATATATATATATATATATATATATATATATGGAACATAGAGCTACCTCTACTATTGTTTCCTTGTGAAGAAACTAGCACGAAGAAGTCACCAACAGACCGTCAACATGACAACGTCGCCTTAGGAAAATAGCGGTCAACTAAACCATCCATTTTATATTCCTAGTTTGACTTCCGATTTTAGATGTGAGGAGGATGACACAAGTGTTCACAAAATATAACAATTAAACACATTAATGAGACGGCCGTTGAACTGACCACAAACATGCCAATTAAAATAATGATAAGAGAACATTGTTTTCTCTCAAAGCTTGGCCTCGTATATTTTATTTATCTCTGAAAGCCTAAATATGTATATCTCTACTCCTGTCTCAAAGCCTAGAATTGTATATCTCTATTCATCTATTAAAGCCGAGATATATATAGCTCTGTTTGTGTCTCAAAGCTAGATATGTATACCACCATTTGTGTCTCAAAGCCTAGATATGTACATCTTTATTCATCTATCAAATCTTAGATATGTATATTTCTATTCGTCTATCAAAGCCTAGATATGTACATCTCTATTCGTCTATCAAAGCCTAGATATGTACATCTCTATTCATCTATCAAATCTTAGATATGTATATCTTTATTCGTCTATCAAAGCCTAGATATGTATATCTCTATTCGTCTATCAAAGCCTAGATATGTACATCTCTATTAATCTATCAAATCTTAGATATGTACATCTCTATACATCTATCAAAGCCTAGATATATATGTCTAGATTAGTCTATCAAAGCCTAAATATGTATGTCTAGATTGGTCTATCAAAGCTTAGACATATATATGTCTAGATTGGTCTATCAAAGCCTAGTTATTTATGTCTAGATTGGTCTATCAAAGCCTAGATTTATATGTCTAGATTGGTCTATCATAGCCTAGATATATATGTCTAGATTGGTCTATCAAAGCCTAGATATATATGTCTAGATTGATCTATCAAAGCCTAGATATATATGTCTAGATTGATCTATCAAAGCCTAGATATGTATGTCTAGATTGGTCTATCAAAGCCTAGATATGTATATCTAGATTGATCTATCAAAGCCTAGATATATATGTCTAGATTGGTCTATCAAAGCCTAGATATGTATATCTAGATTGGTCTATTAAAGCCTAGATATATATGTCTAGATTGGTCTATCAAAGCCTAGAGATATATGTCTAGATTGGTCTATCAAAGCCTAGAGATATATGTTTAGATTGGTCTATCAAAGCCTAGATATATATGTCTAGATTGGTCTATCAAAGCCTAGATATATATGTCTTACTAGAAGACCTTGTGGAAGTATGTCGTGAATCTTGAGAGTCTAGTCTTGCTCTAGCGTACTGATGACGCGAACAACACATGCATAGGCAACGCTTGAAGTTCCGGCGGAAGTTCTGGCTGAAAATGGCGTAGAGGACAGGATTCGCTGCCGAGTTAATGTGGGTGACTACCATGACGAAGATGAAAAAGTCCCAACTCTCGAGGAATGAGGAATGAGCAAATGTGCTGTAAATGATGTGTACTTGTATTGGTGAGTAGCTAATAAAGTACAACATAACACTAGAGATGAGCATCTTGACTACACCACGCCGAGCCCTCATAGTATCGCTGATGGGATCGTGACGACGAATAGTTTTGGATCGTATTTGGTACTGACACGAGAGCTCATCGTTGCTGGCATATAGACGCTTAGCAATGACCGAATACAATACAATCTGAATGATCATTGGCAAATAATAGAATATTACTGACTCCGTATATTTGTACGTTAGGAAGAGTCTGTACTTGTCGTTTCCCGGAAAAACGGTCTGGCAGTGCTGAATTCTCGGTGATGTAGCTATTGTGTGGTTGTTGATCGTCGTTTGATTGGTCCTGGGTTCGATTTCCCGGTTAACCTATCACTTCTGTCGCTTTTCTCTTGTCTAGTTTTTTAATTCTTTGCTTCTCACGAGTATGTGACACATACTCATTTATGTGTGTTACTTATGTATTTTAGTCCCAATTAAGATGGTTTGGCCATGTCTGCAGAATGGGAGAAGATCTGATACCATCAAGCATGGGAAACAAAGAGCCAAGCATCCAGACCCCGAGGACGACCCAGAGTCCGCTGGGAGGACAACATTAGACGGTCTTTGAGGGACCGAGGACTAGAGTGGAACCAAGCCAGGAGGAAGACAGCCGATAGGATAGTCTGGAGCTCTCTCTTCCAAACCTCTACACCTCACGGTAGAAGAGGAACGACTAAGTAAGTAAGTACTTATGTATATTATATATACATACTAGCTGTAAGTACCCGGCGTTGCCTGAGTTTTCTACTAACGGTTTATGAAACTTACATACATAAGTTATACACATGGAAGTTACATAAGTTACAGTTAATATATTTAACTACATCGTGTCATATTTACTTAACTTTATTTTCTACATTTATTATTGCAACATTATTCCAGTGCTTTTCGATAAATACTATTCTTGGTGTTACCACCTGGGGCAAAAATGAATAAATTTCTTGGCGTGCCCACCATGAATCAAGCAACGTATAACTAACTGTCCGCGTGAAAAACACGAATTTTCTAAGTTAACGCCTGCTACCATAAGTGACTGCCTTTCGGCCTTGTTTATTGTCATTGCATATGCAAGACGTACAGGATGTTGCAGTCGTTAGAAATCAAAAGGCATGTCAGTTGGGATCAGAGGAATGCGTGAAATGAATGATTCTTCTCCCCTGGCATAATCTGTTAATATTGTTGCATCTATCACGTTTGGCATGAGGTTCTTAACACATAATCTGGTTCCATTACACAATTTAGGCGGATCAAGATGTCGCAGCAATATCATCGGTGCACCGATTTTAAAAATTAAGTTATGCGGTGGCATCACAGTTGGTTCCAATGAGTTCAAGAACTCAGTCAGATAAAATACAGCCTACTGGCTGTCTATGACAGTGTCAATTGATTTGAATGTTGTGGCTATGCCCGGCGGCTGATTCTGTATTTGAAGATTGGTAGTACTAACGCTCTCATTTTTAGGCGCCAGAATCGCTCGCTCACAAAGCCATTTATGAATTCCAAAGTTGTTGTGAATGTTCGGAAAAACGCTGTTTTGTAATTCTTGAACTGACATGACTAAATTGCAAAAATCCGATGGAAACGATATCAGATTAGTTGTTTGATTCGTAGGAAATTTGCCATCACCAAAGCACAACAGTTGGTGAGCTAAGTTGTATGTATGTATGTATGTATATATATATATATATATATATATATATATATATATATATATATATATATATATATATATATATATATATATATATATATATATATATATATATATATATATATATATATATATATATATATATATATATAAGAACAGGAGCACGACAGGGATGCCTCCTGTCTCCATTTCTTTACTTACTAGCTACAGATTATGTTATGAAAACATCCATGTCACACAACAGAAATGTTCAGTGAAGTCAAACAGCTTGACGATCTAGATTTTGCAGATGGCTTGTCTCTTCTGCTTCAAAACCATAATCAAATGCAAGACAACATGACCCTCGATGACAAGTCACAACCAGTGGGGTCTGATAGTTTGATAGTCTGATAGTTTGATAGTCTGATAGTTTGATAGTTTGATAGTCTGATAGTTTGATAGTCTGATAGTTTGAAAATACACAGGGAAAAACAACGATAATGAGAATAAATGCAAGATATGATAACAAGGATAAACTTGAGGAAACACCACTACATGATGTGTAATTTTACACATATCTTGGCAGCAATATATACACAGTTGGAAGGACAACCAATGATATCAAAGTAAGAATACAAAACGCAAGAGAATCTTTCATTGCATTTAGAATCATCTGGAGATTAAGAGAAATCAAGCTCAATTCAAAAATAAAAATCTTCAACTAAAATGTCAAGTAAGTCCTATTGTATGGCTCTGAAACATGGAGAACAACAAAAACAACAACAAAAAAGTTACAGACAGTCTTAAATGTGTACAGTACTTGGCGTAGAAAAGAAGGATTGAAATGGTATAACATAATCACCAATGTGGAACTGATGACAAGAACCAGACAAGTGCCAGTGGAACAAGAGATGATAAGAAGACGCTGGCGATGGATAGTACATACATTGAAGAAACATGTTGATAGCGTGATAGGCAGTCATTGTTCTTGAATCCTCAGGGGAAGAGAGGCATAGATAGACCACACAAAAACAACAACACACGGAGATGGGAACTGGGGACAGAAGCGACAATGATGAGAAAGACCTGGAAAAAACTTGAGCTGATGGCACGTGACAGGAAGACTTGAGCTGATGGCACGAGACAGGAAGACTTGAGCTGATGGCACGTGACAGGAAGACTTGGCGTGCTTTTGATGAAGCCCTATGCTCCTATGGAAAGATAAAGCGTAGTGAAATATATAGATAGATAGATAGATAGATAGATAGATAGATAGATAGATAGATAGATAGATAGATAGATAGATAGATAGATAGATAGATAGATAGATAGAGAGATAAGTAGATAGATAGATAGATAGATAGATAGATAGATAGATAGATAGATAGATAGATAGATAGATAGATAGATAGATAGATAGATAGATAGATAGATAGATAGATAGATAGATAGATAGATAGATAGATAGATAGATAGATAGATAACACTGGCTAACAAAAAAAAAATTTTTTTTTCTTTCTCTAACATTTCTATATTTTTCTGGTCAATTTTAATGCGCTGTTTTTAAATTTGCAAACCGTTTTTCTCTATCAGGTCGGGATCTCTAGAAATACGCAATAGAAGTTTTTTAACAACGCATACAGTATTACAACATCATTCGTACAAGAAGTATAACAGTTATGTAGGCTTGAATTTCTTTGCAGTCGACTTTCGTCGGTGAATGGCATGTGGTGCATCGCGATGAAGCATCCAACAATAATCGGCAAGCATGGTCACACTCCACCGTCCTTGATAACGTGACTCCATTACGGTGATATCTTGATGGAATCGTTCTCCATGTTCATCGCTGACTTCGGCAAGGTTGTCAGGGGAAAAGTCAAGATGCGAATCAAGCAAATGGATTTTGAGGGACATGTTACAGCCCATAATTCTGTATGCATCTATGCACTGCTTAACAATATGCACATAGTCGACAGATTTGTGATTTCCCAGAAAGTTATCGGCGATCGATTTAATGCCATCAATGCGCGAAGTTCACTACCATGTAACAAGTTCTCGAATTGTTTGTCTGCAATAACTTTCCTAATCTGAGGTCCTACAAAGATACCTTCCTTTATCTTTGCATCGCTAACTTGCGGAAACTTTTCTCGAAGATAAGTGAAAGCTTTGCTCGTTTTATCTAACGCTTTTACGAAATTCTTCATGAGCCCCAACTTTATATGTAACGGTGGTAAAATGATGCTGTCTTTGTTAACTAAATGGCTCATGTATTACATTTTTATGCCCGAGCTGCATACGACCCCTGATAGGCCACACCTTTCTTGCATAATGTTCCTGTCTGTTGCAGCTGTCCCATTCACATAGGAAACAACAAAATTTAGTATATCCAGTCTGCATGCCCGTGAGAATTGCAATGACCTTTAGGTCTCCACAAATCTGCCATTGGTAGTCATTGTACTTTATTTTTGCCAAAAGTATAGCCGTATTGTCATAAGTTTCTTTCATATGAACAGAGTAGGCGACTGGAATTGATGAAAATAAATTTCCGTTATGCAATAACACGGCTTTTAGACTAGTCTTGGAAGAGTCGATGAAAAGTCGCCATTCGTTGACTATGTGCTCATGACCGAGGTGCACCATTAGACCGTTTACATCTTTGCAATAGCAAATGCCATCATCCATCTCAAAGTATTGAACAAGTTCTCTGTGTCTATGACGAAATTTAGATATCGGAGTATTGGGCGCTAAAAGATTCCATTCTTTGAGTCGCGAACCGAGTAATTCCGCTTGTCCTTTGGTAAGAGCGAGATCACGTATTAGATCTGAAAGTTCTGAATGGTTAATTACAAGGTAAGTGAACACCATCATTCACCGGTATATAATCCGAGTCAGAATTAGTTTCTAAAGCAGGTAAACTATCACTTTCTGATGGTTCATTCACGTCCAACGGATATTGTTCTGGTGGAACTGGGATCGGACACGTGATTGGATCATGAGGCACTGGTTTAGAAACCGATTCAATATTTGGATAAACCAGACTTTCTAGTTTTAAAAGTGAAACCATGGATATTTGTCAAGCAGAAGTAACAATCAGTAGCGTGATTTGTCGGTTCACGCCATATTACTGGCACTCCAAAAGGCATCGACTTATGCTTCGGCGATTTTCGTAACCAAACTGCCACTGTATTTGCACAAGTCAAACAAACTGCATTTGGCTTCCAAGATTTATTTGCATCATCAACTTTCGAATCGAAATAAAGTTCATATGCTTTCTTTAGTAATGGTGTAAAGTTTTTCTGGTGAACACGATCGGTAAAATATCCGCACACGTAACAGAACAGATCAGCCGAATTTCTACAACATCTAGAAGCCATATTTCGCTCAGAATTATTTCAAAATACAGTAACTATTTGAAAAATAGCGTAATATATGTCATGCATCTTTTAGCAGTATAAAAAGTAGAATTATTTTGCATTTTATTAATTTTTTTTATAAGTTATATAGTAAAAATGAAACGGAGCAAATAACGGTTTCCCAAAAATATATTTATTCACAAATATCTTAAGAACCCGATGTGATAGAGATAAACGGATTTCAGATTTGAAATCAGCGCAAGAAACTGACCTAAGAACACTTATTCTTATATAAGAAAGAAAAATGTTGTTTGTCAGTGTAATCTGTGCATGTGTGAATTTGTGTCCATGTATATAAAGTTACAAGGGTCAGCGCAACGTGTTACAAACGGGTGTATGTAGTTGCAAATGTGACCATGTGTGTATGAGTAACTGCACATGTCTGTGTATGTATATGTACTTATAAATAAAAGTGAAACCACGTCTATCCAGCAGCAGTAATTATTTATTTAAAGCACGCTCAGTATAACCCGATTTAACTACCATCAATCAACACAGCACCGCCGCTGCTCGTGCAGTAGTCACATGACCATGTGATGCTAATTTAGGTACAAAGTTAAAGGTAGTCCCATAGCAGATACTTTCGTAGGGGAGTAAAATGTGAAATAATTCCTTACATCAAATCCAGCATCGAGAGGTGGGGTGGCCAGTTCGCGTCCTTGCTGCTTTCTCCTTCCTTTCATTACAATATACTTATTCTTAATATTATATTCTTAATTTTATGATCAGGTACTGTTAATGTATGCTGTTATACTTCCTTGTAATGTTGCACTGTCCTTAAATTAATACTTTCAGTACGCTGGAGAATGTTGAGTAACAGTAATAAAAGATGAGCAAGAGGATGGAAGAATGCAAGAGGGGACTGTGTCCGATTTTCAACCCTTGGCAAATTAATTGCTTTCGTATATGTCTATCTAACTATCTACCTAGTCTGATTCTGGTCTTGAGTTTGGGACGCAAAGGAAATGGAAAGGAAAATGGAAAGTAACTGTCTACCCACCTCATCTTGATGAAAAAAAAAAAAAAAAAGTCCCTGAGTCATTCAGTTGAACACCGTATGAACATTTTACAAGTTCTCATAACATGCCTCTGAATATGTCTCAAATCACTAATTTACAGTACGAAGAATTCAATTTTTTTTTTAAACACTTTAATTATGATGATTATTGCAAATGTAATATTACTTTTATAATGATAAAATGATGGGTTCCTGAGGGTAAGCGGAAAAAAGGAAGACCAAAAGAAACACTCAGAAGAACAATAATAAGAGAAGGAAGAACGTTGGGCCTAAATAATGTGCAAGAGCTAAGAGGAGTGGCGTCACAACGAACAACCTGGAGAGCACTGGTTTCTGCCTTATGCGCCGTGTTTGGCGCTTAAAGAATTTATTATTATTATTATTAATGATAAATGCCTTAATAATGCTTAAAGTAAATGTGAGGATGAAAGGATATTAGTATACATGATGAGAGAGAGAGGAAGGGCAGAATGTCAGACGGGCCTGCGTGCCCAATTCTTAACCCTTTGAAAATAAAGTTCGTTCGTTCGTTCGTTCGTTCGTTCCCTAACGCAAGTGCAAAGCCAGGTACCCATTTACAACTGTCACGGATTGCCTCCCCTGCTATGCAGTAGTGGTCTAACAGTGACCAAAACTCAAGAGTATCTAATATTGGCTTCCGAGGTATCTACCTGCTCGCAAGATTACTCTTGGCAATGTAGATAGATGGTTAATGATACTTCTACCTTATGGCGTACTTTGTTAACACATGCCTCGTGTCGTGAAAGCAAGACGGAACGCCGCATTCTAGAGTGTGAGACGGCTTGGATTTTTTTTTTTTTTTTTTTTTGCTTTGAAGGTTAACGCAAGGCAGTAAATATTAGCCAAAGCAGATCCGGTTCGTTAAGGGAAAGTGTTGTAAGGAGAAACTGAAACAGGGCGATATCGGAATCATATCTGCCGGAAAGTAAATTTAAAGCTACAAGCGCATGCAGTGTATAATACTAACAAAAGTGCTTTAATTCTTGAAAGGGTATATGTATTAATGGAAATCTAGAGGGAAGATGCGAAGACGTATGTAGTATTAGAGACATTTAAAGTTTTACGTAGTCTTCACATCTTGGACTATCAAGACGATAGACATTTTAAGAAATCCTAGTAAATACATGCCCTAACTGATTTTGATTAAAAGTATATAAAATGGAAGCTCCTAATCAGGAAAATAAAAGTAGAGAAGAACGGGATGGATTGATGTGTTTAGTGGTACGGAGGAAAAGTTGTCAGGATATTTGCACATATGCTGTCAGAACGATGGATTCTTGAAGACAAAATCGTACCAAATCGAGTAAGCTCTCCGATACGCCCGCGCTTGCTCTTTATAAAGAAGCAGCGCTAGGTTTAAATTACACATTAACACGAAGACAGGCCAGAGCGATGGGTAAAAGAAGAGAGCTGCCAAGGCTGATACTTTCATAGATGTATACCGTGCATACTGCTTCACTAAACCAAGTCTAAATTTGTGCTTATATCGATACTAGAGGGTATGTAGGTTTACTAGAGATATTTGAGTAAATAAAATCAATTTTATTTCAGGTTTTCTTTAGAAATTTGAGTCTAACATACCTAACATTGATCTATTTGGGTAAAGCTTGATAAAGATTGAAACCAACCATATAACCTAACCAGTCCTTGTCGAGGCTAACCTAACCAGTCCTTGTCAGAACTATATAACCATGCTAGTACTTGTCTGGGATATTATAACCTACCAGCAAGTACATCACTGACTTGGCATGTATAGGTGGAAGGGAAAGGTCGCATCATACCCATTTAATCATAATATTTGATTTATTTATGTATTATTTGAAAAATGTTCCACAATTAGACACTTGTCTTATCATACTATATCTGACTACACTGAGCCATGTATCATTCATCCAATATACTCGTACATACACTGAGACATCCTCGCTTCGTGTGCAATAGGCAATATGTGTGCACCATTCATCAGAATAGCCACATATTACTCCTTGTTCCAGGGTCATAAGTCACAAGTACAGTCTCAAATATAACAGTCTTCTACCCATGTACAAGGTGATATCATTCTGGAGACGCAGATATGTGCCCGGTAACAAAACAGAGTCCTTCAGTACAATGTCGTCAAAGGCGTCAGAAAATCGTTCATAACAGTCATCTAAACCGCTATGCAGTACGTGAGCTTCTTTCCACACAGTCGCGACTCACAGATACATCGGTCAGTCACATGCTCGACACTGAGTACTGCAGTACGACGAGGAAACCATCTGAGAGCAATGTGTGCTGTAACTGGAACAGATCAATACAGCGATGGATAAACTAGTAAACTGGTGCAGAATGAGCTTCAAACCCAAGAAGTCGAGAAGCCTATCAGTCAGGAAAGGGAAGATAGCAGAGGTCATATTCATGGTTTCCAACCAAAGAATCCCTACTGTCATTGAGGAACCTGTTAAAAGTCTTGGCAGAGTGTACGATGCCTCATTAAAAGACTCTAAGGCAGTGCAACAGACAATAGAAATGGCAGACAGAGGACTACAGATCATAGACCAAAGCAGACTCCTGGGAAAGTTCAAACTGTGGTGCCTCCAGTTCATGTTGATACCGAAGTTGCTGTAGCCACTGCTTATATATGAAATAAGCACAAGTACAGTAGAAGCTATAGAGCAGAAGGTCAACAAGTTCATGAGAAAATGGCTAGGGGTACCACCAGATGTAGCATTGTACTGAAAAAAGTCAAAACTTCTGCTTCCCTTCAAGTCAGTTGTTGAAGAGTACAAAGTTGAAAAGGCAAGGCTTGCAATGATGCTACGCGAGTCAGCTGATGACGTGGTTAAGTCCATTCAGCCCACACTTAAAACGGGAAGGAAGTGGAGAGTGGAAGAAGCTGTTAATGCTGACCAAGAGTCACTCAAACTGAGGAAGGTAATCGGATACACACAAACGAATAGACGGGGATTTGGTCATGGAGACATCCGCTGGTGGTCCAAGGCATCAAGCAGGGAGAGCAAAGACATGGTAGTTCCGGAGATACGAGGAGCTGAGAATGATAAGAGGTTGCAAAAAGCAGTGCAGCAGGTCCAACAAGGCCAATGGACTACATGGGAAGGAGCCCTGCAGAGGTCCTTGACATAGAATGATGTATGGCATATGGCACCTCTTAGGCTCAGCTTCGTTGTTAGATCAATGTGTGACCTGCTGCCGTCGGCCACCAACCTTGTGAAATGGGGAAAATCGAATGATGAGCAGTGCCCCCTGTGCCAGGGGAGGCAGACACTTGAACACGTGCTCTCAGCGTGTAAGGTGTCATTAGGGCAAGGGTGATACACTTGGCGCCATAACAAAGTGCTAAATGAGCTTGCTGCCACAATAGATCTGGCAAGGATGAAGGCGAATAGCAAACCCAGGCCGAGCACTGCAAATACATACTTTCTGAGGGCAGGAAAGTCAGCACATCCCAAACCGAGTAAACCTGGTAGCAGTTTACCATCTCTTCTTGACTGTGCAAACGACTGGGAAATGGCGGTAGACCTACCTCGACTAGGGGCATATCCAGAGAGTATCGGAAAATCGGGGAGACGGCCGGATATAGTGCTTCATTCTTCAGCAACGCTTCAGGTCATACTGATTGAACCGACCGTACCATTTGAATCCAGATTAGGCGAGCAACATTTGTTCAAAACGGCCAAGTATAGTGATCTGGCCGTGGATCTGAGACACGATGGGTTCACTGCAAGGGTCATGGCTGTTGAAGTGGGCGCAAGAGGGCTTGTGGCTGCATCAGTGTATGATTTATTGAAACTGTTGAGGCTGAGGGGACAGTCAAGAACAAGGGCACTGAAGAGGCTTAATGAAACTGCCGAAAAATCATCAGGCTGGCTGTGGAACAACCGCAATGGGCTATGAAAATCGTGACAATAAACGCTGCGGTTCAGAAAACACCAACATTTTTCTAAGTCCACAACACGCTGAGTTTTTTGGTGGTACTAGTGAAAGGGCTGTGACTGAGGGGCAACAGGCGGCGTATAGTATAAGGGATGTCAGGCACAGAATTTCAATGGCTAGCGCGCAGTGGCTAGGCTCGTCGGCTTCGCGCAGGGGTCTCAGTGTGTGTCCTTAGTAGTGATGTGCGACGGAACGAACGGAATAATTTGTCTTCTCTTTGTTACTTTCACAATTGCCTCCACAGCTGGCGGAGTTGTGGATTTTAAAGTTGCTACCATAAGTGAAATGGGTTCATTTTCGATACACGACAACGAACGAACGAACGAACGAACGAACAGGAAGCTGGGACGCTTGGGAGTAATGACCCAAGTGGGCCCGCCCCCCTTAGAGTGTAAAGGAGTATATCGGACTGAAACACTTGTCGGACTAGGGGACTTCTTCTGATGATCAGATTGCTTCCTGTTGTATCGCTCTGTAAAGAGTTTCCTATCATCAATAGCCCCTTCAGTCATAACTGACTATGCGAATGCGCCCCTGAGGTGACAACCGTCAGCTGCTTATTTCCTGGTGCTCCTTTCGACGTTTTCTCCTCTCTTCTGCTTGTTGTGTGAGCCTCTTTTCGCCCACTTTGAGGTGGCGCCGTAAAAAGCATCGCCACTTAGTGCGAACGGCAGCTTCATCCTTGATAAGGGTGGATTTAAGGCTGTCTTCTGGATGATGATAAGGCCACATTGTCTGGCCACTATGGACGTTGCTAGTGTAAGTCCTAGTACGTGGTAACTCTTCAGCTCTGTCGAAATCCCACCCCTATCGACACCAGGTATATTATAGTTGAAGATGTAGGGTGTCTTATCTGGTTTTGTTGTTGTTGCTGTGTATATATATTAGTGAGGTAGTTCAGAGTTACAGCATATGAAGTATGACATGTGAAGTCATAAAAAAGGGTGAACTGCTTTGACGTTTCATCATTTATTTGGACGCCACAAATGACAGGTACGTTACATGAGTCATGGACATCAACAGTTCAATATATAATTCAGCATACTAAAGTTTCTGCATGGATCTGCATACATTCTCCAAGTTGATACAGATAATCCTAGCTGACGATAGCCTCAGCTTCATCTCATAAATATTCCTAATTATCAATACTCCTCTCTGATACTGGAAGATCAGATGTACAATATAAATCCATTACTGTTCGCACGAGAATGGCATACATGGAGTACAGGTCAAACTGACCTTTATAACATTCCTAAGTCTAACCCTCGACAAAAGGTGCAATCGCTGACATAGCGATGTTCATAGGACGTAGAACTGTTCCTCGGGCTTAGTATATCCCGTGTACATATAACTCGCAGGTATGAAGATACCTGGGGTGTGACATCTAGTAGAAGAACCTCTATCACTGTAATACGTGAGCGAGCAGAGATCGACCATTGTCAACATAATGTTAAATTACAGATTTGAAACATAAATGAGGTATTACCTTGTTTCGAAATCAACACCACAAAACTCACGCCTCCAGGCGTTTTGAATAATCAAGGGAAGGACCTTGTTAGCTACACTAACTCACAAAAGGATTCCTAATTCCCTATTAACAAATCACAGAGACGCCCATAGCGTTCTGCTCGGCTCAAAAAATCTCATCGAATCCCCTGGGCGGAAGACGATTCTAACTTTCTTAAAGTTCGCGCATGCGCAGAACGCATACACTTGAGTAATAATCAACGAGACGATGGTTGAAGACCTTCTAGAAAGATTTTGTAAGAAATCGTGCCTTATATGGACAGCAAAAGAAGCCTCAACACTGGTTTCAATCATTCTAAGAAACAGTTGACCGATACTACCATATAAGGAGAGTGACCAACACATCGTTCAAAAAAAATGGACCGATGAGTCCTGTCACAAGCGAAGGTAACCATCCTTGCAAAATGTAATCACAGTAAAACAAGAGTTATCCAGCTTAGACTGTGCGAAAAATCAAAGTGTACGATTCAGACAAGTTAATTACACAATGTCTTTAGAAAAAATTATACAATGTCTTTAGACAAAATTATACAATGTCTTTTGAAAAATTATACAATGTCTTTAGACAAAATTCTGTGCGTAACAATCCTCCCATGTTGCTGGATCCATGTCCAGTGCCCTCATATCTCTCTTGCACACATCTTTGAACCTCAGCTGTGGTCGCCCAACTGTTCTCTTGCCATCTGCTAATTGTCCGTAGAAGATATCCTTCGGGATGCGACCATCTTCCATGCGGCGGACATGGCCAAGCTAACGTAGTCTGCGCTGTCTAAGCAGTGTATACATGCTTTGAATGCCATCACGTGACAACACCTCGACATTTGTCACTTTATCTTTCCACGAGATGCCGAGGATGTGGCGTAGACACCGTAAATGGAAGGTATTGAGCCTTCTTTCTTGCTTAGCATAGGTTGTCCAGGTCTCGCTGCCATATAGGAATGTGCTGGTGACGCAGGCGTTATATACCGCAGCTTTGGTCTTCGTTGTGAGTTTGGAGTTTCCCCAAACACGCGATGTGAGGCGGGAAAAGGTAGCTGCAGCTTTGACAATGCGGCTGTCAGTTTCTGTGTCCAGTGAGAGTTTGTGATTGATAGTAGACCCGAGGTATGTGAAGTGGTGCACCACTGCCAATTCATAGTTATCGATAGTGATAACTGGTGCAGCACCCACATCCTGTAAATATACTTTTCCATTAATCACCATATTCCAACACTCACCACTCATTACAGAATTAGACAGTTGTAAATAAAAAGGATATATAAATTGTATTCAACAGTTTTTTTTTTCATTCACTAAAGTTGAAGTGGAGTTTTGTTGAAATGTTATCACTTGTGGTCACACAGCAGGGTGGCGCAGTAAGTTCTGACTGTTCTATTTTCAGTTCCAGATACTTTCACAGCCGTAACTATCGAGTGATACCAGTGTGCATCTCTGTCACTGGGACCTCACACTTTCTGGTGAGAAACCTTATTCTATTTCTTCTCCAACACTATCATCATATTTATAAAAAAGACTGTTGCGTGATAAATTCTCGCAACATCGTTTTATTACAATATCTATTTTATAACGCAAGGGCAACAACTGCTTGAAATTTATAGTCACTTTTCTCGGTAAGCATTTGTCTTCCCGCGTTGGTATTGAATGCAGTTAAGTTTTGAGCTGTGGTCTTTTTGCGCTGGACTGCGCATGACTGGTCTTGTTTTTTGGTCGATCGGTTTCCGCCCACCACTAGTGGAGTGAGCGATTTGAATGGCGAAAGAGATGCCTCGTTGAAGAGGGGATCTCCGCTATTTTTTGTTCTGTCAGGGATGTGTAGTCCTCTTAATGGATATTTCGTTTATTCGAGATAATACCTCTAGTGTTTCCCACATGTCGGGAGGCGTGATATTTCTGTGTATTTCCTGAAGGCAAGGTAAATTGACTTTTCATTAACTCTATCGATTTTGGGTCGTGAGCGATTTCGATTCATAGCCTGTCTTCGAAAGTCGTCGTCACGAGATGTTTTCCCAGCTCACATGTCGCTGTATTGTACTGCATCGGTTGATGCATGTCCCAAGGACCATTACTTGCTACTTTGTTAAATGAACTAGGTTTGGAAAACCTTTATTATCTAGAGGATATTTTTGAGGACATTATTTATACTTCGGCAGACGTGTCTGTCTTGCTGAAGTCAGACTAAGGAGAGTGAACTGATCTCATACATCTGGTTATCTCCTGGCTGTTATAGAAAAGGATGGAGTTTTTCACCTGACTACATTTACAGCACTATGAAATATAACATGCATCTGACTCATCATTGTAATGCTGTCTACCGTCTATTGCTGTATTGAATGTTGCTGTGATAATGACTGTTTGATGTGCCTACATATTCGCGTAACCATTTTGTCACTGTGGCGTCCACAATAAATAATGAAGAAAAACGTCAACGGCTGTTACAAGAATCATTGACTTTATACGTCGTGAATTTACTGACGTCCTATGTGGATTGCCCTGTTATTTTTGTATGAACATTGTTTGACTGAACACATCTGCACACTACACAAAACCAGACATGCGGATACCATCCATCATCATATGGCATCACGCATCATTTGGTGGCCATAAGCTGGTTTGATTTTGGTACCAGCAAACACGGGGTCCCTTACCCACTTCATTTTCAACAAGAATTCATCAGCATCCTTCAAGAAATTAACATTCTTCAATACAGTCAACATCTTCAAAATTTTCAAAGTACTCGGCGTTGCCCGGTAAAAGTCAAAATTTCAACTTTTTGACGGAAACAAGAATTTGACAGTACCCGGCGTTGTTACATGTTGCCGGATAACTCGGACTGCTGTTATCTTTTACGCAAGTCAAGCAAGTTGCTGCTGTCAAGGTTCCAGTGCTGTCGTTTTTGTGAAGGTCAAGTGCCGGTTGAAACGGGTTGTTTTCTGAAGAAGGCCAAGTACCGATTTCCATCAACTTACTTTTGGATTAGAAGGTCAAGTGCCGAAACAACTCAACACACAGTATTTCAGAAGCTCTTGTACCATCGTGTTAGCAGTGGAAGCAGTTCAGATGTGCCATCATCGTTGGAGCTTCGCTCTTTAGGACGTTGATTGACATCCTTTTTTTCTGCTGTTCTACGATTGGAAGCCTATAAGTTAAGTGGCCTGTTTGTATGTAAACTGTGCCCTTATACTTCTGCTGAGTCTTCTGTGTATCATCTCATTCTATATGTTATATGTCTATATGTTATTTGTATATTTATATGTTTATATTTCAGCGGGTTCTCGGTTGGGTGGTGTCTCCGTTAGATTATGCCACGTCATAGAGGTCGTCTATTGTGAGCGTTTTCTGTAGGGTTTGCAAATTTCCGATACTGGAATTTGCTAAGCGACTTCTGTTGCTATTTATGTTAGCTGTGATGACATGTTTTTAATATTGTTTTCGTTATTATTTCGCATTCTTTAGTTTTGTTTTGATTTGTTTGTATTTGTTAGCCTACTCTTGTCTATAATTTAGTTTCATACAACATTTTTGTTTATACACTGTGGTGTCATGTATTTTGTTTAATTATAGCGCAGATATCGTCACATTTTTTGTGATATTTCATTAATTTCTGCTTTATTTTTAGTTGATTTCTGCGAACGTTTTTGTATTGTTGCTGATCTTTGTTATTGTTTACATTGTTATTGTTTACATTGTTTGCATTGTTTACATTTTCAATGTTTACATTCTGCATGTGTTTACATAGTCATTGTTTACAGTTATAGTAATTAGTTAATGGGCTATGCTAATGCACTGTTACTACTACACTGATGATAAATGAATGATGAATAGTGTCGTGCACTATTGAATGAGAAGTGCACTTATGATCAAGAATTGAGTGCTGATATTTCATATACAAGTTCTTTGATTGGAGACTTGTTTCCCACAGAGACTGGGATAATATAATGTGATGTGAATATACAAGTGCTTAATTAAGACTTGTTACACTTAGGTTTGAAATAAATTAGTTAATTATTTCAGGTTTTGGACTCATATGTTAGACAACATGTCTACATTTGAGCACTTTATTGAGCAGGGTAAATTGCTTGGGAAGACTGGTGATAAGTTAGAAGAATTTGCAACTGCTCGATATGATAAAGCAATGGAAGCTGAACAAAAGAAACTGCAGATGCAGGTGGATGAAAAAAGATTCCAAATGGAAATGGAAAAACAAAAAAGGGAATCAGAAGCTGAGGAGAGAAAACTCCAGCTACAGCTAGAAGCTAAAAGACTTCAAAAAGAGGCTGAGAATAAAAGACTTGAAAAAGAGGCTGAGAATAAAAGACTTGAAAAAGAGGCTGAAAATAAAAGACTTGAAAAAGAAGCTGAAAATGAAAGACTTCAAAAAGAGGCTCAGGCTGAGGAAAGAAGATTACAGAGAGAGTCTGATGAGAGGAAAGAGAAAGCAAAAATGGAACATGAAGAAAAGGTCTTAGCTTTAGAGTTGGAAAAATTGAAATTGACGAGCATGAGTAATGGTAATGATTCAAACAAGGGTTCATCTTCTGGTAAGGCTAATAATGATACTTTTAAGATTAAGTTACCAACATTTAGTCCTTCCAGTGATGACATAATGTTCTATCTGGACAGATTTGAACAAGCATGTACAGCTCATAACATAGACAAAGCAAAATATGTTTATCAGTTATCAGGGATACTGACAGGTAAAGCTCTAAGTATATTAAATATGGTGGATGAACCTGACAAGAACAATTATGAGGTTGTCAGGGCCGCTTTGTTAAAGAAATATCAGCTTAACGAAGACGGCTATCGTCTACAATTTAAAAACATTTTACCTGAAAATGGAGTTGAATTCTCCGAGTTTATTGCAAGAATACGCATTACTTTCTCACGATGGGTTGAACTATCTAAGACGGAAAAAACTTATGAAGGACTTATGGACTTAATACTTAGAGACAAAGTCATGTCGTCTGTCAATGAGTCTTTCCTTGCTTTCCTTCATGAACGTAAACCTAAAACAATAAAAGAAATGGAAGATTTCTGTTGCCAATACGTAACTGCGCACCCACACATAACCATGGGTAACTCTAAGGTGAAAGAAGGTTTACCAGTTGCTTCGGCAGCTCCGTATGGCCAAAACTTTGCTCGTAGATTCCAACAAAATTTTGATAGAAAGAGTAGCGGTAATTTCTGTCAAAATCATGGAAATCAATTTCATGGTGATTCTTCTTCGAAGAATTGGAGACAACCTGATAGTACTCGTTACTATCACCCTAATAATTATAAGCATTTCAAAAGAGGATATGGTAATAGAGGTTATTCCTGCCGAAGACCTCAGAACCAAACAAATAGATGTTCGCATCAATGTGAACATGATAGTAATCGTGGAAACTGGAATTCGAACCAGGATAACAATTACAATAGAGACAATAATAACTGCAGAGATAATAATAACTCTGATAACTTCAGAGGTAATAATAGTCGGGGTAGATCTCAACACAAAAAAAGAGATATCAGCAGGCTAATGCTGTACAACAGGAAACTGAGGGAGCCTGTAATCATGTTGTTGATAGTAAAAACTTTGACGCTGTCACTGGTTCTGCTTTTGACTTTGAGAGAGCAAACAAATGCCCCCAATGCAGTACTTTATTCGAACCGGGTACCATAACTACTTTGAGTTGTGGTCACCCACTTCCCGCTCTTCCTGCTGCTGTTGCGCATGACGGGAGGGGTTCTTTAATTCTACATAAGGGTCTTGTTAATGATACTCCGGTCTCACTACTTTTCGATTCCGGATGCACCACTATTGGTGTTAGACAATCGCTTGTAGATCCATCTTGTGCTACAGGAAGGGTTATTAAATGTGTCACATTTGGCGGCACTCTAGAAAAATATCCTACTGCTGTAATTCGCATTGCCACTCCTTTCTTTACTGGAGATGTGCATGCTTGTCTCTTACCTAATCCTATTGCGGACCTTATTATTGGTCGTATTCACGGAGTTAGGAGTGTACCCCACAGCAGATTGCTGCTTGGGAAGATAATAACATGCAAGCTACAAATGCAGTAGTTACAAGAGCACAAGCTCTACAAACACCCGAAACTTCACTGAATAGTGATAATGAAGTTGATAGCCAAGATAGTCACTTAGTAATCACTCGTGACTCTTTCATAAAATTGCAAGAAGAAGATCCTTCTTTAAAAAAATTCTTCGTTCTTGCGAAGAAAGGTGATCCGAATCAGGATACAAATAGAAAATCTTGGATTGCAATGAGAAACGGCGTACTTGTACGTATGGTACAAGATTCGACTACGTCGGCACATTCGCAAATTCTTGTTCCCAAGAGCATGAGAGTGCAAATATTACAACATGCTCATGACTCGCAATGTGCTGGACATATGGGTTTTTCCCGTACGAAGTCGAGAGTCCTTGCGGCTTTCTTTTGGCCTTTTGTCAATAAGGACATTCGTATTTACTGCCGATCATGCAAGGTATGTCAGGAGGTCAAATCTAGAGGACCACGACATGCTGCGCCTATCCAGGCTGCTGACATTCCTATTCGGCCGTTTCAGAAAATGGCCATAGATATTATTGGCCCTTTTAAGGTCAAGTCGGCCAGAGGACATCAGTTTATCCTTACAAGCGTCGTTATGCGCACACGTTTGCAAAAGGCTATTCCTCTTAAGAGCATATCTACTACAGATATCGCAGATGCTCTTTGGTTGATATTTTCTCGCTTGGGGTTCCCCAGAGAAATATTGTCAGACCATGGCACTCAACTCATATCTGACACTATGTCACAGGTAATGTCTACCTTACATATTGAACGATCTCTCAGTAGTATCTACCATCCTATGTCTAATGGGTTAGTTGAGCGTCTGAATAGAACGCTCAAGACTTTGCTTGGTAAGATAACTGAAGATCATCCTCAAGATTGGGACAGGGTTTTACCCGCGGCTCTCTTTGCCTATAGAGAAGTCCCTAATGAACACACAGGATTTTCTCCCTTCGAACTTGTCTTTGGCGCGCGTCCACGCGGCCCTATGTCTTTATTACACGATCTCATCACTGCCGATGATATTAGCGATGAAACTCAATCCTCATATGAGTATGTCATTGCTCTTAGACAAAAGATCATTGAGGCATGTAAGCTAGCAACTGCTTCATCAGAAATTGCTAAAGAGAAGGCAAGACAGTTTGCTAACAAGAATAGATGTCTACGACAACTTTGTCCAGGTGACAAAGCATTCGTCCTACTCCCCAGTAGGGAAAATAGACTTCTTATTGCATGGAAAGGTCCGTATGCAATAGTCTCTCTGATTTCCGATGTTGACTATGTGGTCGATATTGATGGAAAGCATAAAACTTTCCACATAAACATGCTTTCGGAATTTCACGAACGTCCGGACTATTTGCTGCCTATTTTCCAGGCAACGGATGATGCTCCTGCACCTCACGGTCATTATTCATCCCTGTCTGTCATACAGGATGAGGAATCTACCTTCTCTGATGTTAATCTTCCCCTTCCAGTGGTTCCATTACATTCTACGGAATCTTGGAAAAACGTTTCTGTTTCTCCTAATCTTTCTGGTGACGAACATCGACAAGTCTCGTCGATGTTACAAACATTTCAGGATGTTCTCACTGACATTCCTGGACACACAGATGTCATAGAACATGACATAATTCTTACCGACAATAATCCAATTAGGGTTAGGCCTTATCCTATTCCTATACACTTTCAGTCGCAAGTGGAAAAGGAATTGGATGAAATGATTCAATTAAATATAATTGAACCATCGACTTCACCATATTCTTCTTCCATGGTTATTGTCCGGAAGAAGGATAAGAACATACGAATTTGTGTTGATTATCGCAAATTGAATCAGGTCACAAAGTTCGATGCTGAACCGATGCCTTTGTTAGAAGATCTACTGATTAGACTTTCTAATTCTAGATTCTTCACTAAACTTGACTTGTCTAAAGGTTATTGGCAAGTGCCTTTAGCAGAGCATGCCAAACCTCTTACTGCTTTTTCTACACCTAGGGGTCTATTTCAATGGAATGTTATGCCTTTTGGTCTCATGAACGCCCCTGCCACTTTCGTTCGCATGATGCGTCGAATTCTGTCACATCGTTCGGATGTCATCGCATACTTAGATGACATCTGTCTCTTCAGTGATACCTGGGAAGATCACTATTTAGGTTATATGACTTACTGTCCACTCTACGTGAGAATAATTTGACAGCAAAACCTTCTAAAGCTTTTGTTGGTTTTGGTGAAATCTCTTTCCTGGGTCATCGTGTTGGTCATGGTCTCTTGAAGACAGAAGACCACAATACTTCCAAAATACTGAACATCTCTGTTCCTAAAACGAAGAAACAAGTTAGGAGTCTCTTAGGTTTAATTCAATTTTATGGGAGATTTATTCCAAATTTATCTTCGATCATGGCACCTCTCTCAACATTGTTGAAGAAAGGTTCGCCTAATCTGGTCCGTTGGTCTGAAGAATGCCAATCTTCACTAGACCAAATCAAGAATATATTTTCTTCTCCTCCCATCTTAAGATTACCTACTCTTGATAGGACTTTTGTTCTTCGGAGTGATGCTTCATCCACTGGGATTGGAGCAGCACTGATGCAAGAATATGCAAATACTCTGCATCCTGTTATGTACATTTCTAGAAAACTAAATGCGGCAGAGAGGAACTACTCGGTTTTAGACCGTGAGTTGTTAGCGATGGTTTGGTCAATTCTAAAGCTACAAAGATTCCTCCTGTGCGCACATTTCATTCTAGAGACTGATCAGAAAGCTCTTACAGCTATTCAGACTAAGAATTTGAAGAGTTCGAGATCCACTCGATATGCTATAGCTCTTCAACCTTTTCACTTCACGGTACGAGCTATCCGTGGTGCGGATAATGTGATGGCTGACATTTTGTCTAGATGCCCACATGACTCCAACTAATACTTCTGTCCTATATTTCCATATATTACAGAGTCATAACACACCTATATTTCTACAATAGATTAGCACATCTGTACTTACTTTATATGTACACACTATCGTGCTTTGTTGTCATCTTCTTCTGTTCGTTTTTTAAGATGATAGAGGAGGACTGAGTAGTTAATATAAGGGCCGTTAGTTTACTAAACAGCCACAATTATTAATAATGTATTGTACCTTATGAAGCATATTAGTTATTAATTAGCATTATATTGCTTGTACTTTCTCAGAATGTCATTGTTGAGCTGAGGACTTACCTTACTAGTATCAAGCATGACGAGTTCTAGATTGTGTACTTACCCTCGGAATACCAGAGCATATGTCCTGGATCGTCATGTAGTTTAACTTTACAATGTACTTATGTCATTACATGTCAAAGAATGTACTATTTAAATTTTCCTATCAGATTTGTACATCCATTTTTAAAGACAATATTAGAGTATGCTGTTTAATGATGATTATGGTAACTTGCATACGTATATTGTGTTTACATGCTAACGTGATGTGTGTTGGTGACACCTCCCCGATGTGAATATTTTTGAGACATATTTATTTTTCTGTTGAGGTATATCCTCACCAGACACTCTATATTTAGCCTCATGTTAGGCAATTTAATTAATTATCAGCGCATAATTCGTGCGTTTTGAGCCGCTTATCGCATGCTCTTTGATATTTAAAAAAAAAAAAAAAAATATGTTCCACATTTTTTTTTATCGGGAGGAGGTGGTGATATGTTGCGTGATAAATTCTCGCAACATCGTTTTATTACAATATCTATTTTATAACGCAAGGGCAACAACTGCTTGAAATTTATAGTCACTTTTCTCGGTAAGCATTTGTCTTCCCGCGTTGGTATTGAATGCAGTTAAGTTTTGAGCTGTGGTCTTTTTGCGCTGGACTGCGCATGACTGGTCTTGTTTTTTTGGTCGATCGGTTTCCGCCCACCACTAGTGGAGTGAGCGATTTGAATGGCGAAAGAGATGCCTCGTTGAAGAGGGGATCTCCGCTATTTTTTGTTCTGTCAGGGATGTGTAGTCCTCTTAATGGATATTTCGTTTATTCGAGATAATACCTCTAGTGTTTCCCACATGTCGGGAGGCGTGATATTTCTGTGTATTTCCTGAAGGCAAGGTAAATTGACTTTTCATTAACTCTATCGATTTTGGGTCGTGAGCGATTTCGATTCATAGCCTGTCTTCGAAAGTCGTCGTCACGAGATGTTTTCCCAGCTCACATGTCGCTGTATTGTACTGCATCGGTTGATGCATGTCCCAAGGACCATTACTTGCTACTTTGTTAAATGAACTAGGTTTGGAAAACCTTTATTATCTAGAGGATATTTTTGAGGACATTATTTATACTTCGGCAGACGTGTCTGTCTTGCTGAAGTCAGACTAAGGAGAGTGAACTGATCTCATACATCTGGTTATCTCCTGGCTGTTATAGAAAAGGATGGAGTTTTTCACCTGACTACATTTACAGCACTATGAAATATAACATGCATCTGACTCATCATTGTAATGCTGTCTACCGTCTATTGCTGTATTGAATGTTGCTGTGATAATGACTGTTTGATGTGCCTACATATTCGCGTAACCATTTTGTCACTGTGGCGTCCACAATAAATAATGAAGAAAAACGTCAACGGCTGTTACAAGAATCATTGACTTTATACGTCGTGAGTTTACTGACGTCCTATGTGGATTGCCCTGTTATTTTTGTATGAACATTGTTTGACTGAACACATCTGCACACTACACAAAACCAGACATGCGGATACCATCCATCATCATATGGCATCACGCATCAAAGACCCTTACGCTGCAAGCCTTCACAAGATATTTCCAGCAGTCACGAACAATGTTGCATTGGGATGAACCATTGTTAACGCATTATGTCTGGTTCGCCGCTTTTTGTGAAAGATTTAAGCAATGGTTTAGCCCGTTCAAGCCCCCAGTTGGTGTAATTCAAAGAAATCCCTCTTATAATGTATAGCTCTGGCTCATACGTTTGCTTTCATACATATAACAAATGAAGCGACTATGATTGTTTAGTTTTAAAACAACAAGTAACAATTTTAATAACGAATTTGTCTTTAACAGTTAAAATAAATATGGAAAGATTGGTGAAATTTAGATAACAGTTTTCATCACGGAGACGTAGGTGAGAATTTATTCAAATTCCGTTGCTTTTGCCTATTTTACAAGAAACGTAACTCTAGTTGAGTCCTGCAGCTGTGGTTCATCAATTCTGTGATGGCGAAAGCTTTCTCCACACTCTCTTCCACTGTAGGCGGTTAGGGTGGATGCTTTTCTCTCACACTAGCGGCGTTAGTACCACAAATCGTCTGATGGCTTGTAACCACGAACTTTTGAAAAATAGAAAAACAAATGACCTCTGCTATGTACATTTGTTTGGAGCACTCTAACAGGCTCATGTTCCTGTTGTCCGCCCACCAAAGTTAAACTCTCAGAAGAATTTAATTCTCGAGCACGCCCAACGTAACTCCGATGATATGGTCAAAATTCATCAATATTACTCTGAGGATTAACGGGTAAAATGTGACTGGACACATACATCACAAAATGATATGCTACACTTGAAGCACATATGATGTAGTCATCACTCATCACTGCTCCAGTCGGAGTCCTGGGGTCACCTCTGCTGTCGTGTTTCCGCACGACTAGTCAGAAACAATTACCAGTTACGGTATTTTTATAGACGCCGTCTGCTAGTGCGTGCAGTTTTGGGGATTGCAGCATTTAATATAATGTAAAGTATTATTAGGCTATTGAACGCTATGACGTGTTAGCGTTGGTAGGTCACGCACCGTGACCAAGAGACGGGACCCTTTCTTGTATGACCGTCGAACTGAAGAGACGTGTCCTTGTATTCTTATAGTGTCAGGCATGGAGTGCCACACAGTTATATTGTATTTAAGTATGGACATGGGTCAGTCCACTGTTACTATAAAAAGAGATAAAATGTTTCAGGTTAGTAATTGACTAAACCTAAGTCGGGATGAATTAACAGTCCTTATTAATTATATTTTGCCAGACGCATAATCTCACTGTCGGTCGTTGGGTTTCACCAACCGCGCGTACATATAGTTATGACGTTCTGACTATAGTAATTCATATTACTGGACAAGGACTGATTTGCAGATAGATCATATACGACGTAGGATCTAAACTTAATATGTATATTTCTTCATGACTACCATGTATGGATTGTTTATGTGTGGAATCGATATACTAAATATGTGGACTCAATGAAGGACTTATCAAGTCAATGAACTTTGGACATTCAACTATCATTATGTTCATAATGTTTACTCACCTTCGCGTAACTTACTAACAACAGCACGATACAATAAATGAATGAAAAACAAGGAACAGATCGAAGCAATATATGGCCAGATATTAGTAACTGACTTTATTAGTAATATAAGACATGACCTAGTGTTAACAGAAGAAACCAGCCTGCAACAATTGCTGCAACAACTGGTCGCCAGTGCTTGGGGATCGAAGGAACAAAACCAAATTTTTCGCAAATTTTAAAGAACTGTTTACGTTTGTCTAACAATCACGTGATATGCTGAAACGTGACCTATGATGCAGATGCATAGTTACCACTAAGGTCAAGCTGACGTCACACAATTATGCGTACATGTCTAACGATCAAACGACAACCTTCAGCGTAAACCCAGGTTGATGAAAATGACAAGATCTAAAATGACCAAGAAATGGACAATCGTTATATACCAACGAGGAGCAAACAGTTCGAGACATTAGTCTAGCCGTTGGTGGAAAACAGCATCGATCGGAGCACTAATAAGATAAGTCTAGTTTTGTGACTGTTGTCATTGAGATAACACAGTGCTGAGTCCATATCGCCTTTTCGTACAGGCATGTTTAGACATGTTCAATGTATTATTTGTTTTCCACTGTATGTTTTTGTTATTAACTTGTGGGCGGTAGGAGGGGATCAGAACTGAACCTTATGGCTTTTCGAATGTCAAGGTCAGTCCTGATTGTTCCATAGGGCTGTTAATTAATTGCATTTAGCGAAGAACCCATCGATGACTTTCCGATGATTTTGTTCGTTCGTACCTGCCATTATTTGACCTTATCTGTTAGCTGTGCAGTGTTGTAAATTAATGGTGTATTGGATCATATTCAGTTTTATTTTATTCAGTTTTGTATCATGTTTGTAACCTATCTCGTCATTCCTGACCTAACTATTTTTTATTTATGAATATGTGTATTTTAAAGTTTGTCTATGAGTCCATGTATACGTCATTATTTCTTGTGTACGTAGATTAATTCTCCATTCGGTTTTCTCCTTGACCTCTCATTACTTCCGGTTTATTCTGCTTAGTTTATAAATGCATTTTTATTGTGAAAATGTCTTTGTCGTATCGTAATACTGTTCTGTAAGCCTTGGTTAACTAATCGTTTTGTTTGTCTTCATCTCAAATTTTAAGAAAATTTGGTGATGACTCAGGGACATTGCATCAAGTTGCAGTAGTAATCCAATATACTAGTGATGCATTTTATATATTATGACTAAGGCACAATAGCATAATATATACTGATTAATTATTTTAAATTTATGGTCTGCCTTGAGTATGACAGACATATTAGATGTTAATTAGTACACTTTCCAGTACTACATTCTGACTTAGCACATATAATTAATTAAATAAAATAATTATATTGGGACAATACCCATAATTATTAAATACTAATATTAAGTGCATGATATAATTTCAGCATCTTAAATAAATAAATATCATAACCATTTATGATATATATTAGTGGGTACATATAATATTTTTACAAAATATTATATTTATTGATGGAACTTACAAATAAAAGTTCAATAATATTATAATTATTTAGAGTGACTATTCATACGTTCAATAAGTACAATAACTACATAGATTCTATTGGTGATTACTATACATTAGTGATTGAATACTTAACTATTAACGTCAAGATGCTTACCTTAGACCATTTTATTAAAAATGGGAAAGATTTTAATATGAAAGGACAGGAACTACGTGAATGTGCAGAACAACAACTTGCAAAATATAAAGAAGAATTTGAAAGAGAAGAAGAAAGGAAAAAAGCTGAATTAAGACAAGAAGAAGAAAGGAAAAAGCTGAATTAGGACAAGAAGAAGAAAGGAAAAAAGCTGAATTAAGACAAGAAGAAGAAAGGGAAAAAGCTGAATTAAGACAAGAAGAAGAAAGGAAAGTGGCAAGAGATGAAATCCTACGGATTGAAGAAGAAAATAAACTGAGACGACAGGAAATTGTAATGCAGCAAGAACTGGAATTGCAACGTCTTAAGTTGGAAACTGCAAGAATTCAGGCACAAAGTGCTGCAGCAAGCCAAAATGATAATGCTCAAAATGGATCCTCCTCCAACCAAAATAAGGTCAATTATTATTTCAAGCTACCACCATTCAAGTTACACGTTGATGATTTATCAGCATGGCTATTACGCTTTGAGGATATATGCAAATTCAATAACCTTAACAAAACTGCATGGGCACTCAAACTCAAGGAATTTCTGGATGGCGAACCCGCAAGTGCAGCACAAAATATTGATCCAACATTAGCCACAGACTATGATGCCATTAAGACCTTACTTTTACGTCGTTTTCACTTAGACGAAGAAAAATGTAGGTTAAAATTTAAAAGTATCCTACCAGAATCTAATAAGGACTTTACAGGTTTTATTGCGAACATACGCAATACATTTAACAGATGGGTTGAACTGGCAGATGTCAACAAATCATATGACAAGTTAGTTGATCTGTTACTAAGGGATAAAGTGTTATCCTCTGTCAGCCCACCGTTCTTTGCCTATTTGCAAGAACGTAAACCAGATACTATTGAGGAGTTGGAAAAAATTTCATTAAATTATTGTACTGCGCATCCGAATGCGAACATTTCTAGCTCTTTGATAAGGGAACCTCTACCTGTTGCTTTTAATATGGCACACTACAATCATAACAAACCAAGAACACACAGTGTAGACAGAAGTAGGTTCAAAGGGAATTATGACGTTAATTTTCATAAGGGACGTAATAGTTTTAACAATGACTTTAATAGAGGAAGACCACAAAATAGAAATTATTCACCTCAGTCCAGATACAACAATAGTCAACGTAACTCAAGTCAGAATCGTTCCTATAACTATAATAATGGTAACAATTGGAATAACAATAATCATAGCTCGAGACATCGAGATAACAGTTACAATAGGGGACAACGGGATAATTCAAATGATTATTCTCGTCATCGTTCTCATTCTCGGAGATCGTCAAATTATAATCATAATACAGGGGCAGCAGTTACGAATACTGCAACCCCTGGGGTTCAGAGTTCACATATTGATAATACAATACCGTCTTCGTCTACATGTTATGCAATAAATTATAACGTGGCAAATAGTTGCCCAGAATGTAATCTTATATTTCAGAAGGCAAAAGAGACGGTTCTGAACTGCGGACACATTCTCCCAGAAGTCGGTCTGGCAGTCAATGACGGAACAGGCTCACTGATTTTCAACAGGGGAATTGTTAATGGATCCATCGTCTCAGTGTTAAGAGATTCTGGATCTACAACGATCGGAGTCCGTCAGTCACCTGTTCATTCCAATGCAATTGTGCAACCGGAGAGCATGTCAGATGCATGACTTTCGAAGGAACAATAGAATTTTATCCAACTGCCCTTATACATGTTAATACACCTTTTTTCGCAGGCAACGTTAAAGTATGCATATTAAAGAACCCAATTGCAGACCTTATGGTAGGTCGCATACATGGCAGTAAGGATTGCACACCAGAAGAGATTATTGAATGGGAAAGAAATAATCTATGCATTAGAAATGCAGTAACAACCAGAGCACAGACGAAACTATTAGAGACTATGGACACTGATAAAAAGGAAAAAGACAAACATGACAATATTGATGTTCAGTCTTCGATTGACCGAGCGTCCTTTGCTGCAAAACAGAAGGAAGACAGATCATTGAAAAAATTTTTTGCTCTGGTCAACAAAGTTGACAATCTTACTTTGAACAATAATAATAACCATTGGTTTATTATTAAGAATGATATATTATTAAGATGTTTTATGGATAAAACTCAAGTAAGACAACAGGTCATGGTACCTTTTGCTTTTAGACGGTACATACTTCAACACGCACATGATTCTAAGTGCGCAGGTCACATGGGATATACTCGGACACGTTCTCGAGTATTATCTTCATTTTTTTGGCCGGGAGTGTCACGAGATATTTCACAGTACGTACGCTCCTGTACTATATGCCAGGAAGTGAAAGCACGAGGAGCCTTTCACACGGCGCCTATTCAGGCTTGTGACATATCTGTGAGACCCTTTGACAAGATGGCCATTGATATTATTGGTCCACTTTTATCATCAGCCAGAGGACATAGATTTGTTCTCACGTGCATCGATTTATGCACACGATGGCCAGAAGCCATTCCATTGAAGACCACCACTTCCACAGATGTAGCTGATGCACTACACCTGATCTTTTCTAGAGTAGGTTTTCCCAGGAAGCTGTTATCAGATCATGGATCTCAATTTATATCTGAAACTATGACAGAAGTAATGAAGACCTGGAATATAGATAGAAATCACAGTAGCATTTATCACCCAATGAGTAATGGTGCAGTAGAAAGACTTAACCGCACACTCAAACAAATGTTACATAAAGTTACAGTTAACCATCCACAGGACTGGGACAGAGTACTCCCAGCTGTGTTGTTCGCCTATCGAGAGGTGCCACATGAACAAACTGGCTTCTCTCCATTTCAATTAGTCTTTGGCGCTCCACCAAGAGGTCCTATGGGACTAATAAAAGACTTATTGATTGACTCGGAGATGACTCAGGATAACCAGTCATCCTATGAGTATGTGATTAATCTCCGGAATAATATTATTGATGCCTGCAAAACGGCAACAGCTTCATCTGAGGCTGCTAAAGCGAAAGCTAGAACTTTCCAAAACAGTACTAGACGATTACGTCAATTATTTCCAGGAGATCAAGCTTATGTGTTGTTGCCACATAATGATAATAAACTACTCATCTCATGGAATGGTCCATACCAGGCAATTGATATGATTTCTGATGTCGATTATGTCCTGGACATTAAGGGACATCACAAAATATTTCACATAAATATGCTCAAACAGTTTCATACTCGTCCTGAACATCTACAAGCTATTTTTCATGAACTAGATGACACTTTCGTACCTACATGTCACTATTCTAATCTGTCTGTTATCCAGGAAGAAGAATCTTCTTTTCCTGAGGTACAGTTGGCGTTACCTGTACCTGTAGTACAAGCTACTGAATCTTGGCAGGACGTAAACATCTCTTCGTCGGTTACACCCCAACAGCATCAACAGATTGCTGATCTTTTACAATCCTATCCAGATGTGTTGACCGACGTTCCAGGCCGCACATCGGTCATTAGTCATGACATCACTCTTAACGATGATACTCCAATTCGGGTACATCCCTATTCTGTTCCTCTACACTTTCTTACTAAAACTACTAAGGAACTTGAACAGATGTTATCTTTAGGGATTATTGAGACTAGTAATTCTCCATTTTCTTCTCCATTAGTTATTGTCCGAAAGAAGGACAATAACATTAGACTATGCGTCGACTATAGAAAATTAAATGCACAAACTGTAGTTGATAGCGAACCGCATCCACTTCTCGACGACTTACTGCCACGTCTATCTACCGCAACTATATTCACTAAGATAGATTTAACTAAAGGTTATTGGCAGATACCACTAACCGAAAAAGCTAAATACTACACAGCGTTTTCCACTCCGCAAGGTCTATACCAGTGGAATGTGATGCCTTTTGGGCTTGTTAACGCACCAGCTACCTTTATTCGCATGATGCGACAGATTTTGTCAGGTAGACCAGACATCATTACATACATTGACGACATTTGCTTATTTAGTTCGTCATTTGAGGAACATTTTTTGGGACTTAAATATGTTTTGGACACATTAAGAAAGAATAATTTAACCGCTAAACCTACAAAATTACAAGTAGCGTTTCATGAAATAACTTTTTTGGGACATATCATTGGAGCGGGATATATCCAAACACTTCCTAGTACGGTTTCTACAGTTTTAAACGTCTCTGTTCCTCAAACGAAGAAACAAGTTAGAAGCTTGTTAGGACTAGTCCAATATTACAGCAGATTCGTACCTAACCTGTCATCTATCACGGCTGTTTTGTCATCACTGTTGAAAAAAGACATGCCAGTGAAGGTGACATGGACTGGTGAATGTGATAAAATATTCCGTAAAATAATCGATGTCTTTTCACACCCACTTATTTTGAGACTACATGATGCTTCCAAAAAGTTTATACTCCGTACAGATGCGAGTAATTACGGAATTGGCGCATGTTTGCTCCAATATCATGACGACGTCCTCCATCCCACACTCTACGTCTCACGGAAACTTAAGCCACCAGAAGTCAAGTACTCCACCGTCGACAGGGAGTTATTATCTGTCATCTGGGCGATCACAAAGCTCGAGAAATTTTTATTAGGATCACCCTTTGTGGTCCAGACGGATCAGAAGGCCGTGGCATCCCTACGTCGTGCTAATCACAAGAGCCCGAAGCTGACAAGATATGCCATTCTCCTTCAACCTTTTGATTTCTCCATCGAGTACATTACAGGATCAGAGAACATCTTGGCAGATACTCTCTCTAGAAACGCTTCTGATGTCGATTCATAAACAATAATACTCTTCGCAGAAACTTACCCAAGAGACATGGTACTATCGTTGCATTTTCGACATAGAATTGAACCATTGACTACAAAACAAGTATCTGCTTACTAGAGACATACTTTATACGAAATGTACGTAATCAAGTGACAATGTGTTCGTGTTTACGCTGGGACTTTGGTTGGTGTCCGTTCAGGATGAAACTATTTGAAACAATTTCGGAAATAATAAGTGAAAAACCTATCAAACTAATTCGGTATATGACTTGCACTATTGGACGTTAAGAAGTTCTATATTTATTCTGAATCAGAACATTTAAATAGTTTTTTTCTAATGGAAATTTACAAGGATCAAGACTACGGATGGATCGTCATATCCAATGTTAATTAATTTTAATTTAGTCATTGAAGTAATGGAAATTAAAATGAAATGTGAGATAAATATTAAAAAAATGAAATATGAAAAAAATGAAAGAAAGAAAAGAAAGCTCACACAATTCTTATATAACATTCTTAGAATTACATAATCATGTTGCATATTTAATAATTATGTTGACACATTACATACTAGTTTATTATTTAGTTCGTTAAGTTAGATAGGTATTAACCACTTAACACAGATAATTAATGTCAAACACACATAATTAAGTTAAATTTATACATTATTTTCTTTCTCTACTTTACTTCTCATTTGGTTTTTTCTCTCTTTTCTTTTCTCATAACATCGTCTTTCATTTTCTTGCATTAGATTTTCAACAACTTGATTCTTAATACACACTTAGTATAATTAATTAGTTTAATTTTAATTAGTTAGATTAGTCTTGACGTGACATTTCATTTCGATAGACTTTAAATTAATTGAGTAATATATATATCAACATTACACATTTTCCTTTAGTTAATATAACATTTGTGTATAACAATTCTGTATAACATGATCGTTAGTATATTATATGACTGTTAGTTAGTCGACATGACGACGACACTGTTCTAGACAGAACATCGTAGGCCATATGTCGCATTTTTGTTAAATTATTGAGATTATTCACTCAAATAGGTTTTCAAAAAAAAAAATCTATCGAATAGATTTTTTATCCCCCGGTGGACAGGGAATTGTTACGGTATTTTTATAGACGCCGTCTGCTAGAGCGTGCAGTTTTGGGGATTGCAGCATTTAATATAATGTAAAGTATTATTAGGCTATTGAACGCTATGACGTGTTAGCGTTGGTAGGTCACGCACCGTGACCAAGAGACGGGACCCTTTCTTGTATGACCGTCGAACTGAAGAGACGTGTCCTTGTATTCTTATAGTGTCAGGCATGGAGTGCCACACAGTTATATTGTATTTAAGTATGGACATGGGTCAGTCCACTGTTACTATGAAAAGAGATAAAATGTTTCAGGTAAGTAATTGACTAAACCTAAGTCGGGATGAATTAACAGTCCTTATTAATTATATTTTGCCAGACGCATAATCTCACTGTCGGTCGTTGGTTTTCACCAACCGCGCGTACATATAGTTATGACGTTCTGACTATAGTAATTCATATTACTGGACAAGGACTGATTTGCAGATAGATCATATACGACGTAGGATCTAAACTTAATATGTATTTTCTTCATGACTACCATGTATGGATTGTTTATGTGTGGAATCGATATATTAAATATGTGGACTCAATGAAGGACTTATCAAGTCAATGAACTTTGGACATTCAACTATCATTATGTTCATAATGTTTACTCACCTTCGCGTAACTTACTAACAACAGCACGATACAATAAATGAATGAAAAACAAGGAACAGATCGAAGCAATAAATGGCCAGATATTAGTAACTGACTTTATTAGTAATATAAGACATGACCTAGTGTTAACAGAAGAAACCAGCCTGCAACAATTGCTGCAACAACGACGGCAACAAATACACAATCTCCTTGCACAGATTTAAACTGGACACAGCTCTGTATTAGATGCTTCGAAATCACATAGGTCTGGAAATTAGATTAATTTCTCTAACGGCGGGTATTCTGCGAAATCACTGGCCTAGGAAAACGTTTGTTTAATTCCTCTATGACTTAGTCTGTTAAATTATAGTTAATTCCTCTGACGGCGGATGTTCTGCGAAATCACTGACCTGAGAAAACTTTTGTTTAATTCCTCTATGACTTGTGATCAAGTTCCTAAGTTTCCAGTCTTGTATTAAAAATGCGGGTTCACTTGTAAATTCCTAAGTTGCCCAATACCCGATCTGTTACTTATAATTGTGGAATTTCTAAGTCCAATGACTCCTTTTTCTTTCTGGCTTTTAGGAGTCGCTAGTTTGACGTTTTCGCTGTGTGTTTACTGACTTTGATTTCACTACATTATATCTCACAATCCTCAGTTCAAATTCCAGCTGTGTTTCAGCCTAATTTTCCAGTGAGATACATTGTATATTCCGGCCTCTCGAATCAACCAATCCAATCCAATCTCGTTCAGCACTACGTGGGTAGGGGTGTTTTTAATTTAAAAAATACCCTCACGTGTTTCAAAATATTAAATTTAATATCCACACGTGACCTCTTCATATCGTTGCGTCAGACTATCGCCGGCATCGTGTGTTATCTTCACAAACAAATGTTGTGCACCGATATTGCCCAATGCTATCGTCTGCAAATCATGAGTTTCCAGACTGATTTATCTGTAATCTCGATGCAGAACGGACCATCGGGAACGATTACTTCATTATCTCCCGTCTTGTGCAAACACAGGGATAGTCGCCATACACATGGAGTACAGTGACGGACCGTCACGTTCAAAAGGATCAATAGAGATGACCGTCTCTATCAAATGTGGCCAGACGAATGAAGCGAAAACTTATCAGTCGCTGATCGGTCAAATTACATGGCGTTATTACAGTTCTGTCTGGGATCGGCTGAAAGCAAACATGTGGAAATTAAAGATATACCCGTGGCCGATACTTCCGTAGAGGTGTGGAGTGTTAGAGACTCAACACTACTAGATTTCAGCATAGAGAGTAAAATAATGAATGTAAGGGCAAAAATTATGCCAAATAAAAAGCGAATGAGTGAGAGGAAGAGCTAAATGAAGAAAAAAAAGTGATCCTGCTGGAGTGGACGTGAGATCGCACAACCGTATCGTCCCAACAACTGCGTAGACTGAATCGTGTCGAAACCGTGAATCTAACCCGGCACCTTTGCCGCGAGAGACCAGCGCTCTTACCACTCTGTCAATCGTACGCTTTGCTCACTTAGGTACATAATTAAAAGATATGTATATATATATCCATGAAGGAGTCACAGGAAGAAGATGAAACTTGGCACATTTAAAGTTCATCATATTTGCACTGAATGTGTGAAGTACGCGTTTGTTTCTTCAATGGGTTTTCCCGCTACGGTGCACGGCGCAATGTACCCTATTGACCGGATCTGCTGCTCCAAAGATTTGAAAAATGGAAAAGAAGGAGGCCAGAGCTGTGATAAAGTTTCTGATGTTTCAGGGAAAAACACCTACAGAAATACACAGGGAGATGGAACAAGTGTTTCGGGATTCTTGTCCTTCATATACTTCGGTAAAAAACTGGTGTCAACAGTTTAAGTGCGGCCGCTCAAATGTTGCTGATCTGACAAGATCTGGTAGACCAGCCTCAGAGTGCAACGATGAAAATGCAACAAGAGTGAAGAAAATCATTGACCAGGATCGAAAAATGACAATTGTGGGGATAGCTAGTAGAGTAAAACTAAATGAAAGAACAGTTTATAGAATTTTACACAACAGACTAAACATGAGAAAAGTGTGTGCACGCTGGGTTCCGCGACTGTTGACACGTGAACAGAAGCAAACGAGGGTAAATTGCTGTCAACAGTTGCTCAAAAAGTGTCAATAAAAAAATTTTTTGGAGACCATGGTGACAGTAGATGAGACTTGGGTACACCATTATGACCCCGAATCCAAAATTGCCAGCATGCAATGCAAAACCCCGGGCTCCCCAACAATTGTCAAGCCGAGAGCGCAGAAATCTGCAGGAAAAGTGATGCTGACTGTTTTTTGAGACGGCAAAAGTGTCCTTTTGAAAGATTATCTGTCTCGTGGCAACACAGTTAATGGACAGTACTATGCAGATCTTCTCACCAAACTAAGAAAGGTTGTGACCAGGAAACGAGGGATAACGCGCACTCAAAATCTTCCTTTGCTTCAAGACAACGCGCCCTCTCACAAAGCACGGCTTGTGCAGCTAGCAGCCAACGATTTGAATGTTGAAATTCTTCCACACCCACCATATTCTCCAGATTTGGCTCCAACGGACTTTTTTCTATTCCCAAATCTTAAAAAACAGCTAAAAGGAAATCATTTTGACAGCGATGAAGAGGTTATACTGGCATGTGATGACTGGTTTAGTATGAAAAATAGGGTGTTCTACTCCCAAGGTCTTTTCAAGGTCAAGCAGAGATGGCAGAAGTGTGTCAATTCAGACGGTGGCTATATTGAAAAGGAATAAACACTATACAAAATTTCAGCTCTCTGTGACATGTCCTTCATGGTCAGGTCCAAGACTTATGTCAATCCCCTTGTATATATATATATACAAGTGTAGAAATTAAGGCTATCGTACAAATGTTGTCGCAAACGCTGGGTAAAACAAACATAAATTTTTAAAAAGGGCAATACAGCAATACCCGGTCGGATGCTGTTTGATTAGCGCTTCTTCGATATAACGCTTTTTTAAAATGCCATTTGGCTATTAATACGCTTTAAAAATGTGATCTTACGCTGTGCCCTAGATTCCATGGGAGGCAGGAATGTAACTTTCACATGCTGATCAAGTTCATTCAGGGTGATGGGGTGACCAAGAAACATTATCATTGTTAACGTAATGCAGCATGACCCAACAATGGAACGCAATTCGATGGTAATCCTGAACATCAAACAAGATCTTAATTGCTACAAAGTGCTACTTGACGAGAAAAAGAAAGTGGGAAAGAAAAGCGAATCGAGCTCGATTCGCTTTTCTTTTCCTTTTTTTAAAGTTTTCTCGAATATCTTTTGCCTCCATTGATCAAACATCCGTACCTTCTACATCTGGAGCCAGAAAACGTGTTCAGCACCTACAAAATGTTCTTCTAACCAACCTGATGATGAAGACTACTGTGCCGTGACAACTGTAGCCAAAAGTGACGGACGTAGTAGAATTAAAGTCATATAATATGTTTTAATAGTTTTTGTAAGTACAGTATAATCATAACTTTTTGTTTGTACTCAATGTATACGATAATTATATGTAGTTAATAATGTTGTTAATTATTCAGATTTTGTTTTTATCACTTTCTACTTAATTTGATACAAGTTTCTGGAACTCCGAAACAAATTGATTTATATTAATTCTTATGGTAAACGAATTTTCGTGTAGCGCTTTTTCAATTAGCGCTAGATTTATCAAGAACGAATTAATGCCACTAAGCGAGGGATTCCTGTATGTCGCATTACAACAAAGGACAAACGACCACAATGCCTTTTTCAGGGACAGACGAACGAACGAACGAATGAACTTTATTTTCAAAGGGTTAAGAATTGGGCGCGCAGGCCCGTCTAACATTCTGCCCTTCCATTCTCACTTATCTTGCATACTATACCCTTTCATTCCCACATGTTACTTTAAGCATTACATTAAAGGCATAAAACATTATAAAGGTTATATAACAGCATACAATGACATTACCCAATCATAATCAAAATAAAGTATTTGTTTAAGCAAACAAGAACGTAATGGAAAAAAAAAACCAACAAATGCCAAAAAAAGAGAAAAAAACCCCAAACAAACAAACAAATCCAAAACATATATACGGTAAATCAGACAATAATTCGAGTATGATCACATTGGGGTAGTATCGAATCCGAACTCATGAAATATTTGAACAGTCTGCTGTTGAGTGAGTAGGAACTCCGTGTTTTTCTTTGAGCTTCTTACAGAGCACGAAGATACCACTGCAGTTGGTCTCATTAGAGGAAGCGTGCACCAAGTAGTCACATGATCTTGCAGAAGTGGTTTCTATGGCAATTTTTCTTACATCATGAGGTTACCAGCCTCAATACGAGAATATTAGTTTTATTTATTTCTTTAGTTTCTGACTTTGCTCTTGCTTTCTTTAATTTTTCTCTTTTTGTTCCTGACGAAGGTATTGTGGCTGCAACGTAGGCAATTTTCTTTGTCCATTTTCCTAGCTAGTAAGACATATAATTTTTTGTCTGTTTTTATTTACCACACTGTTTATCACGGTCTTAATGCAGTGAACCCCATTTTCTTATTTGTCATCGTTCTGAAAATTAGTTGCAAATTGTGTGACTGGATTGATGATTGATATCTATGTGACTGAGGAAATTTGAGGTCTGTGTATTATGTAAATATGTAAGCACCAGTGCGATCATAGGATCAAAGAGGAATTGAAGCTTACATTATTCTTCTTCCATCCTTAGCCACCGACCGACAAAGCAGTCCGTGGCCAGTGCGCCTAGTGGCGCCTTAGGGCAACAAGAAATCAACTGTTGTTCCGTTACGCCTAGTGGCGTTTATTTTAAAGCTTACATGTTAAACACATATTGAATGCCTGCAGATTTTTCAGAGACTGCTGTTAATTATGTTTTATTTATTTCGTCATATGACTAACTGTCACAGTATTTTACGGAGAACTGGCTTTAAGTACCAGGCTATGCCCGGTTTTTTAAAATAAAACTGTGTACAAACTTACAGTATCAGGATTTCTAAAAATGTAAAAACAAAAGTACGATATTTGGAATAATTGATGTGGTTTTTTTTTATGTCTCTCCACAACTCCCAATTGTTAGTGCCCTTAAATGCCTTCTGACTTTGTATCATGACATGATATCAAACTGATCAGTACTGGCTAATTTTTTACATTCATTTTTTCTGTCAAAATTTATTTATTTCATTGTAAGATTTCGTATTAATTTTCCCACACCACGATTAACTTTGGCTAAAAATAAGAACACCACTTTAATTTTGCTTATGTATGAACCACACGTTATTTTTATATTGAGTTGCAGAAGTACAATAGCTGTATTCATCATTGTGTTGTACTATTGCATAGATATCTATCCTATTCAACAGACAAGAAGGGATTAGCCAGGGTGAGAGATTTGGGCCGTGTAAAATCATTATCTGTGTCCAAGTAAACCATATGGGGAATCACTCCCATGAGATACGCGCCAATATTGTGTCGATAGATGGGAGATAACTTCAACTAGAGCTAATGACTTCAGCTCGTGATCTATGGTTTTACAGAACATGTAAAAAAACAATCATTTAAGCCAGATGCTTAGATACAAAATTGATTGTACACCCACACCGTGGGAGAGTGCGACTAGATGAAGAGAAGTCGAATAGACAAACACTTTGTAAATTAACAAAGCAGTGTTAAGGGATTCACTCTAAGTTCAGGTTAAAAAGGCTTGGCAAATTAATGTGTATAGTTATTATGGGTACATACAAATTATTTTCTTGATATGATTTCCATAGCTTCTATGTGAGTGACTATTGCTTTTATAAAACTTAAAGCAACCAGCACCAAGCCAAGAGATGATAGCATACGTAGCCGTTACGGTCTTGCTGGCAGTCACAACGCAACTTGAATTTGGTGATCTAACATAGTGATTAGTTCAATCTCTAGCCCTTGTATTTTGTGAGCTCTCAACACCCAACTAATATGCTACACCGTCATATTTTCAGAGAGCATAACAGCACCAGTACAGTACTTTTTAGTAAATACGAAATCCTGCTTATCTTGACAGTTATTTCATAGATGTGATGCAAAATAAATATTAGACAAACATAAAGGTATGTTTTCAGGCACTCGTAAGAAATATGTGATTCGCTTGTATAGCTAGGCGGTGTTGTCGTACGGAAGGTCCGAGGTTCAAATTCTGAGTAAGCCACTCACGTCTGTTGTTTTTCTGTTGTCTAGAGTTCTACTTCTTTATTTCTTACGAGTGCCTGAAAACATACCTTTATGTTTGTCTAATATTTATTTACTGTTTACAGGCCTCGGGTTTCCCTTCCTTATAAGTTATAAATGTGATGCGAACGCTTGCTCTGGTTTATAAAGTTTAATATGTCAACGTTTTAAAAACATATAACAAATGTTCATATCACGAAAGGTTCTCTTTACATGCTTCCCAAGCTCCTACTCGCTTGCTTCAAAATTTATTCGCAACACTTAATGACAAAGTGAACACTACCTTTTAAAACGTCTTGTAAGTACAACACTTTTGATATTACACCAGTGTATCAGCACAACCAATAGCCAGAGATACCGCCAACTCCCAGTCACATAAAGTTCATAGATCAACTAACTAAATAAAGTCTGGCCGTCTACGCTGATGGATCCAAGGGTGATAGTGGGCAACTAGGTGCCGGAGTCGTAATAAAACAGTGGGGAATAAAAAAGAGCTACAGTGTAACTGAAGGGACTTCGATTTTTACCGTAGAGATGGTAGCAATTCTTAAAAGTTTAGAAATAATCGAAGATAACCCACCAGAAGCTGTTACGATATTTACAGACTCACTATCATCCCTACAAGCACTAGAACACCCAGGTAAATGTAGCTGGCCAGACATAAAGGAAGAAATTCTAGCAATTAATACATCACTAGGGAACAGAGGATGCAGTGTGAGGTTTGTGTGGGTTCCAGCACACATAGGTATTACTGGTAACGAGTTGGCAGATCAGAATGCCAAGAATGGAAGAACAAGTAAAAACAATATAAAAGCAGGACTAGGAAGGTCGCAGATCAAGAGCCAAGTGAAGATAACTATAAACGAGGAATGGAAGACAACATGGAAGAACAGTAGAAAAGGCAGACATGCGTTCAAACTGCTGAAAGAACCAACGAGGACGTGCCAGGTCAGAGAAGAATTAAAGATACCATCAAACAAAAAACTGTGGCGTCTCCGTCTCGGTGCAGCATACTTTATGATAGAAGAACCACACTGCCAAGAATGTCAGGAAGAGAATGACATAGACCACTACCTGATCCACTGTAAAAAGTATGAACAACAAAGGCTTGAATTAAAAACTTACTATAGAAATCACAATATAGACTTGACAGGTGATAAGCTTTTAAGTATAGATGCCCCAAGAGATGCCCAATCAATAGCTAAAAGATGTATACATAAAACAAAGGAAAACATATAAGGTTAGTAACCAAAAACAAAGAAAAAAAAACTTACTAACTACTCATAGGACAAGGAAAGACAACAAGGTATGAAATAAATAAATAAAGACAACTCAAAAAGAACAAATACTAATACAAAGTAAAACCAAGTGTAAAGGACAATAGTTATCAAGAAACAATACAAAATAGAAAATAAAATGGACAAATACTAATATAAATTAAAATCAGCAACTGCTAAAGACAATAGCTATTTAAAATGAATACAAAATTAAAAAATAAAATGACACTAAATACCCCAATTATAACCAAATTTCAGGTTGAACAGGGTAGACCAAGATGGAACGAGAAGAGGCAATAACGGTCAGCTGTTAAGTGCCCGCTATCCACCCATCACCTCATCAAAACAACAACAACTTCGGATATGTAAAGTCAAACCACAGCTGAATGACCGCACAAAACTACCTGCGCAAGGGCTGACAACACAGGAGTACAGCTAAGTCCAAAAACATAAGGAGTTTTCCTCCAGATATCTCAGTCATGCATGTAGGTATATCTGGAGTCATCCTTATATGACCACCAACTATGCACCATGCTACAATATACATATGTGGAAGTGAACCTCTGTCTGTGAGGCTAATTACACCCTCATTGAGTCTTGAAATAATCCACATACTTCCAGGGATTCCCCCTGTGGTGAAACGTGTTGAGAACCCAGGAATGCACACTACGCTTGGAGAGGTCACTTGAGCCCCGGACGTGATTCTTTGGCTTTGACCAAGTTGACTAAGCAGAGGGATATGGACCCAATGATAGGCAGCGGGAACTGAAAAGTGGCTCTGCGTAAGACGTGACAGTTCATTATGAGAGAGAACCCAGAACCAGAGCACGGTATTTTAATTCTGCATATTTGGAGAGCCCCTTGGATATCGATAATGCACAGTATTTAACGCCCTTCATATTCCTAGTTTGGGACCAGATGTGACGATCCTTTAAATGCAAGCCAAGCTGGAGAAACTAGAGCTAATGACTTCAACTCAGCACATTTCGATATGGCAGAAAAGCCAACAGGAAAAGCCTAGATCTACAGTATGGATAATACCAAGGAGTCTTCGACTTGGTACGGGCTGCAAAAGGGCGAGAAGTTCAGCAACAACAACAATATCTCAGTCAGATCATAACTCAGAACTTCACAACCAGAATAATCAAGGAACATTATTTAAAGTGCATTCCAGATTATGACAAAGTCAACACTACAATCTAAAACGTGCTATAAGTACAACCATCTTGATATCACACCAGTGTACGTGATGAAAAATACGTTAGACTAAGACTTCTAGTTATTTACTGTTTATGATGATATTATTTTCTCTAACAATGTCATATTATTGTGCCGTACATGTGGCTATTGAATTAAATAAAAGTACAAAGGTTTTAATCTTTACCAAGTGGTCGAGTTATTTTCTTATCTGGACTGTTTCATAAATCCATGTATATGATAATTCCTTGTTACGCGAGGATAGGGGCTTATCTATTCACAATATAGTAATAATCATAATATTCAGTAAGAATAGTAGTGGAAGATACGTCGCAAGGAAACAGAATTTATTATACAATGCCCTTCTGAGATATTAATTCTTTGTGAGAATATTCGCCTTCCTATTTACTCCCTATGTTTATAGGAATCTAAAAATTCCACGAGCCACTTATCAGATCCTACATATCTTTCTTGCATTTCCATAGTTTACATTTATCATAACCAACCGTGCTGCGACAGTTCCTGACTTTGCCTTTAAGTTAGGGAAGGACAAATCAGTGAGGAAGCGAACCGTTCACCCCACTTCTCCATGTTGGACCTAACATAGTGAAGTCTCTAACACTTCACTCCCATACGGCAGTATCAGTTATGTAACTACCTTTGTTGTATTCTAGAGAGCACGCATGTTTCAAAGCCTGTAACTTCTTGGTAGTCATGTCTGTTGTTGTCCATGGTAGCAGCCTTACAATAGGACTGACTGTTCACTAGAGTTGAAAATTCTGATTTTGGTGCAGCATTGATTTCTTTTGATTTCTGTATGTATCTCGGTACAATGTAAGCTTCTCTGCCTTTTGTACTCAGACGAATATAAGAATATATAAACGAGAATCACTCCAGATATTAAATGTATGGCTTCTTGTCCTGGCCGCATATATCCAGAGTCACAGTGTGGATTCTGAGCTGGCTGATCAACAACAGACATGATCTTCTCTCTCCGCCAGCTTCAGGAAAAATCAAGAGAGCAGAAAAGACCATTATATATCGCCTTTATAGACCTCACAAAAGCATTCGACTTGGTTATTAGGGATGGACTCTTTAAAATCCTCCTGAAAATAGGCTGCCCTTCTAAAATGCTGGAAATGATAAGGTCATTCCATGACGACATGAAGGGAACAGTCCAATATGCTGGATGCACGTCACAGCCCTTTGATATACGAAGTGGCGTTTGTAGTAAAATCTGCGAGAATAATCGCTCATTTTAGTAAGATTTTAGTCATAAATGATAATAAAATAAACCCGCCCTATTGTTTCTGACGGTGCTACTCTCACACGCCAGCATCGCGCTGAATTTTGTGCCGTGAAAAGGCTTAGAACCGACCCCGCCGTTTAAACCTCCTCGCTTTCCTTGTGACGTACATTTTTAACATTTTGCCCGATCTGATAGAGACTGCGGCAGGACTTATAATTAACGATTTTGCGGAAGTGTGCCGCCAAACTACTGTCTGAATTAACGTAATATTTTGACTTTAACGCTGGTAATAAGTAGTAATCCTTAAATTTTTTTTGGTAGTGTAACACGAGACAATACAAATATTTAACGCCTATTCAAATACCCGCCGCTCAAAACTACGCTTCGCTTGACACATTATGCCATGCATATATACACGCTGCGGCAAAGCCAACAGAGGCAAACACGCAGACAATTTTATTTCCTCCTCGCGGTAGTATTTCTGACGTCACTAAAACAAGTAGTTATTTGAAAATACATGCTAGCGAGAGATGAGAGAGAGGGGAAGATGGCCGCCTTGGGTAAAATTTTTATTTGACGATTGCCGGTGACAAAATTGAAAATCTAAACCATAATGAAACTGACCATAAAAATTATATGATAGTATAGCTTAGAGTCCACTGAGCAAGAATGTGTTTTAAATAATATGGTAGTCCCAGTATTACCCAAGTTATTGAGAAAATACTAAATGTCTACGGACGCACGACCAGACAGACTGTTGTTCCTGCTTGTTTTTCATAACGTTAGTGGGGACGGCAGCTTAGAAAAGAGGCATTGAGGTAAATTCAAATTCGCTTGGGTAACAAGAGCATAGGAGGAGAGGGGAGCGGTAGGAAAATTGTTACCCAAAACTAAACATCTTTTTGTATTGGCATAACTAAAGCAGACTGGCCAATCGACTACCAGACGCAGAGTTTGTTGGGAATTATTTTTGTTTTTCAAAAACTACATTTGAATTCTGGTGGTCGCAAGCTTTCGATTGGCCAGTGCTAATAAATATTAGCAAAAGGCTTTCACTATTCATTGCCAGTTGAACAAAACTTTTCATTCAAATACGCTGAGATCAGCTGTGTTTATTTTAAAATTAAATAAAGAATTATTCACAGTCTGGACAGTGCAGAAGAAACTGAGGCCACTTCTTTGCAAGTCAGCGTCATTTGTTTATATTTCTTGAAAATTGTGGTAAGAATGCTTTATGAATTATTATGTTTAATCCCCCTGCCAAAGTTAGATACTGCTATTGGGAAAAGTGAAGGACGTGCCTGGCGCAGACATTGTTGAGTCCTCACATTGAACTGTATCTAACTGATGTATGTTGTCATGATTGTGTTTTAATAATTATTGCATTAGAATATGTTAGTAAGCCTCTGTGTTCCATGAACACTGTTTAACATGCCTGAAGCATTTATTTTAAAAAAGAAAAGAAGAGAAAATCATACCAAAGGAAATGTGGTTACTCCACATTATTTCATTGAGGAAAACTATGTAAACGTACAGTGGCGTATCTGATATAGGGACCTGAGGTGTGGTCGCAGCAAGGTGTGAGTCATGTAAAATTAGGGGCGAGTGCACCTGTAATGCACGCGAGGCTGACCCCATATCACCGTAGGAAAATAATAAATATAATAAGTGATCAGATATAAAAGGCCAGGGTGTCCTTTTGTTGCAGAGGTTTTATTTCCTGTTGCCAGCCGGTAACAGGAAACCCGCTGAGTGAGAATAAAGCCATCAAGTCTCCGACCATTCGTTTATGCTGTCAAAAGATAACGGGAGGAGCTTGGGCATTTTGAGAGATCGAGATTTTCTGCAACTTCATACTGTATTATCATTCTTCAAGGAATCCCAGGTGATGTGTTAAGCATCTGGGTATATCTGACACTTTCGTTTAATAAACACTGGTATTTCAAATCATACTCAGGAAGTTTATGGGGTATGATGAAACTACAGCCCCTCATACACAGTGACTCTCCCTCTTAGATGAATAAAGTGTAAGCTGTGAACATTCTAACAGGAAAGATATATATTGACTTTATAGTTAGTGGACAAAGAGTCCAGAATTTTAGTTGATCTTTTCTGTAAACTATCTTGTCCTCATTTTCAAAGACCTGTCCAAAAGATATGGCTGGACAGGCAGATTAAATTGTACAGAAAAAATATTCATTTTAAAGAAAAACTTAACCCCTGGTTTTATTCACTTCCTCATAGAAAATTAAAGTGTTTTTGTGTTGTGTACCATCATTTCATTTCTCCCCTAGACACTAGGTACATCATACACCAGACACTAGAGCCAAAATAGTGACCGTGTGAGATCTAGGGAGGTAGCGTTAGGTTCCCTGCACATAATTCATCATCATCATTTATAGAGTCAGGGGCCTACATGTGCTTGACCTCACACGGTTAATACAGACAAGGATTTCATTCTTTTAGGATACCATCATTGTGACGAGCAAGGTGTATGTAGGTGGATGTGGACGATTAGACAGACAATACTGATACACCGCTCGTATAGCTCATTGTCCAAGAAATAACTCCAACAGCCTGTATCAATCTCCGCTAATGTATTATATGAACAACAAATCACAATGGACGCAGGGCCATTATAAATAATGTAAACATCATCAATTCCGAGTATTCTATAAGCACTCTGCTTCCCGGAATTACTACACACAGCAACTAGGATTCTTCATAGACAACTACTGCAACATCCACCTTTCTCTGCTCTACACTCTAGGCTGTCTCTTGTCTACTCTCCACTGTCTGCTCTCTTCTCTACTGACTCAACACATGTCTAAACCAACACACTGCTTTCGCTGACTGCCCCTTTCATGCGTATTCCCTAAAACCCGTGAAACCCTTTCACGCTCCACTGATCTTCATTCACGCATCACAACAGCTAACAGCTTGTCTCAAGCACTGCTCACAACCCTATAGCTAAATTATTACCATGCACGCATTCCCAGCTCACAACAACTCACATAACTAATAAACTCCCGCTGGAGCATGGGAACATTCACACATGCAAAATACTATCAAAACACTCCGTGACATCCACCCCTTTCCCCACGTGAAAAACTGGGGTTTTTCACCGTGAAGACAAAGATTCGAGTGCTATACATCATCAAACCTAAACTACATTATCAAAGTAAACAATAATTTTATACAACTTACATCAATTTACACTAATAGCATACTTATTATTGTAGTGAAAATGACATTCAATACCTCTAAAGTTAAACAAAATTCATTTTCATATTAGAGAAATGTATGCATAATCTACAACATTCATGTAAAGTCATCAAACTTATACAAATATAATTATAAGTAAACATGCTTTATCACAATCAAAATTCTCTCGTCTGGTATCTTGTCCTACATCAAATTGTTGTAACGTTAATGTTGAGCTGCTTGGTGACTTGGCAGACTGCAGAAAACTTGTTGCAACTCCCTATGATCAATGCTAAAGCATCTGCTCTGAGAAAGAAAATATTGTGTCTGCTGGAACAAAATCCTCTGTTTATATCTTGTCCTCTGTACCTGTTTCTAAATCCAATCCGACGTTTACTTTGAAAATTACCACAGTAATTATTACTACTCATGCGGCTTCCTGTAAAGTGTCTTGAATCTCTTAAGTAACTAGTTTCTCTTATGTAATGTTTCTCATGTGGCATACGAGCACCACGATCTACTCTGCGATACTTCTCAATCAGCTTTCTGTGCTCTTCTTTCATCCGGTCTGTCTCAGGATATTTGACAGATTCGCCTTCTTCTGGCAAAGTAAAGTTCATCTTTGTTTCATTTACTGCCCTTTCCTGAATATTCATCTTACGTTCACCCCATTCCTTTGCTGATATAATATGCCCTTCAATGTTAGTTTCTGGTTGACCCAGCTGTTTTGGAAACGATATATCTTCTTGTTGGGGTGAAATTAAATTTAATACTGAAGTATCAGCAACTCGGACATCACCAGATGACATGCTATCTACAGGAATTACCTTAGGTTTTCCTTGCAATTTAGTAGTTCCTCCATAAGTATCGTCTCTATGTTTGTGCTTCCATAGTTTGATATCCTCATCCGTGCATTCTTTGATACCACGAATATTTCCAAGTATCAGATCAGCGACCGCATTATCATCAAGAACACATGCTTTTACCCTACCTCGCAAGAATGGCGTGTCAATATCTATCAACACCAGAGGGTAAAATTCCACCCTGCCACCAAAAGTGATACATCGAGCAGTTTGCCCTAACCAACGAGAACCCTCAATGCACGACCTCCGCACCCCAATTGTCGAACAACCTGTATCCCTTAAAACAGATACAGCTTTATGTCTTACGTATCCTGGATGTAAGACTATATTCCCATCTATATGAACTGCTGACAAACATGGAAGTGGGTGGCCACAAATCAGAATTGGTGTCTCATCTTTATGAAAAAGTGGTCTGCACCCTTCACAACTCTCGTTGTTGAATGTATCTAAGACTACCACCGAACTTGCGTGTTCAAACTTCCTATTAGGACAATCGAATTGAAGGTGACCAATCCCATTACATACAAAGCATCTGTACTCCTCACGTTGGCCCTTCTGAGGACTACCCTGAGTGCTAGTCTGAAGCTCGGCCACCGGTTGAGGTTCAGGCTTGTCACAAAACTTCGCATTTATTACAAATAAGGGAGGGAAACCTGAGGCCTGTAAACAGTAAATTAATATGAAACAAATATAAAGGTATGTTATCAGGCACTCGCAGGAAATAAAGAAGTAGAACACCAGTGTTCAAATCCTGGGTAAGCCACTCATGTCTGTTGTTTTTCTGTTGTCTGGTGTTCTACTTCTTTATTTCCTGCGAGTGCCTGATAACATACCTTTATATTTGTTTCATATTAATTTACAAAACTTCGCAGCATGGCATGGTGATCCACATTTAAAACAACCAGAAGGTCTTCTACTACCTGACTCTGTCATATTCTGCTGTTTCCTGGGGGATGTACGGAAGTTTCTTTCTGTCCATTTCCTACTTACTGCTTTCTTATCATAAGGTCTCTCCTCACTACGAGAATTTTGTCTCCGATATGGTCGTGTTTCATAACTCCGCTTGGCCACACATGTCGTAAATGTTTCTGGCACCGCCGATTTATGAATCGGTCTCCCCGGATGTGCGGTTGCATACTGTTGACCTAACTGAGATATTGCCGAAATATTTTCCGGTTTCCTTTCCTGGAAAAAAGCCAACAACTCCGAGCTACATGAAGACATCACCTTATCACGTAAGATTAAATCCCATAGGCCATCAAAATCTTTAGCAATGCCCGATAGGTCAATCCACCTATTCAACAACATCTTAATCTCTGCGATAAACTCCGCAAAATCTTGCTCACTACTTGGCATCGCACTGTGGAACTTTAAACGATAACCTTGTTCATTTAACCTGTATTTGCGTAACAAAGTTTCCTTCACTATGTCATAATTTAATCTATCTTCCACAGTTAATTGAAAAACTGTTTTTAATGCTGATCCTGTTAAATAATCTGTCAACAGTGATCCCCACAGTTCTTTATTAATCTTTAAGGCAGTTGCCTTCGTTTGAAACCTCTCCAAGAAACAGTCCATAAAATCTATGGATTCGTTGAAAATTGGGAGTTTCAACTTGTACATACTCCCATATTCTTTCTTTGATGATGAGTCTGAACTCGACTTCTCTAACTCGAGTTTTTTCAATGATACCTCTTTGTCCGCTTCTATCTTTTTAATTTCTTTCTGTATCTCTAATCTCTTAGTCTCTTCCTCTGCTTTCTTAGTTTCTTCTTCAACTTTCTTTCTCTCTCGCTCCTCATGTCGTTCTTGTCTATCCTGCACCTCTTTAAATTGAGCTTGTGCAAACGCTAAAAGATCTTCTCCCGATTTTCCTATCTTCTCACCGACAAGGATAAAATCCATAAGTGTTGACATGATTATAAATATATATGATTATATGTTTTATATTTATATATACCTCAAATACTGTAACTTAATGTCAAAATAGTTCACACCACAAAATAATATCTTAAATAATTACTAAGATGATACCTTACTCACTGTACTACTTAAATAAATTATTAGCCCTACCAAACAAACAATGACACAAATGATGATGATAAACAGTACACCCTAATTTAACAAACAACAACTTAGTAGGTTGGTAACAAGAACAATAAAGATGTGTGACAGAAGTAATATTGAAATATACAGTACCTGACCTCTGTAACGTACGAAAACAGGAGATTGAAAAAATTAACGTATTTACGGGATAGTGTAAGAAGAAAAATGACTGAAGAATACACCATATACACAGAACATCAAAGAGAGAATATAACACACAACCAAATACAAATTGCACGTAAACAACTAATGCAAATATGCACACTTTATTCGTGAAGGGCAATACAACTGACCCTGCCCACAGGATAGGACCCCTTCTAAGAATAAATAGCGCAAAATCCTATAAATGAAATTAAAACACACATAAATAACAATCATCACGTCCAACAACAACACTGAAACAATGAATGCCAAGGGAAGCATATAGAGCAATCTGGACAAATAAATGAAAAATGGCCTTAGAATGATGAACCAAAACAAACTAAGGTTACGTAGCTTTTTATGGTGTACTGGAATGGTAGGCTATGGCAATAAACTGATCTGATCTGTTGTCTCCAAGTCACCTCTGCAGCAGTAACTTTGAGAAGTCCAAATTCTACAACAGTTCCTGTGAGGAATATGTTTAATACACACTTAGTATATAATTCAAGCTCTTCGAATCTAACTAAAATGGACGAAAGAACTAGAGAGAAAGATGACAGCTAGGATTCACACAGTTATAAGTAACGTAGATATAAGTAATGTGTAAGGAAGATAGGAATAGCACAGCTAAAGGTACTATAGATATTACAATTAATTATAAATGTAGTCTAATTGAAACTTACATCACATATAAACATACAAAGACAGAGTGAAAATTAACTACAGTAGAACAGCAACACTGAAGATGAGGTAGAAAATAAGTGGTATTATTACAAGAAGAAAATAGCAGAAGTAATGAGAAGAATGTGAAAACAGAAGTACTCAGTATATGAGAAAAACTACTGATTTCTTAGGAAATACAATGTTAGCACTAAATAACATCAAAATTACCCTTTAAACTAGAAACTTAGTATACACATTTTAGTAGAACATTAGCCTATTAGAGCACGAAAGAATGTTACGTAACTTTCTTAAACGAATAACAACAAAATAAATTCTAATTAAGTTGTATCTCAAGAAATTATGGCAAAAACTAATTGTTCACGAAACAACTACATAATACTTATATTCCAAGCGTGTAGATATGTTTATAATGTCTTCAGCCAGTCCCAAGGTTGATGAAATATGAAGACTCCACACACAGCACGCACAACACATTCAGTTCAGATTCTGTAGCGCCCGCGGCTACACAGATAGTGAAAAACCACGCACTTGTTTTCCACTTCACACACAGCAACACGACAGCTTCACAGCTTTCACCGATCCTCTTCTTCTGGTCATCATAGATTCTCCTGGTCACAACACACTGTTTCACAACCGCAGCAAATGATGTAAACAGACTTGTAAGGCAGCATTCCTATAACACACTGTTTATTCGGTAGCACACACGTACCGTTGACAACTGACCTAGATTTGAACAGTGTCGAATCGTCTGGTTACTGTAAAGTTGTTATATTTCGCTGCGTTAAAAAAAAATCATCGGCTGCTGACCTAATGACCTCAGATTACTTCAACGCTGTACAGCCCTGGGTTCACTTGTAATATCCAAATAGACGAGCCCTCAATGTGACGAGCAAGGTGTATGTAGGTGGATGTGGACGATTAGACAGACAATACTGATACACCGCTCGTATAGCTCATTGTCCAAGAAATAACTCCAACAGCCTGTATCAATCTCCGCTAATGTATTATATGAACAACAAATCACAATGGACGCAGGGCCATTATAAATAATGTAAACATCATCAATTCCGAGTATTCTATAAGCACTCTGCTTCCCGGAATTACTACACACAGCAACTAGGATTCTTCATAGACAACTACTGCAACATCCACCTTTCTCTGCTCTACACTCTAGGCTGTCTCTTGTCTACTCTCCACTGTCTGCTCTCTTCTCTACTGACTCAACACACGTCTAAACCAACACACTGCTTTCGCTGACTGCCCCTTTCATGCGTATTCCCTAAAACCCGTGAAACCCTTTCACGCTCCACTGATCTTCATTCACGCATCACAACAGCTAACAGCTTGTCTCAAGCACTGCTCACAACCCTATAGCTAAATTATTACCATGCACGCCATTGATAGCTTGGCCTCTGGCAAAGCACCAGGCAGTGATGGGATTCCTCCTGATTTAATCAAATGCTGTAAGAGCACGCTATTATATCCCCTGCATAGGATGCTGTGCCAGTGCTGGGAAGAGACAACTATTCCTCAAGACATGCGAGATGCCAAGATTGTAACACTGTATAAAAATAAAGGAGACAGAAGTGATTGCAATAACTACAGAGGCATCTCTCTTCTTAGTATTGTTGGTAAGGTTTTTGCCAAGTCATCTTAATGCGACTACACAAGTTAGCTGAGCGCATATATCCAGAGGCACAGTGTGGATTCCGAGCTGGCAGATCAACAACAGACATGATCTTCTCTCTCCGCCAGCTTCAGGAAAAATCAAGAGAGCAGAAAAGACCATTATATATCGCCTTTATAGACCTCACAAAAGCATTCGACCTGGTTAGTAGGGATGGACTCTTTAAAATCCTCATGAAAATAGGCTGCCCTTCTAAAATGCTGGAAATGATAAAGTCATTCCATGACGACATGAAGGGAACAGTCCAATATGCTGGAAGCACGTCACAGCCCTTTGATATACGAAGTGGCGTTAAACAAGGCTGTGTTCTGGCTCCGACCCTCTTCGGAATCTTCTTTGCCTTACTCTTGAAACATGCATTCAGAGATGCAACTGAAGGAATATGCCTTCACACTAGGTCAGATGGCCGTCTGTTTAATCTTTCAAGGCTGAAGGCAAAAACAAAAATCAGAAGGGTCACTATAAGAGACTTGTTGTTCGCTGATGATGCTGCAGTCGTCACTCAAAGCCAACAGGAGCTTCAGAGCTTGATGAATCGCTTCACTGAAGCATGCAAGGACTTTGGCCTCACAATAAGTCTAAAGAAAACGAATGTGCTGAGTCAGGATGTGGGTGCTGCACCAGTTATCACTATCGATAACTATGAATTGGCAGTGGTGCACCACTTCACATACCTAGGGTCTACCATCAATGACAAACTCTCACTGGATACAGAAATCGACAGCCGCATTGGCAAAGCTGCAGCTACCTTTGCCCGCCTCACATCGCGTGTTTGGGGAAACTCTAAACTCACAATGAAGACCAAAGCTGCAGTATATAATGCCTGCGTCACCAGCACACTCCTATATGGCAGCGAGACCTGGACGACCTATGCTAAGCAAGAAAGAAGGCTCAATACCTTCCATGCGGTGTCTACGCCGCATCCTCGGCATCTCGTGGAAAGATAAAGTGACAAATGTCGAGGTGTTGTCACGTGCTGGCCTTCAAAGTATGTATACGCTGCTTAGACAGCGCGACTTCGCTGGCTTGGCCATGTTCGCCGCATGGAAGATGGTCGCATCCCAAAAGATATCTTCTACGGACAATTAGCAGATGGCAAGAGAACAGTTGGGCGACCACAGCTGAGGTTCAAAGATGTTCTCAAGAGAGATATGAGGGCACTGGACATGGATCACAAGCTGCTGATCGCACTAAGTGGCGATGCTATTTACGGCACCACCTCAGATTGGGCGAAGAGAGGCTCACACAAGAAGCAGAGGTGAGGAGAAAACGTCGAAAGGAGCACCAGGAAAATAAGCAGCTGAGGGCTGCCACCTCAGGGGCGCATTCCCATAGTCAGTTATGACTGAAGGGGCTATTATTATTACTATTATTATTATTATTATTATTATTACCATGCACGCATTCCCAGCTCACAACAACTCACATAACTAATAAACTCCCGCTGGAGCATGGGAACATTCACACATGCAAAATACTATCAAAACACTCCGTGACAATCATAACCTCCCCAGCAAATCAGACTTTACTACATAAACTGGGGGCTCGGCCGGGAGTTTGAATTTCTCCTAGTACTACATACATTGGGGTCTGGGTTAGCATTAACAACATTCTATTTTCCCAGGGAATCCCCATATATTATTACCCAAGATTTGGGAAGTGAAGAAAGTGTCAGAACCCAGAATTAATTAAATAAATTTGAAATTAGTTAGTACATTTTGTATTTATCAGGATGGCAGATCTGGCCAAGTTTCGCTCTGCGGCTGTGCAGACTGCCAGGGAAATGAATATTGAGGGACAAATCTCGATTGATTATGTCACCTTAGAATGTGATAAATTTATTGCTAGGGAAGAACATAGGTTACCGGAAGAGAGGAGAATACAGGTAGAAGAGGCTAGGGAGATTAAAAGGTTACAGATTGAGGCTGAGAAGGAGGCTAAGGCCTTAGAGGCTGACAGAGAGGCTGAGATAAAGAGGCTCCAATGTGAGGAGAGAAAATTGGAGGCAGAAGAAAAACGACTGCAAAGGGAGGCAGAAGAAAAACGATTCACTGACGAAAGGGAGGCAGAAGAAAAACGACTGCAAAGGGAGGCAGAAAAAGAAGAAAAAAGATTGACTGCTGAGAGGGAAGCAGAAGATAAAAGATTACAGAGGGAGCATGAGTTGCGACTAAGGGAGTTAGAGTTGCAAGGCCTTGCTCCGGACAATGGTCACAGCCCCTCTACCTCTGATGCTACTGCTAGTCAGGGGGCCTCCAACTCAGCCATGGGGTTTCATTTAGACTATTTTGTAGAAAAGGATGATGACACTGAGTCATATTTAAGCAGATATGAAGTATTATTCACTACTTATGGGTTAGAAAGAGAAAAATGGGGGGTAAAGTTGTCTCAGGGTGTTCGGGGAACAGCTTTTGAAGTGTTTTCTAAAATGAGCAGGGACGACCAAGACAACTATGACATGTTGAAGCAGGTTCTTCTGTTAAGATACGAAAAGAACGGAGAGTTTTATAGAAGGAAATTTAGAAATGCCAGGCTACTGTCGGGTGAGACCTATCACCAGTTCTCCGCCCGGTTAGAAACGTATATGGAGAAATGGGCTTCTTTGGGGAAAACCCAAGATCTCAAAGAGATGATACTCATAGAACAGATGAGAGAGTCCATGGCTCCAGACATGAGAAAGTTTCTCATGGAACAGGGCGCGGAGAGGCTGGGTCAGATAATTAATGTCGCTGAAAGGTATCAGGCAGCCCAGGCAGAGGTAGCTGGCATCAAGAAAAAACCAGTAGATCAGTATAAGGCTCCTCAAAACCATAATAAATTTGACAACAGAGGTAAGCAGAACTTTGATAGGCCTCGAAATGATTTTAAAAATAAAACCTCACATTTCAATGACAAAAAGAATGATGAAAGAAAACCTTTTCATCAAGGTAGATGGTATTGTAAACATTGTAAGAAGGAGGGACATGACACTAAGTTTTGTAAAAATAAACCTGCTGGATTTGCTGCTATGAACAAGGGGAAACAGGAAGTAAAGGACAAATCTGCTGGACAGCAGGAACCTTATCATCCCCCCCCCCCCAGTTTGTGAGGATGTTGTATGCAATGATGTCACCATTAGGTGCCTCTATGATACAGGTTTAGATTTTGATGCTGTCGTGAGCTCGCACTTGGTGAACCCAGATCAGTATACCACAGAAACAGTGGAGATACAAGGGGCGACCAAGGGCCTACCACTCATGAAACTTCCCATTGCAAGAATAACAGTGAAAACTCGCTATGTGGAGGGGATAATCAGAGCAGCAGTGATAGACGCACCCATCTACCCTCTGATATTGGGGTGTCGTTATGTCTACTTGGGGAATCCCAAGAGACCTGTGGTCTTGGCAGCAGTCCAGACCCGATCACAATCCAGAAAGGAAGAAGATGAACCTATAAATGCTCATCCAGAGGAGATGAGAAAGACACAGGCTCAAGATAGGTCACTGAAGCAGTGCTTTCAAAAATTGCGTAACTGCCATACACCTCCCAGAAAAGGAGAATTTTATATGAAGAATAAATTGTTATATCGGAAGGCCGGCACTGGTTCAGCTGGTCATGGACAGCTGGTTCTTCCTAAAATGTATAGGGCAGACGTAATACGGAGTTTACATGTTGGAAAAGATGGGGACCACGAGAAAGTAGGTACCATCTGCCAAAAAGTAGCTCAAAAATATTATTGGCCAGATATGATGGTCATCGTTGAGAATTTTGTAGAAGCATGTGGCGTATTTCATGAGGGAACACCCACAAGTGGGAAAATTGATCAGGACCTAGACACGTGTAGCAAAATATGCGAGAATAAACGCTCAATTCAGTACGATTTAGGCATAAAACGATAATAAATAGATTAGCCCGCATGTGTCTGACGGTTGTCATCTTCGACGCCAGCCGCGCTGCTTTTTGCACAGTGCTAAGCCTATAGAACGATTTCACGGAAAAAGTCTGACACGCTTTAGTTTCGTTTTCGAGAGACACTACTAATATTTAACTTTTGCCCAATCTGCTGATTACACTTTGTAAGTCTAACTATTGGCGGAAGTATACCCCAATATAGCTATCTGAAGTAACACTTTTTGTCATTTTTGTAGCAAAATCAGTAGTAATCCTTACATTTTGTGGTAATATTACACGATACAATGCTAACTAGTAACGCAAAATCTTAAACCCGCCCCGTCTAACCCCGCTTCGATGACACAGTCTGCAACGTATATATTCACACTGCGAAAAAGCCAGCCAAGGCGTAACCACGCAGACAGTTTTATTTCCTCCTAGGGTAGCATTTCTGATGTAACTAAAACAAGTTAGTTATTTGAAAAAATACATGCTCGCAAGATGAAGGAGGGGAAGATGGCGGACTTGTGCAAAATTTTATTTGACGATGGAAGATGAAATAAATTGGAAATTTTAAACCATTATGAAGTTCCCCATAAGAATTATATGGTAGTGTGACGTAAAGTTAGCTGAGTAAGAATGTACTTTAAAATATATGATATTCCCAGTATTAGAGAAGTTATTGAAGAAATACTAATCTCTAAGAACACACGACCAGACACTGGCGTTCCTGCTCATGTTTTTTTTTTTTTTTGGTAACGTTAGGGGGACGCGAGCTGGAAAAAGAGGCAGGGAGGTACATTCAAATTCGCTTAGGGTGAACAGAGTATGAATGGGAAAGGGAAACGGTAGGAGAAATGTAATCCTAAACGTGATATTTTTTGTATTTTGCATGACTAGAGCCGACTAGCCAATCGACCACCAGTTATTCAAAATTGTTTTGGGTTTTTCATTCAAACTGCATTTGAATTCAAGTAGTAGAACGTTACGATTGGCTGGGCTGGTAGATATTAGCAAAAGGCTTTGATTATTCATTGCCAGTTGAACTAATATTTTTATACAGATACGCTGAAAAAACAGCTGTGTTAATTATAAACTTAAATAAAGAATCAAGTCACAGTCTGTACGATTCGGAGGAAGCTGAGGCCATTTCTTCACTAAATCAGCGTCATTTGTTTATATATTTCTTGATTGTGGTAAGGATATTTTATGAAAATTTACTATGTTTGGTCCAACTACAAAAGTTAGATACTGCTTTTGGGGAAAAAGTGAAGGACATGTCGGAAGCAGACATTGTTGAGTCCACACATTAAACGGTATCTGACTGATGTATGTTGTTATGATTATGTTGACATATTATTGTATTAAAATAGATTAGTAAAGCCTCTGTGTTCAATGAACACTGTTTACATGCCTGAAGCAAATATAAGTGTAAAGAAAAGAAGAGAAGATCATATCACAGGAAATGTGGTTACTCCACATTATTGTATGGAGGAAAAGTATATGAACGTACAGTGGCGTATCTACTATAAGGACTTGAGGTGTGGTCACAACAAGGTGGGAGTCCTGTACGATTCGGGGCTAGCGCATTTGTAAGGCACGCGAGGCTGACCCCATACCTACATAGGAAATTAAGTGTTAGAATAAATGATCAGAGATAAAAGGCCAGGGTGTCCTTTTGTTGCAGAGGGTCTATGTTCCTGTTGCCGGCTGGTGACAGGAAACCTGCTGAGTGCTTATAAACGCCAACCAGTCTCCATCCAGACATATATGCTGTTGAATATCCAGTAGGAGCTTTGGCGAGTGTGAACTTGAAATTTCTGCAACTACCTATTGACTTATCCTACACCAAGGACTCCCAGGTGAAGAGTAAAACATCTGGGGCATCTCTGACATTTTCGTATATTTCAAAATATTACACGTGAACGTTTATGGGGGTAGGATGAACTACAGCCCTCATATACAGTGACTCTCCCGTTAGAAAAATACAGTGAATTAGTTTAATATTTCCTACAGGAAGAACAGTTATAAATACATAATAACTTTTAGTTATTGGGCAGATTGTCCCAACATTTTAAATTGTTCTTTTTCTGTAAACTATCTTGTCTTTGTTTTCAAAGACCTGTCCACAAGCTATGAATGGACAGGCAAAATAAATTGTAAATACTTATTTTAAAGAAAAACTTAACTGATAGTTATTGACTTCTTTTTATAGAAACTTAAAGTGTTTGATTGTTGTGTACCATCATTCATTTCTCCCCTAGACACTAGGTACACCTTACACCATACACTAGAGCCAGAAGATTGACCGTGTGAGACCTAGGGAGGTAGCGTTAGGTTCTCTGCACATAATTCATCATCATCATTTCTAGAGTCAGAGACCTACATGTGCTTGACATCACACGGTTATAGCAGACACCTTTTCATTCTTTTAGGACACCATCATAACCTCCCCAGCAAAATCAACTTTGCTACAACACGCCCTGGGGCAAACTTAGGCCTGGAACTAAAAATAATTGTAATAAAGCAGACAACGTGGAATGGGAGCGCCCTTTTCACACACAATCTTCACTCGAATGTATTAGAATGGCCACCATGCGACGAGCACCAAGACTAGTTTTACCCCAGACTAAGCTGACAATCCCTCGGTCAGAATTATATAAACTGGAGGAAACGAAAAGAGAGCGAAGGTCTCTCACAATGAACTTAAAGTGGGGCGAAAACCCCAAGAAAAGAATTGGTAGTGGACGATTTGTGAGTGATGATTCTAGGAAGAAAAGTCCTCACTATAAAGCTTCTAGAGTAAAGGACCAGACGGGTGCCATGAAAAATAAGTATGAAAAATTAAAAATCCATATGTAATTTGTTAAGGACCTGGACAGATGAGAAGGCAGAGGAGACTGTTACCTCATCATATCAATATATGAACGAACTGACCACTCGTTTAAAAACTAGTTGGAAACTGGCAAATGATAATTTGAGACAAGCCAGGAAAAAGCATGCTGCTTATTATAATAAGAAAGCTAAGGATAGGGAGCTTGCTGTAGGGGAGAAGGTGCTTCTTCTATTGCCCGGCAGCAACAATAAACTTCAGATCGGATGGCAAGGGCCATACACAGTTTTGGAAAAGGTATCCAGAACAAATTATAAGATAGACAAAAAGTGAAAGGAAAAAGTCTATCATGTGAACCTTTTGAAGAAATATCTGGACAGACAAATCCAGGAAGGAACACACCTATTGGCCTTGTCTATTGCAACCGAAATGAAAAATGACCTTCTCTCCTCATTCGAATATCCACTGAAAACCAGTGAAACGTTTGCACAGGTGAAGATCAGTAATCACCTGACAAAAGGACAGAAGAAGAAGGTTCAACAGGTCCTTGAGAAACATACAGATGTGTTAACGTATAAACCGGGGCACACAAATTTGTTGGAATATGATATGATACTACTAGACCCAGCACCTATCTGTATGAGGCCCTATTCGATTCCTTTCGCTAAGGAAAAAGCTTTGAAAGAGGAGATAGATTATTTGTTACAAGAAGGGATTATTTCTCACAGTGAGTCTCCTTATAGTTCCTGTGTGGTTTTGTTGCGGAAACCATCGGGAGAACATAGACTGTGCATAGATTACAGGAAACTGAATGCTGTCACAGAAGGTCAGGTGGATCCATTACCTGACACTACTCAACTATTTGCCAGGCTGAACAAGGCAAAATATTTTTCTAAGGTGGATCTTAGCAAAGGCTATTATCAAGTTCCAGTAAAGCCTGAGGTTCGACCTTATTTAGCCTTTAGCACCTCGGAAGGTCATTATGAGTTCAACATGTTACCGTTTGGGTTGAAAAATGCCCCGAGTGTGTTTTCTAGGATGATGCGAAAATTGCTGGATCCCCTGAAAAATCCATGTATTTCGAATTTTATGTACGATATCCTCATTGCTACAGAAACATTTGAGGAACACATTACCTCTTTGAATATGCTGTTTGATAGACTCAGAGAGGCTAACTTAACCGCTAGGCCAACAAAATGTTGTATTGGTTGTAAAGAGTTGGAATTCTTGGGACATACTGTACATCAGGGTAGCATGACCCCTGATCCCAAGAATCTGGAAAAATTGAAAAGAGCACCTAGGCCACAAACAAAGAAAGATGTGCGATCTTTCGTGTCGTTGTGTGGTTTCTACCAAAAGTACATTAAAAATTTTAACTCTATATGTGCTCCTCTGGCGAATTTAACTCGAAAGGGTCAACCTGATACAATAAATTGGTCCGTACAGTGTGAATTGGTTTACCAGGAGTTAAAAGAAAAACTCACAAGCAGGCCAGTGTTGCAATTACCTGACTTGAATCAAGAATTTATCGTGAGAAATGACGCAAGCAATGTGGGCCTAGGCGCTACATTGTTGCAAAGGTCCTCCTCACAAGATGGGAAATTGAACCCAGTCGCTTATGCAAGCCGCAAATTGAACAAGGCGGAAAAAAATTATTCAACAAGTGAAAAGGAATGTCTCGCTTTGATATGGGGTATAAAAAAATTCCAGATTTATTTATATGGCAGGACATTTGTGGTCCAAACGGATCATTCACCTCTCGTATTCCTGTCACAGGCCAAGCATGACAATTCCAGATTATTGAGATGGTCTTTATTATTGCAGCCATACTCATTTCTGATTGAATATATTCCCGGCCCTCAGAACGTAGGTGCAGACTTTTTAAGTAGACATCCTTATGATGAAGATCAGAAAAACGCGTAAGACTTCATTGAGCAAAGTTATCTCGCAGATTATAACCTGCAGATGAATGCATGTTTTAGGATGGGAGGTGTGTAGTAAAATCTGCGAGAATAATCGCTCATTTTAGTAAGATTTTAGTCATAAAATGATAATAAATAAACCCGCCCTATTGTGTCTGACGGTGCTACTCTCGCACGCCACCATCGCGCTGAATTTTGGGCCGTGGAAAGGCTTAGAACCGACCCCGCCGTTTAAACCTCCTCGCTTTCCTTGTGACGTACATTTTTAACATTTTGCCCGATCTGATAGAGACTGCGGCAGGACTTATAATTAACGATTTTGCGGAAGTGTGCCGCCAAACTACTGTCTGAATTAACGTAATATTTTGACTTTAACGCTGGTAATAAAAGATAACGGGAGGAGCTTGGGCATTTTGAGAGATCGAGATCTTCTGCAACTTCATACTGTATTATCATTCTTCAAGGAATCCCAGGTGATGTGTTAAGCATCTGGGTGTATCTGACACTTTCGTTTAATAAACACTGGTATTTCAAATCATACTCAGGAAGTTTATGGGGTATGATGAAACTACAGCCCCTCATACACAGTGACTCTCCTTCTTAGATGAATAAAGTGTAAGCTGTGAACATTCCAACAGGAAAGATATATATATTGACTTTATAGTTAGTGGACAAAGAGTCCAGATATTTTAGTTGATCTTTTCTGTAAACTATCTTGTCCTCATTTTCAAAGACCTGTCCAAAAGATATGGCTGGACAGGCAGATTAAATTGTACAGAAAAAATATTCATTTTAAAGAAAAACTTAACCCCTGGTTTTATTCACTTCCTCATAGAAAATTAAAGTGTTTTTGTGTTGTGTACCATCATTTCATTTCTCCCCTAGACACTAGGTACATCATACACCAGACACTAGAGCCAAAATAGTGACCGTGTGAGATCTAGGGAGGTAGCGTTAGGTTCCCTGCACATAATTCATCATCATCATTTAGAGAGTCAGGGGCCTACATGTGCTTGACCTCACACGGTTAATACAGACACGGATTTCATTCTTTTAGGATACCATAATAACCTCTCCAGCAAATCAGACTTTGCTACAGCGTTAAACAAGGCTGTGTTCTGGCTCCGACCCTCTTCGGAATCTTCTTTGCCTTACTCTTGAAACATGCATTCAGAGATGCAACTGAAGGAATATGCCTTCACACTAGATCAGATGGCCGTCTGTTTAATCTTTCAAGGCTGAAGGCAAAAACAAAAATCAGAACGGTCACTATAAGAGACTTGTTGTTCGCTGATGATGCTGCAGTCGTCACTCAAAGCCAACAGGAGCTTCAGAGCTTGATGAATCGCTTCATTAAGCATGCAAGGACTTTGGCCTCACAATAAGTCTAAAGAAAACGAATGTGCTGAGTCAGGATGTGGGTGCTGCACCAGTTATCACTATCGATAACTATGAATTGGCAGTGGTGCACCACTTCACATACCTAGGGTCTACCATCAATGACAAACTCTCACTGGATACAGAAATCGACAGCCGCATTGGCAAAGCTGCAGCTACCTTTGCCCGCCTCACATCGCGTGTTTGGGGAAACTCTAAACTCACAATGAAGACCAAAGCTGCGGTATATAATGCCTGCGTCACCAGCACACTCCTATATGGCAGCGAGACCTGGACGACCTATGCTAAGCAAGAAAGAAGGCTCAATACCTTCCATTTGCGGTGTCTACGCCGCATCCTCGGCATCTCGTGGAAAGATAAAGTGACAAATGTCGAGGTGTTGTCACGTGCTGGCCTTCAAAGTATGTATACACTGCTTAGACAGCGCAGACTTCGCTGGCTTGGCCATGTTCGCCGCATGGAAGATGGTCACATCCCAAAAGATATCTTCTACGGACAATTAGCAGATGGCAAGAGAACAGTTGGGCGACCACAGCTGAGGTTCAAAGATGTGTGCAAGAGAGATATGAGGGCGCTGGACATAGATCCAGCAACATGGGAGGATGAAGCTGCCGATCGCACTAAGTGGCGATGCTATTTACGGCGCCACCTCAGATTGGGCGAAGAGAGGCTCACACAAGAAGCAGAGGAGGGGAGAAAACGTCGAAAGGAGCACCAGGAAAATAAGCAGCTGAGGGCTGCCACCTCAGGGGCGCATTCCCATAGTCAGTTATGACTGAAGGGGCTATTATTTTGTCCTGGCCATATCATTTGTCAGTCAAATTTGTTGGCGCAGTTGTTTTGCGACCTGTATAAAGGGGATGTAAGGGGCGGAGTCAAGACACTTGGTTAGTTAAATAAAGCGTAAAATAATCGATTACCAAACAAATAGCAAACTTTGATCTCCTGATAACAACAAACATGGGGCTTAGTCAATGTTGAATTTCTGTCTACTTGTTAGGCGATCAATCTTTAACCTCTTGTGACTTTACATGTTTAGCTCGCAGCATGGACTAAAATATGGTCAAAAGACAGCAACTAAATACAGTTATAAACTCCATAAATCCTAAATACTACATCATGGATTGTACAGTATAGGGTTATATTGTAGGACAGCAAACTGCAGGACACCATATCGGCTTTAAAACGCTTAGTTTCGCCTCAAGTTAAATTTTTTGTTTGTATTTTTATTTTAAAGTTTTTATTTATTAAAGGGCCTCTGTGTTTGTCGGGCGTTATTAATTTTGACAATGCTCGAAACGAGGTTAGAGTTCTGTTTGACAAATCTCGAAATAATGTTGGAGTTAGGTTAAGGATAGTTGTTTGACAAAGCTTGAAACAGGGTTGGTGTTAAGTTAAGGTTAGCTGTAACGTAGATGTAAATAGCCAGTCCGACAACGTGGGGCAACAATGCGGACCTTGTCTACGGTACTCATCATCTACCCAAGATGTTTGTCTAATGTAGTTTTAAAAAAGGCACGTTTTAGTTGCCTTGAGTGACTATTATGACGTTATGTATTCAATCAATCAATCAATCAATCAATACCCTTTAGCTCCCCAAGGAGCACAGGCCTTCAACAAACACATGCCAAGTCTTCCTGTCCTGTGCCATCCGCTCAAGTTCTTTCCATGTTTTCCTCATCACTTTCAGCTATGTTTCCAGTTCTCTTCTCCATGTGTTTTTTTTTCTACCCCTGCCTCTCTTTCTCTGTGGATTCCAGAACAAGGACTGCCATGTAATGCTATCAACAGGTGTCCCAAATGTGTGTCCTATCCATCGCCAGCGTCTTCTTCACAGCTCTTGTTCCACTGGCACTTGTCTGGTTCTGGTCATCAATTCCACATTTGTGACTTTGTCATACCATTTCAGTCCTTCTATTCTACGCAAGCACCCGTTTATAAAAGTCTGTAGCTTTTTGGTTGTTGTTTTTGTTGCTCTCCATGTCTCAGAGCCATACAGTAGGACTGACTTGACATTTGAGTTGAAGATTCTTATTTTCGTGTTGGACTTGATTTCTCTTGTTCTCCATATGTTTCCCAATGCAATGATAGCTCCTCTTGCTTTTTGTATTCTTATTTTTATATCACTGTCTCCCTCCAACTTTGTCTATATTACTTCCAAGATATGTGTACGATTCTACATCTTTTAGTGGTGTTTCTTCAAGTTCAACTTTGTTATCATTTCTTGTATTTATTATTATGTATTAGTAAATACTAAATCCTGCTTATCTGAGTTATTCGTCCCCGGGCAGTTCTCTGGAATTTCTAAGTAGAAACAGACAGAATATGACTGTTGCTACCTCATGCGTGTCGTATGAGACGAATCAGTTGCTACAGAAACATTTGCTGCAAGAGCTCACGATTGTTTTAGTATGGCCTTCTTGTAACTGGTCCCCCTGCACTGGTAGCTACATACTCCATCGGGAGCCAAGAGGGATATGTATAAAAGGAATCATCATCTCACTTCACCCCCACCCCCCTGTAAGAGCATGGAGCCGCCATTGTAGATAGTCACCTTAAGGAAGCCTACACCCATGTACAAATGTTGGCAGCGGTAGTTTCTGTCGCAATTATGTTACATAATTTGGTTACCAGCCCCATGCACAACCTCATGTTAGTCACCATTTACTACATACCTGATGGGGTAGTAGTCCACCAGCCCCATGCACAACCTCATGTTAGTCACCATTTACGACATGCCTGATGGGGTAGTAGTCCACCAGCCCCATGCACAACGTCATGTTAGTCACCATTTACGACATACCTGATGGGGTAGTAGTCCACCAGCCCCATGCACAACCTCATGTTAGTCACCATTTACGACATACCTGATAGGGTAGTAGTCCGCCAGCCCCATGCACAACCTCATGTTAGTCACCATTTACGACATACCTGATGGGGTAGTAGTCCGCCAGCCCCATGCACAACCTCATGTTAGTCACCATTTACGACATGCCTGATGGGGTAGTAGTCCACCAGCCCCATGCACAACCTCATGTTAGTCACCATTTACGACATACCTGATGGGGTAGTAGTCCACCAGCCCCATGCACAACCTCATGTTAGTCACCATTTACGACATGCCTGATGGGGTAGTAGTCCACCAGCCCCATGCACAACCTCATGTTAGTCACCATTTACGACATACCTGATGGGGTAGTAGTCCACCAGCCCCATGCACAACCTCATGTTAGTCACCATTTACGACATGCCAGAAGTCGTATTTTTTCTTTGTTTCCTCAAAGACCCACGGGAATTCCCCCGGGAAATTAAATGAATATCTGACGCTTTGTCAGGTGTGACGTCAGTGAGAATCTGTTGCTGCCTGTGATGATTGCTTGTGTTTTTTGTCCATCTTGTCAGTTTCTTAGTTTAGACCAAGGGTGGCGAACCTATGGCACGCATGCCCAAGGTGGCACGCAAAGCATTTTTGTTTTGGCACACAGCATGTAAGGCCGGGCCAAGATTTTGTATAACCCACTTAAAATAAATAAATAATTCCTAATTATCATTTCTGCAAATGAAACAGCAAATGAATGTGTATCAACGGGGAGTAGTGAGGTTTGTTATAGGGGTTGTCTTAAGCCGACTTGGCTCCAGCCAGGCGGTTGCGAGAACGTGACTTATACGGTCCGAGATCTTCGCAGGTCCTGTATACACATCAGTATTTATGATTATTATTATTAGTTATGCGTAGTTTGATCAGCTACCTCCTCCATCTTAAAACATAACGTATCCATTATTGTTGTTGCTAATTTATTAATTTTCCTACTTATGAATTACTAGCTATCAATAAAATGTCATTCCTAAAACTGTCCCATTTAAAACAATTCAGAAGATTTTATTGGTTGCCTAAACAGAATTCTTTAAGAATGTTTTCGAGTATTTGGCTCTTTTCTCCCTTAAAAATGTGTGAAATACAAATGCTCTTCAATAAATGATAATCTGCTGCTCATAATTGACCTGGACATGCGAGATAATTTCTTAAAAGTACATCGCCAACTTTGGCACTCGTGCTAAAAAAGGTCTTCCACCCCTGGTATAGAGAATCTAGTACTATCATTAGTCGCTAGTTGCCCTGGTTTTTTTTTCTCCATGGATTTTTTTCGTGATATATCCACCAGTTATGTTGTTTTTCGTTTTTTTTTTAATGACACAAAAACAATTGTTGAATTGACAGCTTCGAGTTTTGTTCTCATCCTTCACAACATCCATTCTGTATTCATGCTCCAACTAGGCTTAGGTGAGACTTTAATGATTCCAGTCTGTGAAATTAATATATGACAGACTGACAATCATTCCAAGTAATTACTGTATTGATCCGACCAAACAACGTCACAGAGTGAATAAAATGGCAGAGCAAGTAAAGCAGGGTTATGGACAATTAGTGGCAAGTAGTGAAAGGATCAATGTAGCAAGTAGTGAAAGGATTAATGTAGCAAGTAGTGAAAGGATCAATGTAGCAAGTAGTGAAAGGATCAATGTAGCAAGTAGTGAAAGGATCAATGTAGCAAGTAGTGAATAGATCAATGTAGCAAATAGTGAATAGATCAATGTAGCAAGTATTGAAAGGATCAATGTAGCAAGTAGTGAATAGATCAATGTAGCAAATAGTGAAGGGATCAATGTAGCAAGTAATGAATAGATCAATGTAGCAAGTAGTGAAAGGATCAATGTAGCAAGTAGTGAAAGGATCAATGTAGCAAGTAGTGAAAGGATTAATGTAGCAAGTAGTGGAATGATCAATGTAGCAAGTAGTGAAAGAATCAGAGTAGCAAGTAGTGAAAGGATCAATGTAGCCAGTAGTGAATAGATCAATGTAGCAAATAGTGAATAGATCAATGTAGCAAGTAGTGAAAGGATCAATGTAGCAAGTAGTGAAAGGATTAATGTAGCAAGTAGTGGAAGGATCAATGTAGCAAGTAGTGAAAGGATCAATGTAGCAAGTAGTGAAATGATCAATGTAGCAAGTAGTGAAATGATCAATGTAGCAAGTAGTGAAAGGATCAATGTAGCAAGGAGTAAAAGGATCAATGTAGCAAGTAGTGAAAAGATCAATGTAGCAAGTAGTGAAAGGATCAATGTAGCAAGTAGTGAAAGGATCAATGTAGCAAGTAGTGAAAGGATCAATGTAGCAAGCCTTTAAGGAAATATTCATTCATTTGTACATATCCCTTTTTGCTCCATATGGAGCATAGAGTTGCCCAGAATTCATGAAATGCACATTACGTTCAAAATTTTTCCATGTCAGGAATATTTTGAAATCCCCCCCCCCCCTTCCCCCCCCCCCCCTCCCCTCTCAGCCAACATGTTTGAAATGATTGGAGTATTTACTTAGCTTCATAAGAAACAGATGCGGGGGTGTGATGAAGTCTGAATCCTATCTCGGCCCCATTCAAAACATTACACCGTACAGAAATTCCGAGAAGCCAAACAACAAATCAAAACGGCAGCTCGGGTCACGCAATGCTAATAATTTGTAAGGTCTTTTAATAGGAAGACGAGAAAGTGAAGATGTTGACAATTTTTCGAAAGACACTGTGCAGTTAATAACGGTGTATGTTGGTAATGAAGGACTCAATTCGATAATAGGGATCATTAGCTATTGGCAGATATCTAGATTTTCACTGGAAGTGGTGTAGAACCGGAGAAAATGTGTATTTAAGGCATCAATGCATGAACCATGTTGTGCTTTGCCATGTTTAGGCTGCTCCAGTGAAAAGTCGGATTAATCTAGACATAAGAGAGATACTGCAATAGATTGAGCATAGCCCTAAGAATAATATTAGCTTTGGATGAATGAAATCCGTTCAGAAATAAAGAAACTAGAACGATTTCAAGTTTTCCCTATTAGCACAGAACGCCTAAGATTTTCACTTTTTCTAAGTCTGCAAAATACTATGGTTTAGATGCTTTCTCGTACGTGAAGCCTTGACCTATATAAGGCGGGAGGTACAAATCGTTATACACTTGCCACAAAATTCAAACTTCAGACACGAGTGAAATCGTCTACTACCAGACTCCATTGCCATCTGCAGGGTAACACAGTCTGTAGAGTCATTAAAAGCCGTCTGCATGTATTTGAGGGTAAGAAAGAATGTATTTACATATGTATATATGATTATATTATTAATATGTGCCTTATAGAAGTGGATAAGTGTGTGTGAAATCACTGTGTAATTCTTGGAGGGAATTCAAACCTGTGTTAGCTCAATTTAATTGTTAAATGAAAGCAGATGGACGTGTAGATTGTCATGTTAGTTTTAGGAAACCTTGCCCTATAAAAAGGCGGGAAGTACAAATCGTTATACACTTGCCACAAAATTCAAACTTCAGACACCAGCGAAATCGTCTATTACATCCATTCAAGATGTACTGTCGCAGCAAGGCGATGGCGCCGTCTGGTTGGTCCTAGGTTCGATTCCCAGTAAGCCTATCACTCATATTTTCTTGTCTGTTGTCTAGTGTCACCCTTTATGTCCAACGAGTACCTGTTAATTACCTTTATTTATTTATGTACTTATTTATATACTATCCACAGGACTCAGGTTTCCTCCATTATTTATTTAAGAGTTCACCCATCCGTAACTTCAACCTACCCGTCTATTCTTTGTTATTCGTCTTCCACTACAGATTACTGGACACAAGTATTTCGGCCTTAATTTGGTCTATACTTGCTGATAGGAAAGTTATATTAGTGATTGCGTCTTTAAAACTGTCTGGGTCGTCCACGGGTCCTATACCATCGTTGTGTGAGTGTCACGAGAATGACCTCAGCCATTAATGCACTTTTTTTGGGGTGCAAAATTGGCTCAGCGTCCATTCACGATGTACTGTCACAGCAAGGCGGTGGCGCCGTCTGGTTGGTCCTAGGGTCGATGCCCGGTAAGCCTATCACTTATATTTTCTTTTTTGTTGTCTAGTGCCACCCTTTATGTCCAACGAGTACCTGTTAATTACCTATTTATTTATTTACTTATTTAGTTTTAGGAAAGTATTTTGAAGACGTTAAGCTTGCTGGAATGGACCACCGTATTCGAAAGATGGAAAGAATGAAAGAAATTATTTTACTGTACAAATACAGTTATGATGTAACTCTTTCCACTAAGCCATCTGATTGTAAGGAAGCAAATCATGGACAAACTGTAACCAGAGAGTTACTGGAATAGTGTGCTATTAATAAAATGAATTATGTTAATTTTGCCTTGCTATGATTCTCATGAGTAACCACATCTTGTCTCATCTTACCTCCTGACTGGATAGAGAGTCAGTGAGCGATACTACGTAGGTTATATATACCCTTCAAAAGAAGTTAAGGACCATTTTTATTAAAGGTGCAAAGTGAAATGAAAATGAACCATAAAAACACAGCACTTCAAAATATAACATGGCAAGCTTATCAGTGACAATCAACATTATTTTCATGCAAGCCTCTGAGCGACATTTCGGACAGTAAGACCTTCCTGCAACCACGCAATGGCTCTTCCTTTATCCACAACACCCAGCTTTTGTCGTTGAGGCATATTGTTGTGCAATGGTTATGCAGCACTTGTGTTGCTTATAAAGACAATTTTGTGAGTACAGCTGAAGACCAACACTATAGTCTCCCACGTGCATCATGCATTTTTGGAATAGCAGGTATTTTTTCATGCTCAGACATCATTAAAAACACCGACATTTTGGCGTCTCAGCAGCATTTTTTCAGCGTGGTTGCTGAGCTGAACACTAGCCACACGGTATGCTGGTGGCCCACGCAGCACGTGTTGAATGTTTGTTGTTCGAGAAAAATCAATGTCAGATTAAGTGCTTATGAAATATAATTTTTATAATTTTTATTATTTTTGGGTCATTTTCACCTACTGGTCCTTAACTTCTTTTGAAGGGTATATATATTATATTTCAGGTTATATCCTGCCTGGAAGAGTTTACTCAATTCTACGTGCCTAAGTCAGCTGGAGGAAGCTCTTGTTGTTCTAAGCCCTTATGAAATGTGTGGTATGTGAGAGGTTATTGATTACCTTTAACAATATATAAATTATCCCTGTACCAGAACCACAATGTTTTTTTTAGAGAATTTTCAAATGATCAAATTTTTTGTTGTTTATTATTTTTATTATTATTTTTGTTCCACTGAAATTTTTTTATTGATATTTTTTTTCATAAAACAACAGTTTTTATTTAGGGTCACTTTTATAAATGATTTTGTACGCGCCACAGCCGAATTTTTGTTCTTTTTTTTTTAAAATGCGATCCTCAAATTATTTAAAGTTTTTGAACCTGAGAAGAGAGCCATGTAGATGGAAGGAATTTGTTTTATCAACTTTTAGTTTTTTTATAATGTTATTTGCCATGGGGTTTTAAAACACTTTTTTTTTATTTTGGGCTCTTTTTAATTTAGTACAGGAAACATTTTTTTTTTTATTTGCAACTGAACCATTTTTTTTAAATTTTGATTTAAAACTCTTTTTAACATTTTTTTTTTATTTTTTATTTTTTTTTTTTTTTTGTTTTTTTAAATTTCCTTTTTTTTATTTATTTTTTTTTGAGTATTATGGATTCATTTGATTTTGTTTTGTGTTTTTTTCAGGTTTCTCATTTTTTTTTTTATTATCGATCAATTTTAAGTCTTTCCACAATTTTTTTTGTAATATTTTAATTTTTCTTGTTTGTTTCTTTATTTTTTTTTTAGTTTTTATTTTTACTTTTGTTTTTTTTTATTTTACACAAACTTTTTTTTACTTTTTTTTTGGTTTTGTATCTTTTTTTATTTTTTTTTTTTTTTTTTTTTTTTTAAAATTTTTGAAGGATACAAGTTTTTTTATGTTTAAAACAAATTTTAAGTTTTTTATTATTTTTTTTTGATTTTTTAATTTAATTTCAACACAAATTAACTTTTGTTTATCCAGGAAGGTTTTTATCTTGGTTATTACTCTATGTTTTTTATTGAATTTTTTTTTTTTTATTTTTTATTTTTTTCGCATTATTTATTGTTATTCATAATTTTTTTTTATTAGGGGGGAATTTTTTGTTTAATTGAGGAAAGGGATCTTTTGTGTCAACCTTAATTTTTATTTATTTTGATTTATTTTAATTTTTTTTTGGTTTATTATTTTCTTAAATTTTTTGTTTTTTTTTTTTATCCAGGTTTTCTTTTTTGGTCTCTGAGTGGTTTATTATTTTTTTTTTGATTCTACATTAGTTTTTTATTAGTATTTTTTGTTTTCAGTTTTCTTTTTTTTTTTTTGTTTTTTTGTTTGAGCTTACTTGTCAACAAGTGGAGTACAACTTTTTTTTACAGTTTTTGTTAATTTTTTTTTTTTAGGAATTTGTTTTGTTTATTTGTAGGGCCTACTATTCTCTTTATGCACAAGAGTCAACGTTTTTTGTGGTGTCTGAACGATGCTTTAATTTATTTTTATGATTTTTTTTTATGTGGTTTTTTTTTTTAGATTATTTATTTTTGTTTATTTTGTTTTTTTTTTTTATTATTTTTAAGTAGGTGAGTATTTTTTTTAATTTTAAGATATTTTTTTTTATTGGTTTATAGTTATCATTGGGGTTTTATGTTGTTATTTTTTATTTATTTATTTTTTATTGGATTGGCATTTTTTTTTTTTATTTTATTCTTTTTTTTACAAGTAATTGGGTTTGTTTTAGTAGTGAGAGTTATTTAGGTTATTATATTTTTCAACTCACTTATTTTTTTTTTTATTTTTTAAGAATAAATTGGTTTATAATTTTATTTTTTATTTACAAGGTTAGTTTATATTATTGTTTGTAATAGGATGGGTATTTTTTATTTCAGGTTATTTTTTATTTGAATTTTTTAAGCTTTTTTTTGGCTGTAATGATTTTGGGCTTTATTTTTTTTTTTTATTCTGGGACCAGTTTATTTATGTTTTTTTGCAAAGCAAAAAAAAAGGCATATTGTTGACTTAATTGTTTTTTTTTTTAAAATTATTTTTTTTAGTGGGGGGGGTTTTTTATTGTTTTTTAATTCACTTTTTTTTGTTTAAATTTTAATTCTGGGATTTGTTTTTTTTAATTCATTGTTTTTGTTAAAATTATAGAAATTTCCCGGACCCAACCCCTTCAAATTTTTTTATTTTTTTTCATTTTACTTTTATTTTTTGTTTATATTTTTAATATGCTTAACCTAATTGTTAGGCATTTATAACAACATTTTACATTTTTTTTTATTTCTTTTTTTTTTTTATTACCATAAATTATAGTTATTTTTAATTTAGTTTTAGATTTTTATTCACCTTTTGTAAATATTTTTTATTTTTAATTTTGGATTTTTATGCCCCATTTATTTATTTAATTTATATTTTATTTTTAATCATTTTCAAAATTGATATGATATTAAACCTGGTTCCATGAAAATTTGTTTTATTAGGTTTTTATTTTTAAAAACCCCTGTTTTGCTCCAAACTTCCATTTATTTATTAGAATTAAAGAATTGATAAATTAAAATTATTTTATGAAGATTTTATACCTAAACTAAAACTACCCCTCATATTGATTCACAATTTTATTATTTTTTATATATAAATAGCTTTTACAACATTTGATCATTCTTCAATCAACTAAACAAACTTTTAATTTTTAAGAAATTACCTCCTGTTACATTTTTTTTTCTTTTTTATCTTTTTCTTTCAATTTAATTTTGTCATATAAATTAATATTTAAAACATAATTCGAAAGCTTAAGTTTTTCATTATTTCTATTTGCATCCTTCTTTCACTAGGTACCTTTGGTCTACCATCAAATTTTTTTAATAATATTTATTATTATTTATACTTTTAACCCATAAATTTAAACCTTTCTTATATAATTATCCATTTTGATATTTATTTTTATTTAATCCAAACAAAATTATTTGATTTCCCTAAAAAACTGATAAGGATTTTTCATTATACTCTTTATATTTGCAAATTTTAACTGATTATAATTCACTTATTTTTTTTTATTTTTTTCCGGATTATTATTTATAATAAGGAAGTTTTTTTAGAATTTTTTATTATAACATTTAACTTGAAAATTTATAGACTACTACTTTCCTACCCTATTTTTTAATCTTTATCCCAAGTTTTTATTAAATTATTTTTTTATAAAGGTAATTATTTTAAATTTATTAATTTATTTAATTTATTTTTTTTTTTAGCTATTTTTAATTGTAAATATTTTAATTATTATTTTTATATTTAAATTTCTTTTTTTGTTTTAAATATTTAAAAAAAATTTTAATAAAGTAAAATTAAATAAAAATAAAAAATTATTTATGTTATTAAAATAAAATTAAATTTAAAAATTTATAATTATAAATTAAAAAATTTCACCGTAAATATTGCGATAAAAAAAATTTAAAAATTAAATAATAATAAAATATTCATTATTTTAATAAATAATAAAAAATTTAAAATAATTTAATGTTTATAATTTTTTTTTATTTTATTTATATAAAATTATTAAATTTAATAAAAAATTAAATTTAATAAATAAAAAGTTATTTTAAATAAATAGTATAAAAATTTAAAAAAAATTAATAATAATTAAAAAATATGTTAAAAATTTATTAGTTTAATTTTTTATTGATGCAAAAATAATAAAATTTTTTTTATTTATAAAATTTTAATTTTATGTGTTGATATTTAAATAATAATTAATTTAGTAAATTTCAGACAATATTAAAAATTAAATTAACGTTTATTTTATAAAATATTTAAAAAATAAGTTTATATATTAAGAAACAATTAAAATAATTAATTTTTTACACAGTTCTAGGAAAAATAACATTATAAACCCCAAAATCAACAAATAATTATAATTCCCTTGAAAATACAAAATTAAAAATCCCAAAAAAATAGTAAATAATTATACAAAATTAATATTAATTATAATTATTAAATAATATTTTAAATTTTGTTATATATTGTTTTATAAAAGAAAAGGAATATTAAAAAAAAAAATTTACTTAATAAATCCTGACCGAAATAATTTATTTATTTATTTAAAATAATGGGGTTGAATTTAAAATAACAATAAAAATTTAAAATTAACATAAAAATCCCATCCAAAATTTTTTGATTTATTAAATATTATTAAATTTATTGATTTATATAAGAAATTTTTTTAATTAAAATAGTGTTATTTTCAATAATTAATTTTAGATTAATTTTTAAAAATTGGTATTTAATAATTAAATTCAGATTTTTATTATTTTAAATTTTATAATTAATTATTTGTTTATAAAATCACAATATGGTTTTAAGACAAAAAGGTTTGTACCATTACACATATAAAAAAATAACCAATTCCATAATTTTATTTATACTATTTTTTTTAATTATATTACTTTTTAAAGTTATTTATAATAGAGGAATTGTTTTTTTTTAAAAAAAACATAGGATTTAAAGTTAATAATAATATCATTAGTAATATATTTTATTTATATATTCCTGTATTTTTAAAAGTGTTGAATTCCATTTTTAACCTAAATAGATAATATAAGTATTAGGATCAATTAAATTTATAAGATTAAGTTTAATTTAAAAGGGGTCCCATTTTATTTTTTATATTAGATTTTTTTATGTTTTTTCCCATTATTATTTGCCCCTATTACCAAAGTTTGATATCGGTAATTTGTAAGTTATTAACCCCAATCTTTTTTATTAATTTGGGTTTAGATAAATATATTAGAAGAATTATATATTATTTTAAAGTTTTAAAATCCTTATTGACGCGCTATAGGTAATGCTTAATTAAATTGTATTTTTGCCATTATCTTTGAAAAGTTATTTTGATTTAAGGGTTAGTGTGATAAACGTTAATAATTTTATTAGAAATTTAATAATTATAAATATAAAATTTATAAATATAATAATATTAATATTTAGTTTTAATGAGTATATTAGTAAATATTTATACCTATTAAAAAATTACTTTTTTATAATATTTAGGTTTAATATTTTAAATGGGGGGGATAAGAATCCCCATATTTAATTTAAAAATAAATATTAGTTTATTATAAATGTATAATATGCTACACACACTGGAATTTTAAATTAATATTTGGGAACCCTATACACCCAAAATAACATTTAAATGGTATTTCACACGCACAATTAATAGTTTTTTTTAGTCTTTAGTATTCAAAAATTTATATAAATTATATATTTAAGGGTTTATGTTAATTTCTTTATTTATAGATAATAATATTTTTAATTATTAATGCCTTTTTTTTAATAAAAAAATAATAGTATTGGGTAAAAAAAAGTAAAAATGGTCAATTACTTAATTAATATTAAGGGTTAAAAAGATTATATGGAAACCTTTTAACAATTATTTTATTTTTATGATTTATAAATAATAAAACAATTATATCCCTTTTAGGTTAAGTATTAATTATCCCAGTCGAATTACTGTAAAGTCTTTAATAAAAATAAAAATCAAAATTATATAAAAATGGATAAAAAATATTAAAATAAAAATTATATATTAGCCTAAAAATAATGCTGTGTTTAAAATATAGGAGAAGTTAATTTCGTTAAAATTAATTTATTTTGGTCGTTTTTAAAAAAAAAAAATAAAAATTATATTTATGGGTATATTTAATTATAATATATAATGGGATTTAATTGAGAAAATTATAGATTTAAATTTAATTAGGATAAAAAAAAGATTATTTATTTATTAAAAATTAAATAAAGTATTAAATTATAATTGTGGGATTTTGGACAGGTAAAAAATTAAATAATATTTATAATAAATATAAAAAAAAAATATATATATGTTATAAATCCTATTTTCTTAGTTATCTTGTTAAAAACCATATAGAGTCCCATTATTCCATTCATTCTTCAAGTGAAAATCCTTACTTCATGGAAATTTTTATCATAGGTCCCTCATGTATAAAACGAGGTGGAAATCAAAATCCTTAATGCAGTGTTAAAATTTTACGATCATTTAGTGAGTTAATGTTTGTTAATCTAGGATTAGGAAGGAGAAATAATAAAACGTCTAGACACTAGGTAAAATCTTAATTTCGGCCTAATAAAAAAATGAAATAATTCGTTTAGTCATCTTCCTGTTTAAACAGTGTAGTATGAAGTTACACTTGGTCATAGGTTCCAAAAATTACAATTTTTTTTAATAGCTCTTGCAAATTCAGGAACGTATCGTTAGTTTCCCAATTTATTCGTTAGCTGTAAAAATGGACTTTAAAAGCGGGCGTTATGATGAGGACAGTTTACCCCATCCCCCATGTCCAAACAGATACCACTTTATTAACACACGAATTATTGGGGTAAACGCTTCAGAACCCAACTTCCAAACAAACTGCCAGACGAGCACAAAGCTTAATGAATGCAAGATCACGCTTTCCAACGCTTGAACAAGATGAGAATAGAGAACAAGACGAACTGAATTCCCCCCCCCTAATTTGATCTCAGATAAAACTGGTTTGAGGCAAATTCAAATTCAACACAGAACATACACTATGAGAGGTCACCACTATCCCCATGCACCACTGAATAACATACTTAATTTCAAAATATAGTCCCAACGTACATGGGTAAATTAACCCTTACGTTGCACCAATTAAAGGGGGGTATAGTCAAAAACTGAATTGATTTATGCCCAAAGAACAGCTAGTCATTTCTCAACTAATTAAAATTTGCAATATGATCTATACGCCAAGGTAGCCCTGGGGTTATCCTTGTTAACGCAAATAAAACTAAATAAAATTATGCATAATCAGGGTAAAAAATTATGAACTCCCCCGACCTTGACCCCTCGGTCAGGCAGTCGAATTTCATTTAGACACCAATCTGACAGATAGACAATTTCCTGCAAGCCTGACGTAGTTACAGATCCTAGGCGATAGAAGTTTACAGTTACAAGCCCTTTAAGCAATTAAAATAATCCCCCCTGGAACCACTAAGAAGATATGCAATACCCAGCCTAGAGCCTGCACGCTAATCTCGTACCAGCACCCCTCATAATAACTGCAGAAACCTCTGTATATAAATGATAAGAAACCTTTATCTTTTCAAGAATAAAAATTGCTATATGGGGGGGGGGGCTCTTGACTAACCTACCAGTAGCCCCAAGTGTTTCATTCTCCACCAACCTTAAAGATTACTTTAGCCCGTCTACCTGAGATACTTATCCACATCGCACGAAATTCACAGAAAGTTCGGCTTTTATGTCAGACCACAGGAAACTATTTCACAAAAACATACATTCAGAGTAAAAAACAAGTGGGGGATGACCCAACTAAACCCAACATTTACATAGTGTTTTCATACAGATAGGTGCATTTATAATGTCAGCAAGAGATTCAACCGGGGCAAATCAATTTTACGTCTATTACTCAATGACTTGCAAATATTTAACCCCCTAGTTAGCACGTGAGATGATGTAATACAAGGGTTTAATATCTGAGATCTTATCTTAAAGTATAGGGTCCCAGTAGATAAATAATAAATTTATTCTAGCAAATGACCCCAGGCAATTATCCGTAGGATCCAGAAGATGATATTATTTCAGCCCCGTTTAGATCCCCAGCCTGGAAATTATCATAACCACTCTACAGGATGGATATGGTAAAAGCTTGGGTTAAAAAAAATGTGAATTCCATCATATGAGGTTAAATACAGGGCATTATTAATTCCCCCAATGATGGCGATTCCAATCTGTTTCCTATGTAAGCCGAGACCACCATACCATAATTTTGGTGTACCATAGAGCACAGGTTGACTAGAAATTTGGAAGATTACGAAGAAAGTCTTATAACCTCGCAATATAGCCTTTTAGCTAAAGATTCTAATCTTTTATATGAGACCTTGTTCTTCCTAAATCTGTTGAACTTTTATTCTGACATGGTAATTAACATTCTTTTAAAGACATTCTAGTGGAAGGTTTATTGTCCAATCACTACCGCCCCACTCACTCAGTGGATGGGGATCTTTCGCTTTCATATTTTCAAAACACCTTAGAGGATGCGGGACAATCCTAGTCAGGTATTAAAGCTTGACATTAGTTAAGCATCTGTTTCCTCCTTTTCTGGTTATGCTCCTTTCCTGGATTTTTCGTTCCCTGGATGGTTTCCAGTTCATCCCCCCCCCCCCCCCCTCTTTCTTTCCCCTCCCTTCCTTTTTTCCCTCGGGCTGGTTCCCCCTCCCCCCCTCCCCCCCTGGTTTGTCCTCTCCTCATCAAGAGATGCTTTCTCCCCCCCCCCCCCCCCCCCTTTTCCCCCTTCCTCATCCCCTCTTCTTTCCACCGAGTCCCCCTGTTCCCCGCACTGGTTAAAGTATTCCTGCTCTTACGCATTGGTCATATACAGGGTGGTTATGGGGAACGTTGGTCGGTTCCCTCCCTCCCTCGTTTTATTCAGTTTGCGAACATAATTTTTTTTGATAGGCGGTTAAATGCATTTTTCCTGAGCATTGAAATCAAGGTCTTTCCCTTGCAGGGTGCTATAAATAATGTGAGTGATCACAAACGACCTGGGCAAACGATCCCCAGGGTGCTCTGTATGTTCCCGTTCCTACGGGTAATGATACGTATTGTAAATCGAGTTGTTTGTCAGGGTAAGTTCCCAAGGGCCGGGTCAACTATTACGGATGGTCATTGACGTTCTTCGAGGGTACCTAGTTTAACCTTTGTTGACCCTTGTCACGAACGTTCTGCTCGTTCATAGGGTGGTACTGAGCGTTTCGTACTGATGACTGTGTAAAATCTATGAAGGGAAGTGTATAGATGTGGGGTAAAGAGTGATTCATAGGTGGTAAGGCCCTTATAGTTTGAAATGTGGTGTTTGAAAGATTTTTTATGGCAAAAGAGTGTCACCTTGCCAAACGAGCGATTAGATTCCTCTCTGGTTCCAAAACTCTCGGGACCGTAGAGTTTGTGAAGGGTGCCAAACGGAAAAGGGTTGGTATAACGCCCGTGGGGGGATTATGGGCCATGTGGGCTACAGAGGTGGGTTTTACGAGGGTGGTACACGGGTGGTTGACGGTTTTGGAATGCGGGGTGTTCTGGGGTTGTGCTTTTGTTTGGGATGATTAAGACTCTTCGGAGTTACGGAATGAGATCTAATTCGAGGGATTGATTTGGCTTCGCTTGGTAAGACAGAACGCCTCTCGAAACGGATGACTCCTAGAAACAATCTGGTTATATGTGGTGGGAATTTTGGCATCGTTGGTGAGGGTGGTATTAAAAAAGGTCATTGAGGTTTGTGTTTGAGGTCACTAAATACTTTCAAATAATACTTTGGTAATGGTTCTAACTGGGGGGTTAGGGTTTGAAGTGTGTGTAGATTGTGAACGCTATTTTTCCCCTAATATTTGGGTTACTTAATCGGTAGTGGGGGCGATGGATTGACTCCTTGCCGTTGACGGGTTATTTTAATATTTATCCCCTGGGTGTATGAGATTTGGGTGGTAGGGGAAGTTTGGTCCAATAAATTAACAAAAACAAATGCCAAGATGTTATCGGTCTTGGTCAAAACGGACTTGGATTTCTCCGAGTGGGCTTGGTGTGGAGTTTTCCGTAGGCTCCCTTATGCTAGTTCTATATCGTCTGGGTAGCTGATGAATTACAGTGGTTAAACGAGAAAATGAGGGGTGGTTCGCACGAAAATGGGGCTCACCCAAACTCAGGTCGGTTATTCTTCCTTGAGTTTAATGGGCGCTTTTGTTAAAGGTAAATTTTAATTTTTTCTAAACTAACTTAAAAATTAGTTGATTGGCCACATGGTGGTGAACTGGAACTACCACATTTTTATTTTTCATTGGGAGAGTTATTTTGATTTTTAGTTAAATTTTATTCGGTTATTTTTATTGAAGGGAAGTCCGTTATTTAAGTCATCTCACAGTTATAATTTTAATAACTATATGAAAGTAACCCCCCCCTATGTAACATTCCCCGAATGGGGGGTGTGTAGGGTTTTGCGACTGGTTTAATTATACTGGGGTATGGCCTACCCAAGTTGCTTTTTAAAGAGAAAAAATTTTATTGTGGAATGACTTATTTTGTTATTGGAGAAGTGGTTTATATAAATAGTTGGTAGTTTGCCGCCGGTTTATGTATGTTGACTGGATTTCCTGTAGGGGTCCATATAACCTATTAAAATTTTTTATTGTTATTAGTTTATTTATATAGTAATACATCCTGTTACTTATTGTACTATCCGGCATTTTGTCCCGGTTTTGATTTCCCCCGCCCAGTGGCGCCATTAGTGGTTCCTATTTATAGTATGATTAAAGAATAAAACTTCAATATGCACATAGCTGTAATTGGCGGATTCTAGATGCATCTTCTCAAAAATAATTATATTTTCCTGATTAACTTTACTTTTTCCTCAAAATGAGGTCTGATCGGAAAGGTACAGCTTGAAATCTTACAGACATTCCTGGTGTATTTAGTGCTTGTGTAGGTGAAGCAAAATTATAGATAAATGTCTGAGTAGGTCTCCCGTATGTGTCCCCAGGATGGAATCTCTGGGGGTTCGTCTAGAAGCGTGGTCCAGAAATATACACAATGGTCCTTATGGAGGGTTTGGTGCCATTTTTACTCCTGGTCGATTGTGTGGGTTTTGTGGTTTTGCCCATAACATGTGGTGTGCGTTTCCCCTATAAAACCTCAGGGGGGGGTAATATAAATCTAAGGTCCCGATTCTTAAATACCGTGGGGGTGGTGGTTGAGTCAAAAGAAGTGGGGGGGTAGTGGTTTAAGGGTAGTGGGTGCTCCACAGGTTTTGTGTATGTCCTGGGAGGAGAGCCTTCCCTCCTTCAAGTAATATGATTGCACCTTTTCGCCTAAGCTTTCTCTTTTGACAGGGTTGAGCATTGCGATCTAAGGGAGCAGATTTTTGCAGAGCAAGCCAAGTTTATGATAGGAAGGTGGATGTTATGTCAGAGACCGCTCCCCGCTTTAAGTGAGAAGGAGGATGAATCATCTCAGGCTCTGAGGTGTTTATTTTAGAGCATGGTTGAGGAAGCTTGATGTATTCCCCGGGTTCCCCGGAAGTTTTCCTTAGAAGAGGTCTATGGGGGTCGGCTCGGGGGAGTTTTCTGGGGTATCGAAGTCTATGGGGCCAGAAGTCAAGCCGGAAGTTTTATTAAGGGCAGCATTCCTCTAGAGACATCTTCCCCCCTAATTGACTTTCCCTAGGAACAGAAACAGAGCCTTCCCAGTCAGATTGATAGGGGTAATTAGAAAATTCGATAGCGGGGGGATGCACTACTGAACTCCTAGCTGGAATCCCTAAGTCAGGTTCCACCTCGATCTTACATTGATGAAAACTTCAAACAAACAAAGCTATATCGGGTGAAGTGTTGGTAACCTTTGGGTAACGGGGGGATGGGGTCCATGGGGCTGTCATTCGTTTAAATGTATCCTTGTATCTAGGGGTATGGGTATAACTGGTATAAGGGTGGGGGTTAACAGGGATTGCACCTCACAAACTGGGTACTGAGGTCAAATGATGAAAAACATATCGCCCTGTGGAACGGGCAAGATGGGACCCTGAGGCCGGGAAATTATTAAACGTCATGAGGATGTAGTATCCGTGAGGATGGTGTCCACTGTGACGGGAATTAAAAAACACATTTTTCAACATGATGGGGGGGATTATGACGGTTTGATTTTAGGGTCATGAATTGGGAAGGAATGATAAGAGTTTTTTTCTTTTGGGTTATTTTTTCTTTTTTCATTTTTTTCTGCCTTTTTCTATCCACTCCTTGTACATATTATTCGGATGCATGCAAGTTTTTGAATATAGGATGGAGGGAACTTTCCTGAGCATTTCAATTGTTATAGAATGGAATTTTCTCGGTCCTACATGTTTTACAAACGAGATATTCTTCGGAAATGTGAGTGATAATTTGTATGTTGGATCTCGTGACAGAGGATTTTATTCGGGGGGGAAAGGTGCCATTATGGGTTCTGGGTGGGGGGGTTTGTCGACTTTTAATTTTCGTCGTCGGGGTGGTGGGGGGTTTATTTTGGTGTCTTTTTTCGTTTGCGGCTGGCGTGCTCTTCTGTTTTGTCTCAATTATTCCTTTTTTGGTCACAAGGTGGGGTCAAATTTTGTTGATAGTTTTTGGCCTATTTGTTTTGATTTTAGGGGGATGACCTTTAAAGAGTCTAAAGGGTGGTTTTTGATCCATTTTTTTAGCAATTTTTTTACAATACTAAGCTCAGATCTTGGTACTGGTGGTTCTGTTTTGCCTGGGTTTTGTTTTTATTTTTTTATTTTTTTTTTTACCTTCTCTGTTTTTTTTTTATTCAATATTTAGTTAACTCCCGGATACTTTTTTACCAGCTACTTCATTTGTTTACTACTTCAACTTCACGCTTACCAGTGGACTTCTTTCATCTGTCGCTCCGTCAGACTGTGAACAATCTGCCTCCAAGATTTCTTTCCTCTCAAAAATTCAGGTACATTTTTTTTTTTCATAGGGTGGAGAAGGCTTTAGTCCCCTCAAACCCTGCTAAACTTTTTTGGCAAAATTGGGGTACAATCTCCCCCCAGCGGCTTTCCTGCACGGGATTTTTCACTGAGAAATTTTTCTCCAAGGAAGGAGCTGGGGGTTGGAGGGGGGGGTTTCAAAATCGGGGAAACAAGACGTTGGAACTAGGGGATTAAAAATGCTTAGGAGGTTGGATTGCTTTTTTTTCTTGGGATGACTTTTTCCCGTTTTTTTTTTTATTTTTTTTTCTTCTTTTTTTTTTTTTTTTTGGTGGGTTTTTGTTTTGGTTTTTTCTTCTTTTATTTCCCTTCTTTGTTTTTCTTTTTTTCTTTCTCCCTTTTTTCTACAATATGGGGGGATCAGAAGGTAGCAAACACACAGTATCGCTAGGTTCTTGCTCGCTCGAGGCGATTGGCGGTGTCTCTCTTGCCGCGAGCACTGAGGCAGTGTGGTGCAGATCTGGCCGAAACGTGGCCATGAGAGTTATCGCCTTTTCTTTCTGGGTGCCAAATAAGGCTCCTAACCTGGGGGGGGGCAGCTGTAGATTCTTAGTTACTCTCCGCAGATAGTCTTCTAGCACAGTATGTTCCTCTAACCCTAACATTCTACCCTTAAAAAACGTTCCTCCCTTTTCCCTTAGTCTCAATCTTACCTCGACTCACCTAGCATTCTCACTTCTATTCTCTCCACCCCTCCCCCCCGCCCTCTTTTACGGGGGCCATAAAATTCGTTCCAAGGACTCATTTTTCACTCATAACCTATCCCTTTTCCCGGTTCCCCCCCTTAAGTTTCATTCCCCCCTGTATCTAACTAATAAATGTTAGGCTGTTTGAGATTTTTATAAATCTTCCCTGGGTCTCCTCTCTTCTCCTTCTCCCTTTTTTCCTCTGCTTATCTTTAGGATAGCTTGGAGAATACCTTTTCAAATTTTCATACTTTTCATCATTCTTCATAAGATCATCATAAATATATTTTTCATCAAATATTAATAACGATGTTCCACTAAGACTTTGGTGGATAGTTTTAAACATAAACTCTAGTCCACTTCGCTCTCAACTCCGACTTCTCTTATTCCTATTCATCCTCCTTTCTAAACACCCATAGTGTTATTGGAAGCTAGTCTCTCTCATAACCTATTTAAAAAAAAGACTCAATGTCATTCCTCTTCCCTTTTCTCTATAAAAGGATCTAAGTGGAAGGTTTTCATTGGCTGAGTTGGAGGCCGCCCCCTGACCTATTAGTAGTATCAGAGGTAGATGGGCTTAGGGGGGGAAATGGGGGGCTTTGCTATATAGTAGTAATAATCAGAGGTAGATTGGGGGCTGCTTTTGCTCTTGGGGTCTTTTTGCTTTGGCTTCCATTTTCTGAAAACATTCCCCTTGAAGTTTTCAAGGTTTCTTTCTTTTATTTAAATTCTTTTTAAAAAATCTTTAAATTCATGTTTTTTCTTTTTCATTTGGTAATCCCATATCTCTTTTTTCTCCTTTTCCCTCCATCTTCTCTTCTTTTGTACAGCCAGGTTTCTTTTCTTCTTTCTTTGTTCTTTTGTACCAGAGGGTAGGCAGTTTCTCTTCTATTTTTTCTTTGTAATATCTCTTTTTTCTTCTCCTTCTTTTTCCACTCTTTTCTTCTTTCTTTTTCATCCTCTTTCCTCTTTTTATATCCTCGCTCAATCTCATTTTCTTTCTTCTATCCTCTTTTTTTTCCTTCTTTAGTAATCCCTCGTTTCTTCTCCTCTTTTCTATTCCCTCCTTTTTCCTTTTCCCTTCTTTTTCTTTTCTTCCTAATCTCTTTTCTTCTCCTTTCTTTCTTCTTGTGTCGCCTCCATCCATCTGCAAAACCCTTCCTTTTCCTTCTCTTTAAACAACACAACTAAACGTCCTTCTCCCTTTCTTCTTATCATTCTAACTAAAAACGTAACTCCTTTTCTTTCTCTTCTTCTCTTCTTCTCTTCTTCCTCCGTCCTTCTCCTCTTTTTTTTTTTTTTTTTTTCTTCTCTCTCTCATCTTTTTTTTTTATCCTCCTGCCTCCCTTCTTCTTTTTTTTTTCAAATTTCCTGTTCAATTCTCTTTGGTCTTCCTCCCTTTCCTTTTTCTGTGTTCTGCCATCCCTTTGTCAATCTCTTTTCCCTTCTTTTTTTTTTCTCTTTTCCCCTTTTCTTCTTCCTTCTTTTCTCTCTTTTTCTATCTCTTTTCCCTCTTCCTTCTCTTCTCTTAAAGTCTTCTTTTCATTATCTTCCTCCCTTTGCCAATCCTCTTTCCCACTTCTCTTTCTTTTCTCATCCAGCTTCTAACTGTAAATTTCTTAAACTTCAAGTCTTAACTTCAGCCTTCCTCATTCTTCAATCAGGCATCAACCATCAGCCCAGAAACTTTCAGCCTCCCAATTTTCTTTTCTTATTAACTACTTCAACTTCCACCTACCTCTCCTATCAGCCTCTAATTTCTACTAGCCGCTTTTTTTTCTGTCCTGACTTCTCCTGTCAGCCATCTACTTTTAAAGAAAAAAAAAAAAAATCTATTCCCTTTTCTCTTCTTTATCTGCTTGCTAATTGTAATCATCCTCTTTTTTTCCCGACAGTACGAGCTAATCTCCTATCCTTAATCTCCTAATCACAACTATCCTCCCTATCAATAAATTTTGTCAACATTTCTCCTGAAGTATACAATACATACTGAATCAGAATGTCCCCCTTACCCCCCCCCCCCCCCCACTCATTCCATTTGCCAAAGATCTTTTTTGTTTTGTTTGTTTGTTTTGGTGTGGCCATTTTTGGTGTTCATTCTTTTTTTGTTTTTTTTTTTTTGGCTTTTGTTTGCCGTCTGCAAAAAAGCAAAAAACAGTAAGCAGAATCTCTGAATTTAATTTAGAAGCTAAAAGTCCTGAGCTAAGTCTGTGTCTTGGAAGAATCAGAAAGTCTGCCAGTGCTGAGCAGCTAAGAATAAGAAAAGTCCCCTTGCCTCTAAGATCCTGTCTGGTGCTGAAGTCGTGCTGTGGTCCTGTGCTGTCCCCTGCCATCCTTTTCTCCCTTCATATAAAAATATACAACAAAATTTTATTATTAATCTTAATCTTACAGTATTAAATAAAAAAACACAAAAAAAAAATATGACTAAAGTACTATACTGACTAAAAGTACTGAACAATAAAAAGAAATTACTCTATACACTGGAACTAACTGAACATAGGAATGAAAAAATAGACAACTCAATAACTCATTTAAAAACCAAAAAAAACTCAAAACTCAATAATGCTCATTTACGAACTAAAGGCAATGGACAAACTTCCACATCCAAATTCCCACAAATTATTAACTTTAATATATTATAACAATGAACAATTGATAATGGATGGTGATGAACAATGGGGATGGTGGGAAAACCCTGAATATAAAAACCCCTGTGGTGACCTATGGTGGGTAAAATAATGTTCCCATCCCCAAATCTAAAATATTTCAATATCATGAATAAATAATCCAAAATAATCCCGGCGCACCCCCCCCCGGAAATCCATCAAAATAATCCCTAAATCCCCATAATCCCCCCGAAGAACAAATAATCCCGGACGACTCCTCTCAATATGTGGTATGTTTAAGAGGTTATTGATGATTACTACGACAACGAAATACTCTACTACACTAAACCTAATAAACGTAACTACCTACTTACACTAAAACGGTAAAACAAAGTGAAAAGTCCAATGTCCACACCTGTGTAAGTTAAGTTTCTTTCCCTGAGTCAATTGATGA